>CM037092.1:20972064-21485228 GCA_020916435.1 Oxytropis ochrocephala
AACTTATCACTTATAGAAAATATCTGATGTCAAAGTCCATGTGTTCTACTCTCAGTGGCTTCTTGCACTTAACAAATATATAAAACAAAACTAATATTTATATATCAGTAGATAAAAATTATTATGAAAATTTTAATGTTAATTATCTTTGCTTAGCTTTTTTAATTTTTGATCTTTAAGCATTTAATCACAAGAATTATCAAATACTTATAGAAAATATCTAAACCATCTAGAATTTTTCTATATCAACTGTATTATATCAAATGGCCACTTAATGGGAGTGATTGGCTCCCAGCTCCTATAAAGATCCGTATCGCACGTGATTCAATGTATCGGCACAGTTTTGTCCAAGTAAATTTTATGTTTAGTTTGAGAAAGATTTTATTTTATCTTTTACTTTTTTTCTTCTGATAGTATTCGTGAAAGAGAAGTGTTTACAACATCTCTTTAGCACTCTATCTATAAAGCTCATCCCATGATTAGGTAATAATACATGTGGGTTCCACCACTTTGGAAATGGGATCCACTAACTTAGCGTGACCCACATGAGTTTCCCCAATCATGGAGTGAGATTTGGAGGGAGAGTGTTACTACTACTAGCACTCTTCGTTCGCAAAATGATTCACATTTAGATTGTGAATTCAAACACGTTAAGTTGCCAGTTGCTTTATGAGGCTCCTTTGATAATATTTGGTGTTGTTAATGTTTATCAATTACATATATTATTATTAGTTACTTCCTCAAGACTCCCCCCTGTAGGACAATTATTTTGATATTCAGTAAATGATCGCGTTGAATGTAGGATGTGTAATCTTCCAGTCGCTAGACTAATGTGTAATCCTTGTGTCTAGATTTTATCGGAACATCGTAGCATCACAAGCTACTTGCAGAAGTTTCATGCTGATGACCATGGACCTTTTGGAATTACAGCCACCTGTCTCGAAACATTTATAAAAAGCTGTGCTGGCTATTCTGTTATCACATATATACTTGGTATTGGAGACAGGTGAATGTTGATTTTATTCATTATATACAATTTTCTGTTTAATTTAGTAATGCTGATATTTTGTTTTGATACTTCTATTTTGTTTTGGTGATGTGCTGTTTACTCACTTGCACAACAATCTCTCCCATGGCCCCACCCCTAATACAATTGATGAGTTGTTTGTTACGGTTGGGTGGGTTTGGACCAGGGATATTAGTCAATCAGAAAATGGGGGAGTTAGTCTTTTGGTCCTGAAATTGAACATGTCCTGTGTTATAGTCAGTTAAAATTTCATAACTGATTAAAAATAGGTACAAACTTCACTAAGTTTGGTGATGTTTAATGAGTATGGGTGTCAAGTTTAATGAGTTTAATGATGACGCTGAAAGAGGTTTCCAATAAAGTTAATCCCAGTTTAGTTACCATGATGCAGCTTGTTGAACCAACCATTCTCGTTGGGTGCTTAAAAAAATAGTTCCAACTAGAAGAGTAATCAGCCTAATTGATTGAAAAAGAGTACTTTGCCCGCTCTAGTTCTATCTAAAGAAAAGACGAGGTCCTGGGCTTTGCGAATGAGTTTAGATACAAGCCTTACTTTAGGTGTTTTGAATTGTTAAATTTATAAGGCATATAACTGTCACACATGGCATCTAAAATTTTTACCCATTTTTTAGTGAAGAAGGTTCAGGTGGATTCTATCATGCTATTCTCTATTTTATGAAATAGGCGTCTTACGAATAAATATTTCACCGAATCTATATTTTCTCCCAACTTGAAATGAAGGTTTTCTATTCGGTATTGTTAGGCACTTGGACAATCTCCTCCTTAGAGATGATGGAAGTCTTTTCCATGTTGATTTTGGTTTTATTCTTGGCCGAGATCCTAAGCCGTTTCCACCACCAATGAAGCTTTGCAAGGAAATGGTTGAGGCTATGGGTGGAGCTGAAAGGTAAAGTTCCCATTGGAAGATTCACTTCAGATTAAGACGGCGGTTTTGTGATTTGTGGTTTAGATTTTGGGATGGTGATTGATTTTTATATTCCCTTGCAGTCAATATTATACAAGGTTCAAGTCCTACTGTTGTGAAGCATACAACATTCTTCGGAAGTCCAGTAATCTGATTTTAAATCTTTTTTACTTAATGGCGGGTTCCAATATTCCTGACATAGCTTCTGATCCTGAAAAAGGAATTCTTAAGGTGAGCTCCCTCTTGTTCCAATAAATAGGTCAAAGTTGTTCTCTGTTTCTAATACCGAGACTTTCTTGTTGAACAGCTTCAGGAAAAGTTTCGGTTGGACTTGGATGATGAGGCCAGTATACATTTCTTCCAAGATCTTATCAACGAGAGTGTGAGTGCATTGTTCCCTCAGATGGTTGAGACCATTCATCGTTGGGCTCAATATTGGCGGTAACCCCAATATCTGATCGATGTCATTACGCCATTGTAATTAAGCAGGTGATTTCTATTCTAGACTCTTGTTGTATTCAGTGGAAAAACGTTAGAATCCAATTTTTTCTTTTGATTGTTTAGGTCAATATTCAAGTATATAAAATTTGATGAAGTTCATTGTTTTTTGGCAATTGTCTGAGTACAGTATGAGATACTGACATGCTCTGATTGGAACATCATAGTACTGTGCTGTTTTTCATTCCTATTTGAGGGGAATCTACAGCATTTTCTATTTTTTATGATATTATCTTCTGAGAATCTCTGTATGCTAGAATAATCGAAATGGAAGTTTTACTAGGGATTCTTCCTCATATTTTCTCTTCTGTTTCCACTTTCCAGCATCTGATGCTTTCTGGAGGATTCTGAAGCAGTTGTATAGTGTGTGCTTGGAATTCCGTGAGGATTGCAACTGTGCTGGCAGCTGTATGCAGCTCTATTTATGAACAAATTATCTTGGTGGCTAAGACTGTGTAAATAAATTACTACTTCTTTTTCATTCTTTTGGCAATATTTGTATTAAGATGGCATAACGTATAAAATCTTTATCACATGCAAACAAATTGTCGTTTAGGGTAACCTAATCTCAGTACCATTTTGTAAATAAGCCCTCTTACCTATTTATTTACCAATATATAATCTTTTGCCATTGCGCGAATTATCAATTTTGAGGGAACCATTTTGTTAGAAGAGTATATCTTATTGAAGTAACATCTCTAAACTCCCGGTCATCATATAACTAGTCATCTTCATCATTCAAGAGAGTCTCCTAGCTACACAGTAAATTTGTGAAAGAAATGAATATTATTGTCACCAAGCTTCACCCATTTATTGCGTGACTAACTTATCCAACCTATTGTTTCTTGCCATCATAAGTTTTGGGTTTTGCTTTTCCCACTCCCCCTCCTACTCTTTCACACCCCTTAACAAATTTTATTCCAAAAATAACCTCGCGTGAAACGCTGTGAGGTGTGTTTAATGATTGTTCGAACGACCTTGTTGACCCCGTTCGAACAGGTAAAATTACGCACATGAGGGTGTCAAGTCAAAATTTAACACACTCGAACAATGTCGTTCGAACGGGTTCGAACAAGGTCATGTGAACAGGATCGAGTGACCTCATTCGAACAGGTGAAATTACGCACAAGAGGGTGTGAAGTCAAAATTTAACACACTCGAACGATGTCATTCGAACCTGTTCGAAGGCCCGTGTTCGAACACGTGAAATTTCTTGAAAAAAAAGACGCTTTGGATGGTCTTTTGGTCATTTCATACCCTTATAGAGTGTGTTTTGAGTAGGAGGGGGCGTGGGAAAAGCAACACCCTAAGTTTTCTACCAAACCCTTCAAGTCTTCCTTCTTGGGGCCTCTTATGTAAAAAAAAATGTTATCAAACACAAGGATGCCACCTAACAATATTCCCTAAAAGCAATCCCCCTATTTTTATATGGCAACCAAGTTGGCAACACTTAATGTTCAAAATTAGGGTAGTCCAACTAGGAGATAAAGAATTTAACAGAATGGTCTTCTCTACATCGAATCATAGCAAAGTCATTAAACCGTAACTATAGAGTATAGACCATAATGGTTTGAGATTGGAAGAGGAACATGAAGAATTGAGACAGAGATTTCACCTAACAATCCCTTTCTCTAGTTTACCAACTTTCTCTACATTTTCTCTTTCATCATGTTTTAGTTTTTTTTAGGGAAATAGAAATTTCTATTAATTACCTCTCAAATATGAGGCAATAGGAGCAACAATGCATAGAGGAGTTTCTCCACTATCAACATCATTGAGAGTATTTATTTGCCAACTTGCAACAGTAATAACCTCCCTATTTTCATTCTAGAAGCAAGATTGTTATGTAACATTCTCCAACCCAAATGAACATGTTCAGGAGTAGTCTGAATTTTCCAAAGATATTGCCACATTGTGGAGCCAGTAAGAGTGCTAGATGGCAAGGGAGAATCAACAACTTCCCAAATTTTAATACAATAATATGCACTCTTCACTGAAAATAACCACGTTTTACCGAACCCTAGGCCAACCGATCTACTTGCATAAAAGAGGATATAGGAATTTGTAATATTTGCATAGCTTCACAAGGTAAAAATAATTCATTTACCAATTGTATATTCCACATTGCATCCTCTTGAATAATCAACTCGGAAACTTAAAAAATTTGGTTATTGAGGGGGTTTAGGAGACCATACCTTGTAGCCATTCTTGTTGGGTAGCCAATTATCATTCTAGATATCTATCATATGTCCTCTCCCTACTGACCAGAAGTTGGAGAATATTTTTTACACAATCAACGTTTTGTTGAGTAGCTCTACAAGAGATGAGACTATCATCTACAAAGAAAAGATGTGAAATCATAGGAGCTCGACGTGCAATCTGTATACCATGTAGACTTTTTTTCTCTTGAGCTCTAATATATAATGAGACTTAAAAACACCTCAGCACACGTTTAAAAAGATACGGCGAAAAAGGATCCCCTTGTCGCAAACCTCTGTGTGGGATAAAATTTGGGGTAGGGCATCCATTGATAAGGACAGAAAATGAAAAGATGAAATCATAGGAGCTCGACGTGCAATCTGTATACCATGTAGAGTTTTTTGCTCCTGAGCTCTAATAACGAGACTTGAAAACACCTCAGCACACGTGTTAAAAAGATATGGCGAAAGAGGATCCCCTTGTCGCAAACCTCTGTGTGGGATAAAATTTGGGGTAGGGCATCCATTGATTAGGACAAAAAATGAAAAGATGAAATAATAGGAGCTCGACGTGCAATCTATATACCATGTAGACTTTTTTTCTCCTGAGATCTAATAACGAGACTTGAAAACACCTCAGCACACGTGTTAAAAAGATACGGCGAAAGAGGATCCACTTGTCGCAAACCTCTGTGTGGGATAAAATTTGAGGTAGGGCATCCATTGATTAGGACAAAAAATGAAAAGATGAAATCATAGGAGCTCGACGTGCAATCTATATACCATGTAGACTTTTTTGCTCCTGAGCTCTAATAACGAGACTTGAAAACACCTCAGCACACGTGTTAAAAAGATACGGCAAAAGAGGATCCACTTGTCGCAAACCTCTGTGTGGGATAAAATTTGGGGTAGGGCATCCATTGATTAGGACAAAAAATGAAAAGATGAAATCATAGGAGCTCGACGTGCAATCTATATACCATGTAGACTTTTTTGCTCCTGAACTCTAATAACGAGACTTTAAAACACCTCAGCACACGTGTTAAAAAGATACGACGAAAGAGGATCCCCTTGTCGCAAACCTCTATGTGGGATAAAATTTGGGGTAGGCCATCCATTGATAAGGGTAGAAAATGAAAAGATGAAATACACCTTTTTATAAGACTCACATAACTTTTTTTTCCATCATTTTTTCTCATATAGTGATTTTTTTTGGATTAAATGCACGTAAATGTTATGTTGACTTTTTCTTTTGGAATTTGGAGACTTTAGTAACAAAAATTGACAAACATTTTATAGATAAAATTGGGCTAACTCTTTTTTTTAGATAGGCAATTGAGATAACTCTTTATATAATTGTACTAAAATTGACATAAACATAAACATTATATCTTACTCATGTAAGCGGCTTGACATGCCGCATGAAATTGAAGGAGGGAAACATTTTTTGTTGCCTTCTCCAATTTTTTTGGTCAATTGGTTTTTTTTTTCACTTTGGTTTTTCCCCCTTTCTTTTATTGTTTTTTTTACCATCTCATTGGTGTGTAGTTTTCATTGGCTTTATCGATGACTAATTTACACCGGGGAATCTGACTGGCCACGAGTACTCGATTTTGTCGTGTGTGCGGTTATATCCTCCCAACAGAGTTTTACCGATTACTAATCTATATTCTTTTTAATATTTTTATATTTTAAAGTGGGATGCTAAAAAGTGTGTTTTAGTGTACTTGATGGGAACAAAATTATTTTGTAGCAAAACGCGTAATGTGAAATGTTAGACAGTGTGTTTTGGGTTACTTTAGGATTCAGAATTTTTTTTAACTATTCAAATACTTCGTTCATCCATAATCTATTTGATGGAAAAACAATTTCATGGGAAAATACATAAAGTGTGATTCTAGGCAGTGTGTTTTGGGGTACTTTAGAATCTTGAACAAAAATTACATATCCAAATTGGTATTTTCTTCTTTAATTAGATAATTTCGCATCAAGAAGTATTAGAAGCATAATTAAATTGATATGTACTTTATAATCAATCTTTGCATGAGACCTATGTTTGTGTTTCACTTTTTAATTATGTTGTCTTCTTCTCTCTTTAATTATGAGTTAAGTTTTTATGTCTACATTTCTTTAGTATAAACTGGGTATCATCTACGCGCAACTCTAGAGACTAGTCCCTCGAATTCCTATTACATGAACATAAGTTACACAAAATTCCTACTTAAAAGTCGTAAAATATTGGATCCAAAAAAATATTGATGATTTTCTTATGCTTCTTTTCTTTAGAGGTTTACTCTTTATTTAATTCATCTTTCATTTTAATATCAAAACTTCTGTAGTCTCAGTAACAAATGTCTGTACTTTTGAACTATTTTTATGACGTTTGTTATTATTAACCATTCATCCTACTTATCTCATATCATGCTTTAGACTGTACAATTTTTTTTCACCTGCCTTATTTTTTCATTTTCTTGTGTATAAGATCAACATGTCTTTAACAACTATAAACTTTTAATCGTCAAAAATTGCTACTCCTAGCTGCTTTTATTTCGATGTGTTTCACTTAATCAACAACTAGTCAACTCGTCGTGGTGCTAGTTTATATGAGAAGGACAAAGATCTAATTGGGAGAAGAATTTTTTATTTATTGATAGAAAAATTGCGGGATCTAATCTTTTTATAATAAAAAAATATTTGATAACATTTTTATTTTTTTTGACAATACAACATTTTTTAATTAAAATAAAAACAGCCTAATAGGGTCTTTGTTTTCGTACCCCCTCAACATCACCCACACCCCATAATATCCCAAACGGACAAAAATACCCCTGAAAATTTACCAAAATTACATGGTTTTGTTAAAAAAAAAAATTAAAAATTTCGGAATTACCTCTAAAAATTTCGGAATTACCTCAAAAAATAATGGAATTTCGGATTTACCCTGTAATTCGAAAATTTTTGAATTACCTCAGAAATGAGGTAATTCCGGTTCACATTTGTGAACCTAATTACCTATTTCGAGGTATTCCAAAATTACAATTTTTTTTTTTTTGAACGAATAATTTAGGCTAAAAATCGGTTTTGGACAACATACTCGGATCGTAATGAAACCACAACCATTAGAAGCGAAATAAATCAATAAATCAAGACTCCCTAGAAGGACTTCTTACGGGACAACGACCTCAAAATCCCAAATTCCATCAAGTTTATTTTTTTACGATTTTTTTAAATTTTTCATAGTCTCCAAAAATCTTAAAAATTTGTATAGCCTTATTTTGGTTTTGTTAGATTTTTAGGGTGTTTTTATATTTTTTAGAGTAGTTTTGACTATTTTTAGTAGCCTTTTAGTAATAAAAATTAAAACAAATCGTATATATATACGCATCACAGCGTCCCGATTGGCGGGATGCTTCTAGATGTCGCCCATTCACCTACTTTCACGTGCTTATTTTCACTCATTTTTAGACATTTTGGGCCCATAGTTTTATTTGTACTCTATTTTATGTTGGTCATTTTATATATTTTGACGTATTTTATTAAATCGTAAATCGTTCGTATCATATTTCCAATAAAACGCGTTTAAATCTTAAGACCAAAATACAAACTTTTAAAAATAAAAAAATTACAAATTTCTAATTACCTTTTTAGAGTAATTCAAAATTTTAATTTTTTTGACCTAATTACCTTTTTAGAGGTAATTCAAAATTTTTAATTTTTTGAACCTAATTACCTTATTTTGAGGTAATTCCGAAAATTAAATTTTTTTTTTTTTTTTTAAAACGCAGGGGTATTATTGGCATTTTTGGGATTATGGGGGTGTGATAGGGAAGGAGGGGGGTACGAAAACAAAAACCCAGCCTAATATTACATAATTTTTTTTTTTTGCTTCGGAAGCTTCCAAAGCAGAGTCCATATATTCAAGATGGAGGGTGTTTTTCGTTATTTTAAGCAAAGGAAATGAAATAATCCCGGTACCCTTTGCATTAATAAAAATTTAATTCTCTTTAACATTTCTTTCCCCTATTCTGCGTTGGTGCAAAGCATTCTTCTCCTCTCTCGCTCTCGGTATTCTGCGGTTTCTCGCACCTGAATTTTTCATCTCCAAAGGTAAATTCAAATCTCAGATCCAGTTTCTTCATGCAATTTGATTTTTCTTTCTTCTCCATTTGTACTTCCATTTCGAACTGAATCAGAGTTTTTTTTCTCCTTCTACAAGCTTCCTTGTCTATTGTTCGATCTTAGGGTTTTCGGATCAAACTGTTCAGATCCTTCCGTTTTTACTCATTCAGATTCTTTCTCTTTCTTTTGTAAATTGCCGTTATTTTATTTTTTTTATCGTAATTTTTTCAAAGCGATCTGTTTTTGTTGCCACGAAATAACTATATTGTGCGAATCGATTTGCATGCTGTAGTGTTTTTGTTATACATTTTTCGTTTTGCTTGAGATCTGGTTGAATCCGATGTATCGTTGATGCCAGTCTGTTTTAATGCATTATCGTCTATAGATTTGCGGGAAGAAATTGTAAACAATTTTATGAGATGCTCTTTTTCATACTCGACATTTGTTATTTCTTGTATTGATTTTTTGTTTAAAATATAAAATTAGGAAGGATTAACGAGCTGAAGGAAAAATGGGACTGACATTCACGAAGCTGTTCAGTCGGCTTTTCGCGAAGAAGGAAATGCGAATTCTGATGGTTGGTCTCGATGCTGCTGGTAAGACCACTATCCTCTATAAGCTCAAGCTTGGAGAGATCGTCACCACTATTCCTACCATTGGTAAGTTTCTCTACTATGCTTTTGTTCTTTTACCTAGAAACACGAATTGCAAATTGTAATTGTTCTTCACGTGTAAGAATGTTAACCTGGCATCTTGTAAAACTGTCTTAATATCGTAACTGATTAGGACTTTTAATATATGACTGACTTCTTTTACCAGTTAACTCAATGATCTTTTAAAATCGAGATGGATGGAATCAGCACTTTGCTAAATTTGTGAAGAAGCCTTTAAAGTTTATCACTAAGACCCCAAATTATACTACTGGGTATATATGAGATTCGGTTTAATTTGAGACACTTGCTTGATGTTTGTTCTGCAAATATTTGTCAATAGTTATAATGGACCAAATTAGGTTAAATTCTGAGTATATGAGTGCTTCTCAGTTGAAAAATATGTTTTTGACTCCTATCTAATGAAAATAATTCATGTAAGTTTACAGTTATATATGGAGAAGCTAGATGAAAGAGCTTCTGAAAAAGTTAACAAAAGACTGTTATTTAAAAGACTCATAATTATTGAAAGATCGTTTTAACTTCTCTTTTCCTATGTGTACTCATTATGAAAGTTTATCAAAACTGTTTTAATATTGCCTTTGCCAAGCCTTTATTTGTGTTGGGACTTGGGTGTTGGATTGCTGAAACGCTATGATGCCGTTATATGCATGCATTAAACTATTTATTTACTTTTGATTTAGGGTTCAATGTGGAGACTGTGGAATACAAGAACATTAGCTTCACCGTTTGGGATGTTGGGGGTCAGGACAAGGTGCGTATCTATATTCTTGTTCAATCTGAAACAGTGCAATTTACAAGATGTATAGTGTGAACAGCTGAACATTACTTTGAACTTTGAAGTGTCCTGGAAGCCAGTAGCTGAATGCTTGTGTTTTCTTTTCAGATTCGTCCCTTGTGGAGGCACTACTTCCAAAACACCCAGGGTCTCATATTTGTTGTCGACAGCAATGACAGGGATAGAGTTGTTGAGGCCAGAGATGAGTTACATAGGATGTTGAATGAGGTACTTTAGTTAATTTATTTTGGCCTTTCATGACATCTTTTCTTTGCATTCATATTTGTTTTCATGTTAGATGCTTGTTGTCGGGCATTTAGAGGGAGTTTATTCTTATAGATCACATTTGGTATCACATAGGGGGCAGAAGGTAGGACCTTTAAAGTAGTCAAAAGAATAAACAATCCATTTTCTCTCTATTCCCGAGGTTAATGAAGCTAAACCAAAGCATACACACATAATCTATTCTCGGTCGGGCTCGGTCACCGATCACATTTCTGAAACATTGACACATAAAAAAATCCGTTGACCGTGACAATCCGCCCGACTTGCCAATTTGAGGATTCTATTATGTAGGCCCAAAATATTCAAAGATTTCTTATTGGGTTTCATTGAAGTAATGAACTGTTTGTTGTAACCAGAAAGTGTCCATATCTTGTTGGATCTACTATGTCTCTGACGCTGACTCTGCTATTCACTAGTCTTGTACGTGACTTGCTATACTGGTTTCTTGTTGATGAAGAGGAAACTTCTACTGACTTCTTGACTGAAAGCATATCTCTTCATTACTGTTTTTGTTTGTGTTTTGTGGGATTGTTATTTCTGATAATGTTGATGTTACATTGATATATCTGTTGAAAGTTGAATGACTAGTTCTTTAAGGTTAATCTCCTAGAAATTTCAGTGCTTTTGATTGAATGGGCTTTTGTCCCAACTTCAGTATATGCAAGGATCGCAACAAGAATAACTAGCTAGTCTCCTTTGTCTTTTGCTCTCTGTTGTTTATGTGTTCTTGTGATGACAATGTTTGAAGACCTTTTTTTAATTGTCTTCTCAGGATGAACTAAGAGATGCAGTATTACTTGTGTTTGCCAACAAACAAGATCTTCCTAATGCAATGAATGCTGCTGAAATTACTGACAAGCTGGGTCTTCACTCTCTTAGACAGCGCCACTGGTAAATATTTTGATAATGAAGCCCTTGTGTCCAGTATTGATTGGTATCCTTTGTCATCTAACCTACTACTCTTCTGGTTCTTTCAGGTACATCCAGAGCACCTGTGCAACCTCTGGGGAAGGCCTTTATGAAGGTTTGGACTGGCTTTCCAACAACATAGCAAATAAGGTAGCTATTGGTTTCTTCCCTGTTTTTTTGTGCAAATTTTGATTTGGAAAAATGCATACAAAATGGAAATGTAAACATTTAGCTTAATTGAAGTTTTAGCCAAGTGCACAATGCAATGTGCCTCTGCGGTGTTTACCCCAAATAGCGCTATGTTATATAGCACTATAACATAGCGAAATTTTAGCAAACCTTTGTTTTCCGCCATCCATGATTGACAACATTGGTACTTTCCCTGGAATTACTCTTGTGACTTTTTTCTTTCTATCTTACAGGCTTAATACTTTTTGGGAATACTGTGGATCGATTCTGGATGCAGGGGTGAATATTATCTAGTTTTATTTCTTGGTCATCTTACCAAACAACTTGAATTCGTTTTCATGTATTGTGGTTTAGGACATCTTGGTGGCTAAGATAATAGGAATTTGTTTCATGGGATGTGTAATACTTCTGGGTTTTATATTGGGTTTCATGCAATGTCCATAACTGTAATGGAGACACAATTAAATGCGCCCCAGGATCTAATTTATAGTTTTATTTTGGTCATATACCCTTGACGTAATGAGTATCTGGTGAGGAATTTGTTAAGTTATTTGTAAGATGCCAGGAAAAACACCGATCTTTATACTTTTGAAGTGTGATGGGCATGCTTACATTTTTACCTTGATTTATCTCGTAAATATTTTTAAAATTTTAAAAACATGCTCAGAACATGCTATTTCGTAAATGGTACTAAGTCTGTTATGAGGAGCATGCTATTTCATGAGAAAGGGAACCAAATCATACGAAACATGTTTTCTACCACTTTAGGCGTTGAATTGTTACATTTTTTTGAGAAAGGGAGTCCACCCAGCATGTCGTGTGTCATGGACCTAAATGACAAAAATGGATTACATAACATTTGAGATTTAGATTATATTGTCACCTTTATTAGTTTTCCAACCACTTTCATCGCTACAACACCACCGGCCATTGAATCTTCGCCATATTCACAGTTGTGTATGAGCTTCTTCATGGAAAATGAGCTGTGAGAGTGATAGAGGGAGAAGGCAAACCAGTTTCATAGCACACATTTGATAGTTAATGTACTGCAAAGAGTATCGAAATTGTTATGTAGTTGAAGCCAAAGACCATCCATGTGATGATGTCAACAAAGATGGTTCTAACTGTTTGCCTTCATATCTAAGTGGTGGTGATGATTCATATTATGAGTTTGATTTGGAATCCTTTGAGAACGAGTTTGCTTGCAAATGCTTCCCCGACATTTGTCATTTAGTTTCAGTTTAAATATATGTTTAGTCCCTGCAAATATGACCATAATTTATTTAAGCTCCTGTAAAAATAAAAACTTTAAAATGACCATTGTCAATATTAAGTGTTTACGTTTAAACCCCTCGGTCAACTTTTCATCCAAAAAACCTTTAAAATGACCCTTGTAAATATTAATTGTTTACAGTTAAGCCCCTCAGTCAACTTTCCATCCAAAAAAGTTTTAAAATGACTCTTGCAAATATTAAGCATTTACAGTTAAACCCCCCAGTCAATTTTCCATCCAAAAAATTGTTATCACTACCACATGTCACCATTAAATTGGCCCTTAGTGCCAAGTGGCAATGGCACGACACGCCATCTCCCATGTCAACACTGACACGTGCCACGTCATCCCCCATTTAATTGATTGTTTTTTGTTTGAAATCCAGAGTCAAAACCCCTAATTTCGTTTTTAATTGAAACCCAGAATCAAACAAATTGAACAACGATTCAATTGATCTTTTTTGTTTTTAATTTCAGATTTAGTTTCGTTTTTAATTGCAAACGAAATTAGGGGTTTTGACTCTGGATTTCAAACAAAAGCGATCAGTTAAATGAGGGAAGATGTGGCACGTGTTAGTGTTGACATAGGGGATGGCGTGTCGTGCCATTGCCACGTGGCACTAAGGGCCAATTTAATGGTGACATGTGGTGATATGATAACGATTTTTGCATGGAAAATTGATCGCTTAAATCAGAACGCTTAATATTTGCAAGGGTCCTTTTAAAACATTTTTGGATGGAAAGTTGACTGAGGGGCTTAACTGTAAACAATTAATATTTACAAGGGTCATTTTAAAGCTTTTCTGGATGAAAAGTTGACCGAGGGGTTTAACCGTAAACGCTTAATATTTACAAGGGTCATTTTAAAATTTTTATTTTTATAGGGGCTTAAATGGATTGTGGCCATATTTGCAGGGGCTCAACATATATTTAAGCCTTTAGTTTCGAATGCATCATAACATTATTAATTTAAGGTCATTATTGTAATAAAAATAAATTTTAATGTCATTATAGTCCCTACGAATACCAATGGAGAAATGAATCTAATAATTTTTTTGTAATTACAGGAATCATTTTAGAATACTGAAAATGTGGGGACTAAATTATTACAATCCAACAATTTCGACGACCATATTGAGTATTTGCTCCATATTATTTGGGAGTTAGTCAATTTAGTCCGTGAAATATTATAAAAATTCAATTTAATCTCTAACATTTATAATATATCAACTTTTTTAAAAAAACTACAATATATATTATCAACTTAATCCACGCGTTTAATTCAGAGTATTAAGGACTTGATTGATAGAAATTGGCTACGTTTCTCATACGCTCAAGGAAGGTCATGCTTGTGCGGACTTCTTGCCAAAGCTTGGTGCTTCTTCGGCCTCTTCCTGGTCTGCTTTGGATCAACCATCAAAAACTAAATCTAACTTTTGTAGAATTTCAGTGACTTTTTTTTGGTGTAAAATCGAGTATCCTTTGTACGCAACTGCAGAGACTAATCCTTCGAGTCGGGTAGGACCACGATAGGCGGTAATTTCGGTGATTAATCCCTCTATTTTTTTTTGGTATTTGAAAACAATCTTTTTAAAATTTAAATAAAAAATCAATATATTCCCTTGCATGAATATTTGGCTTTGGAAGCTTCGAAAGAAGAATCCATTCTTGTGTGGGTGGTTTTCGTTATTTTAAGCAAAGTGAAGGAAACAATTGTGTGATAAAGTCTATTCTCGTACACGCCTCTCTCCCCATTCCGCGTTGCTGCAAAGCATCCTTCACCTCTCTCTCTCTCTCTCTCTCTCTCTCTCTCTCTGTATCTCTGCGCTTTCTGCTACGTCAACAACATTTCATCTCTCAAGGTAAATTCATCCCTCAGATCCAATCTCTTCACGCTAATCGCACTTCAATTTCAAATGGAATCGGAAACGTGGAGTTTCTTTGTGCTTCCTTCTCTATTTTTCGATCATAGGGTTTTCGGATCAAACTCCTCAGATCTTTTTGTTTTTCCGTTTTCAGATCCTTTCTCCTTCTGTTGAAATTTTATTTATTTTTTATTGTAATTTTATTCACTGTGATCCGTTTCTGTTGCCACGAAAAATGATTATGATTAAACTTTGCGAATCGATTTGCATGCTGATGTAGTGTTTGTTAATTTCTCGTTTTACTTGAGATCTGGCTGAGTCCGGTGAGACAATGACGCCATTATCTTTTAACGCATTAGCATGAATAGATTTGATGGAAGATTTTATGAACACTTTTATGTTTTTTGAGATTTGTTATTTTTTTGTTGAATTTTTGTTTGAAATGTAAAATTAGAGAGGATCAACGATCTGAAGGAGAAATGGGGCTGACATTCACGAAGCTGTTCAGTCGGCTTTTCGCGAAGAAGGAAATGCGAATTCTGATGGTTGGTCTCGATGCTGCTGGTAAGACCACCATCCTCTACAAGCTCAAGCTTGGAGAGATCGTCACCACTATTCCTACCATTGGTAAGTTTCTCTACTATGCTTTTTTTTTTTACCTAGAAACACGAATTGTAATTTGTAATTGTTCTTCACGTGTAAGAATGTTAACTTTGCTTATATTATTCATTATGAATTTTATCCTTCTTGGCATCTTGTCATCTTGTAAAACTATCTTAATGTCTTAATTGTTTAGAACTTGTGATATATAACTGACTTCTTTTTGGCTAGTTTTTACTCAATGATCTTTTAAGATGGGAGAAGCATTAAAAATTAACAATAAAATCCCAAATTATGCTGGTTTATATTTTGTGTTTAATATGAAGCTCTTGTATGATGTGGAATTATTTGTTATTAACAACTATAATGGCCGTGATTCAATTTGATTCTATCTTATGAGAGCTTCTCAATCTCGATCAGAATATGTATTTGGTTGCTAACTAATGAAAAACTTCTTACAAGTTTATAGATACTTATGGAGAAGTTAGATGAAAGAGCTTTTGAATGTTTGATGTGTAGAAGTTGATTTGAAAATTGAACTTCATGGAAAGCTATTATTTAAAAGACTCTTAATCATTTAAAGATCATTTTTACTCTTCTTTCCCTTCGAGTGCTTGTTAAAAACTTATTAAATTGGCTCAATATTACTTTTGACGAGCCTTTTTTGTGTGTAAGGAATTATTGGTTATTATTGCAGTACAAGTCTGTCTTGTCAGATTACTGAAATGTTGTGATGCTGTTATATGTATTCATTAATTTTATTTATTTATTTAGGTTTCAATGTGGAGACCGTGGAATACAAGAACATTAGCTTCACTGTTTGGGATGTTGGAGGCCAGGACAAGGTGTATATTTTTATTAGTTTTCACTCCAAAAAAGTGCATTTTACAAGATATTTAGTGCATACCTCACCCTGTCTTTCACTGCCAAACGACTTAACATTACTTGACAACGTGTTCAGGTAGTCAGTGGTTGATTCTTATGTTATGTTCTTTTACAGATTCGTCCCTTGTGGAGGCACTACTTCCAGAACACTCAGGGTCTTATATTTGTCGTAGACAGCAATGACAGGGACAGAGTTGTTGAGGCCAGAGATGAGCTACACAGGATGTTAAATGAGGTACTTTATTAGTTTGGTCTCCTATGCTGTGTTTTCAACTTCATATTTTTTAATGTTAGGGTTATGTGCCATTTAAAGGGAGTTCGTTCTTTTAGACTGGGTTTGGGATGACATATGGGTTGGAGGGAAGGACCCACACATTATTCTGTGATAAAAAATCTAAGAATCATATTGACCTATGAAGAAGATTCATTCATGTAATGTCAAATATTTTGAAGATTTCTGATAGACACTTGAATCTATCAATCACATGCTCAATGGATGTCTCATTAATCTTTATTGATGAAGAGAAAATTCTAATGAACTTCTAATGGCAATCATTATCGCTCATCATTGTTGTTAATTGGTCTGCTTTTTGGCTGGATCATAATCTCTAATGACTGTTGTATTATGAAATGATGGGGACTAAGATGCCCACACCATCCCATTTTAAGAAAATCACTAATTATGATCCTTTCCAATGTTAAATAATCTTTTTTTGACTAAAATGCCCTTATTGTAGTAGGAGTTATGTAGGTGGACAAATTAATACTCCCTCCGTCCCAAATTATATGCCGTTTAAGGTTGTGGCACAGGAATTAAGAAAAGTAGTTAATTTTGTATGGGAAAGAGAGATTGTGAGTTAGTTTACCAAATTGTCCTTCATTAATGACATTGGGAACATAAAAAGTAAGTTGTAGGAATAGATATATTAAATAATGAAGGGTATGACTGGAAAAGAAAATTGATGTTGTATTGGTATTCTAAAAAGTCATGTATTATGAGACAATTTTTTTTCCTAGAAAGTCATATAATATGGGACGGAGGGAGTATAAAGGAGGTCGAGATACCAATAAAAGAGTGAATTATTGGAAAAAAGTATTTAATACTTTTGATATTATAAAGTGATAAATAATGAGATATCCCAACATTCCAAACAGGGGAGATAAAATGAGGCAAAGGGAAGGGGGGATTTTGTTGGGAAGTTGAGTGACCAGTTGTCATTAGTCAAATTTAGTGCTTCTGGTTGAATGGGCTTTTGTGTCAGCTAAGCTTCAATGTTTAAAAGGTTCATGACAAATAATCATTAGTCTCCTTGTTCTTTGCTCTCTTTTGTGTTCTTGTAATTGAATGGCAATGTTCAGAAGTAAAAACCTTTATTTTAATTCTTATTTCAGGATGAACTGAGAGATGCAGTATTGCTTGTGTTCGCTAACAAACAAGATCTTCCTAATGCAATGAATGCTGCTGAGATTACTGACAAGCTGGGTCTCCACTCTCTTAGACAGCGCCACTGGTAAATATTTTGACAATGAAGCCCTTGTTGTCCTGTACTAAACTATTAATTAATAGCTATCCTTTTGTGATCTAACATCGTCTTCTTCCAGGTACATCCAGAGCACCTGTGCAACCTCTGGGGAGGGTCTTTATGAAGGTTTGGACTGGCTTTCCAACAACATAGCCAATAAGGTAGCCATTGGATTTCTTCCTTCTTGTATTGTCCAAGTCTTGTTTTCTTTCTAAATGCACAGTAATTGAAAGATAAACATTTAGCTCATTCAAAATGGAATGTGCCTATATGTGTGTTTAACCTAAATTTGCATTTTTGCTAAATGTTATTTATTCAAAGTACTTGTTTGCTGCCCTTATTTCTAGTTTTTATTGAAAAACAAATTGAAAGAAAATACATTTTGTAAACATTTACTGGGATTATTGAGGTGTCTTCCCCCTCTGATTTTCTGTCATTGCAGGCATAATGCTTTTTGGGAGTGTTTTGGATCGCTATTTCTGGATGCAGGGGTGACTATTATCTAGCTTTTATTTCTTCGTCCTCTTCCAAAACAACTTGAATTTGTGTTCATGTATTGTGGTGTAGGACATATTGGTGGCTACAATTGTAGTAGGAATTTGTTACATGGGGTGTGTAATACTTTTGAGCTTTTTCAATAGTCTGGATGCAATGTCCATAACTGTAATGGAGTTACCAATTCAATGCGTCATCAGGTTCTGATTTATAGTTTTATCCTGGTCATATACGTTTTCATATATAATGAGTATTGGACGGAAATTTTGTTTATTGTAAGATACCAGAAAAATACAATGTTCAAACTTTTTCAGATGGTCATTTTTTACCTTCTGTGCTGTGCAGTGCAGTGCCATGTAAGTTCCCATTGGGTACGTGGACTGCATGGGTATTGAGCTTAGGACTTGTGAGTTTGTGACCTGGTCGTGACATGACAATGATTTTTTTTTTTGTCAAGAGACATGACAATGTCTGTGCGAGTGTTTTTTTTGTCAAGAGATGTGACAACGTTTGTGCGAGTGTTTTTTTTGGTCAAGAGACATGATAATGTTTGTGTGACTGTTTCTTGGCCGGGTTTGGGCGAGTGTTTGACAAAAATGATTATGAATAAAAGAAAATTAATTTTGTAAAATTGATGTGGTTAAATTGAGTTTGGAGTAAAGCCATTTATGTTTTGAATCTTTTGTTATAAAAGTTTGTAAAATTTAATTCAGTTTTTTTTTCTAATTTTTTTTTAATACTCCATTATAAAACTAAATACACACAGATCGGAGTGGGCTTTTTATTATGGAAAATGCTTAGTATTACAATACATATTACGAACTGCACGAAATCTTTTCAGACCGTCAGATTCCTTTTTGTTTGCTATTTATTAATTCTTCTTTATCTTATATTTTATCTTATATTTTATCCGTTGATGTGTTATTCTTTGAATTTCTTGCTAACAAAAACTTGCTTCTGTTAAATTACAATGAGTTCATTTATCAAAAATAAACATAAAAATTACAATGAGTTGAAATCATAATCTTAACACCATTCATCCATTGCGCATAAATTGGGAAATAATTTGCATATACATCGCAAGGGTTTGGTGTCAGGAGACACCCTATCCTTTCAATTCAATTTCTAATAGACCACTAACAAATGTTTATGAGAAATTCTTTTCACCCTCCCCCACCCCCACTTTCACCCTCACAATATGGATCTTAATATCTAGTTGAATTTAAGGCAACCCATAACACCCGTAATTAACTTAGAAACAAGAGAATCCAGTTGAATTTAAAGGTAGCAAGATCGAGGTTAACTCCCTTATTGCCAAATCATACACACGTACAAACACTTACAAAATGTATAGACTTTAGAGTTAAAGCAAAGAAAACCTCTCCTCACTGAGATCCTACGCTTGATTCACCATTTTGTTGGAGAGTGTCAATATCTCATGTCAATAGAGAACCAAAAACTTGTGCAGACTTGCTTGAGAATATGTCATGGACAATATACTTGGACACTGTTAGATTCCCCATACCCAGCTGATGCTTCGGGCTTAGGTTTGATGTTATGGGATGTAGTATTCCTTCAGGTTGTGCTTAGTTACTTCTGTAATGCTGTTCTATATATAAAAAAATAGATAGATGTTTAATCATATTTATCAAATACATAGTACCTTAATATACTGAATTAGCTATACAATGGAAGGCAAAAGACATGACTATGGACCAAAATGATCATAAATTTCTACCGAAATTGGCAGCATTTGCAAAGTGGTAAGAATTTGAGAGATGGACAACGTACACATAAAAAGCCTTAGAACATATCTATGTCCAATGGGTCTTGAAACTCGTTTTCTTGAAACTCCACTTCCTGGATCTCATCATCCTCCTCCTCAAAAAGGAAAGGCGCAATTTCTTTAGATTTGTGGGGCTTCTTGTCATTCATCTCTATAACTGAAACAATCTTTTCCTTGATACTGTTTTCCATGATTTCAGTTCCATTTTCTTGAGGCTGTAATCCAAGAAGAGAAAAGCATTCTCTCTGGAAATCTAAGTCACTGGAAGACAAGATCAGCCCAGCAATTGTTTTTGCGAGATCAGGAGCATAACTGCGTATCTGAAAGTGGATGACAATTTTTTCAACATATCAGGCAGCAAAGTTGGCCAATAAATCAAAATTAAGGCCAAAGGGATAATCCAGAAAAATTGCAAAATAAACTTATAATCCAGTCACTGTTATACAAGGATGGATCGGATTAGATCAGTTCAGCCCAGATGTCAATGCTAAACTATCAATAGACATAAAGTCATATTGTAGTTCATAATATAATATATTATACACCAAAAGCCATGTTATGAAAAACCTTACAGAAAACCAAGCTGCAAAACGCCTAGCTCTATAGGCCTGTTTTTTTCCTTCTAATTTTCCTTCAAAAGAATGGGTGCATGATTGACTAGTATAGTTTGCATTGCAAGTTTTCACAGCCGACCGTCAATTCTCTACATCCCTTGAAAAGAAGAGAAAAACCAAACCACAACCCATGTAAATTGGTGAAAAATGCAAAGTTTATAAGACAACACTACTTTGATCTGTCTGTCACTCATACTCAGCCCGAGACAGGAAAGGTTGCTAAGGAGAATACTGGCCATACTAGGATAGTTAGACATAACTCCAACTCCGCTATTAACATTCAGTTCATTTAATGGGAAATCAAGCTGCTATAAATTAAGAGTTGAGTCATTTCAATTTATTGCCTTAGCTGTGGATGCTCTAGTTCTTTTGCAAAGAAGTGGTAGCTCCCCTGCGCCAAGCGAGGTCTAAAAGATAAAATGATTACAGGAACCAATGGTTCTATTGTGCACATACCTATTTGTGAGGAAATACTTTTACCATTAAAAACAGAGGGCCAATAGATCACAAATGTGTGTGTACGTGTGAGAAAAGGAGAATGATAGATATGAATTTACCTGGAGGGCACGGGAACTAAGAAAGCCCCCGGAATGCTTCTCCTTCAAGTCATCCAGAGAAAGTTTAACAGCCCTTTTAGCAAGATTTCTATCGAGTTGAGACATTTTCCTTGGTGCAGGTATCACAGTCTTATCGGTACGTCAAGGAAGTAAAAATCACAGAATAATTATTTAAATAGATATACATTACCATAGTACACAATGATGCTTATTTATTTATGCAGGGAGCACATGTATTTACTTGAGAAATACAGTAAATGTAACTTTAACACTGAAATTTAGAGTTATGCACTAGATCCCCAAAATTTCGACAAGAAATAAGAACTGCTAGATTGTCACTTATTGAGTTAATAGAAATAATCCAAAGAAATGCCTAGCAACAAAGAATAAAAAAGTGTTTTAAGTCAAAATATAAAAAGAAAAAAATATGCTTAACTGTCTCAGGTAAAGAAAAAAAGGATCTGTTTAATGCTGGATATTGTTTGTGATAAGAATGGAGGACAATGTCGATGTGAGTATCAGTTGGCAAGTTTTCCCATTCTAGTAATGCAATGCAATCAAGCTCTACTATACTCCCTAAATGCAAACCAAATCCTTTCCAGTCAATGCTTTTCAATGCCTTTATAGATGATTTGGGGACTGCACAAGGCGAAAAGTTCTTGAAATACAAAACCTGGTATCAAACATTGTTATCATCCAAATTAATTAGCAGATAAAGAAAGTCTATATAACAAAACAGAATTGAAACATAATTCAAGGACTAGTTGAGGGACCTCTGTTTTGTCACCATATTCCCTTAAGCATGAAGTGTTCTGAATTGACATATTACTTATTACTATGACCGCCTCCATCACCAGTTCAGTGTTTAGACGGGTGTCAGTGCAGCAAGCCACTCCACTCCCAACTTTGAGCTGCTCCCTAGCAAAGGTTAAAGAAGTAGGTCAAATATTGTAGTGCTATAATTTGAGAAGCTGGAGGCCCTTTTTTTTACTATACATGCCATATCCACCAAGAAAGTAAATGTTTTGAGAAGGCTCAGAGTTATCCGGCAATCCAAGTTCTCACATTTTCTACATGCGATCCGTTTTTCTTTTATAATTTGTATGCAATATTACAGATCATCAATAAGAATGGAGCCAATTAATAATAACATGTTACAGTTCACATGTAAATGGGCTAATAGATGCCAATACTAGACACCAAAATTGTCTGGACCATATTATATGTTAAGGCTTCTTCTATGAACTGACTGTGGCACCTTAAAAGGAACTAAAAACTACTAATAAGCATATTGCCCATGTACATAGATGTTTTAACTGATAATCAACATATCCGTGAACCACAAGATGATACCTAAAAATAATCAATCAAATATAGCAGAGTGAAAAAATATGAGTCCTGAGTGACTTAACTGTGGCAAAGCAACCAATCTATTGATTCTAGAACAAAATATTACGTTTCTTAATGAAAATGAGAACTGTGGTATGGACATGAGATTGTGAATGTACCAGCTCCTGAAGCAAGTGTTGCACTCATTACTTAAGTTACTTCCATGCTTAAGTACATAGTCTTTTAGGCCTGATGTAAGATGTTCAAGAGTTGATGCGGATGTTGCTAACTCCTTGCACGTATTTGCAAGAAAAACCTTTTCATATCGTGATTCAGGTACATCGCAATCTTCTGCTACTAATTGAATCGCAACATTCTGGCCAGAAAATCAAAGTAAATCACTGAAACCGAGTCAGAATCTCAATCAAGGGCTCTGCATTAAATATGTATGGTTGCTTCAGATTATATCATTTAAATCAATGATATGGAAGTACATTTGCAATTTTATTTGGTGGAATTATTAACTCTTGATAGCATATCAAAATGAAGCACTAAAACCTCATCGAAGTCTAAATCAATGGTTCTGCATTAAATTTTTAAGGTTTGCTTCAGACAATATTAACAATATGAACATTCAATTAGGCAATCTGATATGGCAGAAATAAAATTGTTAATTGTTGATAACATATGAAATAGAAGGAAAATGCTCTCCTCCAGCAGCAGCATCGACAAACTGCAAGTTTTGTTTGTTTGAAAAAATGTGAGAGCATTTAAGAATTCTGCAGTCAGGACAGTGCAACTTACAGAAATCCTTAGAATTTGCATCTGCAACATCAAAAAGAAAAAATATAATAAATAGAAAGAATTTGGAACTTGATACGTTAATATTAACAGCAAAATGTTTTGCAGAGAAATAGAGCAGCATTAGAACTTAAAAGTTGGAGCAAACTTAGCACATTCATGCCGATAAAGCTACCTCCACATGTGTGCTTGAGAATGTTGTTTATCTCTACTTTTTGTTATTTTATTTATTATGTCTGACATAAGATTTACCCGTTTTTCGTTCGCGGTTTTAGTAAGTAGAGGCACTAATACACTTTGATTTCTCAATATAGCAACATCTGATATGCCAAAATAGCTTTAGATACTGTCCCAATGGAGAAGTGCGAAGTAATACCCGAAATCCCAAACTTTTAATTACAGTCTTACCGACCAGAGTGTCAATGCTTTCTAATAATTGAAACATTTGTTACACCACATACATAAATATACGTTATCTTTCAGTATAATTTAGCAAAGTATAATATTCAGTATACTTCCAAGTGCCAACTAAAAAATATGCCCCAAAAATGTTAATCTTGGCTTCTGCATAAATTATTTTCCACGAAGATACATGAATTGATTGTCATTGCCCTAAGGCACAGTGATAAATAAGCTATTTGATCAAAAGGATCTAGATTGAAAACACCAGCATATCAAAAGTTTCATATAGTCCAACCAAGTCATTTACTTTTCAACATACCTTCTGTATAAAGCTATGAATCTCAGCCAGCAAGAGATCGGGATTAACACAAGAAGACATACATACTTCAGTACCACTGCAAAATACGACAATGACAGAATTACTAAAAGAAACTTTACCAACAAATTAGTCTTAAATTAAGAAGTTCAGGTAACTTGTGTACCTGAATTTTGCACCATTTTTTGTGCCAGAAGGTAGTCTAGTTATTCTGGAGGAACCACTTTCTTTCAAGTTAATATGATAATTTTGTATTTCGGTGTCACTGATGCCTACAATTTCCAAAGACTGCGATAAGAACCGTGATAACAATTGGATTAAACATGGCAACATACTAAGTAATTGAAACCTGTCACTCTTGATCCATGACATAGTAAGGTTCTAAAAAACGGTCCGTTAGGCTGAAAACAGCCGCGATAAAACTGTCTCGGTAGTGACCGTTACCGCGACAAATAATTTTAATGAAATTTATGCATTATTGTGATTAATTCACATTCACACCGTGACGACCGTAGTTTGTAACACATCAGCCGCAACGGTCAAAATCACTAAAGCCTTAACGTGACCATGACCGCTATTTAGAACCTTTGTGATAACACGCTACCAAGAAAATAATTAAAACAAGTTTCCACATGGCTGATTAAAACAGGGATCATATCAGAAGTACCTAATCTATACCCATTAAAATATGTTAAAACTTAAAGATATTTTCCTTAAACAAAAAAGGCTGCCCAAATTATGAACAAGTGCAATTGAGTTGAAGCAGACAAAAGAAGAATAATATATTTTCGAATTTGTGCTTGTGGGCTATCTACATGTCCAATGTGATCAAAGCACAAATACCATGAGAATTGAGTACATTAAACTTACTGGTGGTTTTGATAGTAAGCATTCCATCTGTTTCATAAGGAGAAAAGAAATATCACTAATAAACAATTGCAAAATGCAAATGACTCATAAGAAGGGGGAAAGATCAGCTCAAATGATAATCATGGCTTGTTCAGTTACCCCAATTGTCGGCAACATCAGTAAAAGAAAACCTCAAGTCTTGAAATTCCTCTAAGCAGCTTCCAATGCCTGTATCAGAGACTATTTACAAGAAATTCAAATATGATTAGAAACAAAACCACAATTCTTCTAACACTAGTCTCACGAGTAAGCAAGCAAGGGACGTCGTTTCGATTTAATTATTAAAGGTATATTCACTAAAAATTGAATTATCATGCGACAGAATCATGAGAAGTTTTGAAAATTGAGAAATTCAATATGAAATGGTAATAATTAACGATCTCGGAGAGAGGATTACCTGAAATTCGAAGAGAAGGATGCGGAGATGAAGAGCGAGTTAGAATGATTGAGAGTCTGCAAATCTGCTCCGATAGTCGGCATCTCTGATATGCTGAAGATATTAACTGCAATCGCACATTCGCATCACATAAGAAACCGAACAAAACACACAAATCGGAGAAAACTTTTGAGCAATTTTTGCTGTTAAGAGAAGACGAAACTCGCATGCAATGTGAGCTCAGATTCAGGTAACCGAATCAACAAGAAAATCATAGGAAAGAAATTACGCTAAAGAAGAAGAAGATGAAGCTTACATGTAAGCATAGTTTCTGAGAACAAGAAAACTCCATTCAGAACGAGAATTTTCTCTCGTTCGCGCGCTCAAATTGAGTAACGGTTTTGAAAACCAAAAGTTTTTGCCCATAACCCCATCTACTCGCTAGAAATCCTTTTAAGGGGTGAAAAGACCAAAGACACCTTTTAAGTACGGTTCGACGCACGTTTGGCCGAACTGGTTCGGATTTCACTGCACTGAGTGTGTTATTTTCAAAGACAATCCCTGTAAGGTACCCAACCCCCTAAAACAATTTTTATTAGGTTCGGAGCACGGCCGACCGAACCTAACTGGGTTTAGTTCTTTGAAAAGGGGGGTTTTGTGAGGTTCGGTGCTCAAAGAACCGAATTGGTTTGCACGCCTGTGCGCCGAACTAGTGAAAATATAGCGTCAGGGGTTTTTTGATTGGAGGGTATTTTGGAAACATTTAAGGGTTAGGGGTGTCCAGTGAGTAGCTAGGAGTTAGAAGAAGTTGTGAACACGGTGGACTCGTGGCGGGACCCGATAACCAGGCCCAATAACATGTTGATAAGCTTCAGTTTGATCCACAGTTAAGTCTAGCCCAAACAGTAGCAACAACGGCTTTTTTTTTTGGCTGTTGCTTTTCCCACACCCCCTCCTACTCTAAACACACCCCATAAGGGTGTGAAAAGACCAAAAGACCTATTTTTTTCAGAAATTTTCACTGTTCAACACGGGGCTTGAATGAGTTCGAACGAGGCCGCTCGAGTGTGTTAAATATGGACAGACACCCTCGGCGTTTTTAACCTGTTCGAATAGGTCATCTGAAGCGAGTTCGATGGTGGTCATGCGAACATGTTCGAATTATGTTGTTCGAACAAGTCTTTGCTGCAGAATTCTTTCAAAGATATAGCGGTATTGGGCGCCTCGATTCCATCGACGCTTTAATCAATCTGTTTACAATCACCAAATGTGTCGAGATAAATGAGTGGATGTAAATCCTTTTGGAAATTGTGCTCGAACGGATAGAATTTAAACGGCTCGGTTGTGATCTAAAAATGAAATCAACGGTGACATTTCACCAAGCCTATTATAAAAGGGGTTCACATCCTCGGACCTTCTTCACCAAACCCTAATCGCTTCTTCCCAACCCACCGCTTCTTCACCAAAACCTTCTCTCCTTCTTCCCAACCCAAATTTGAAATGGAATGGCAATTGTGCTCAACCCAAAGACTCAACGACAAATTCCTAATGACCTTCACCACAAATGGGATTTGTCACCACCGACGAACATGGTGCATGTTTTCGTTGTCCTAACCATGTCTTCTGCGGGATGAGTAAGGACATCACCTTCGCCCAACCGCCCGAAGGAAAAGGGTAGAGGAAGATTCGCCCGAGGAGCGTGGCGTAAAGACGTGGGCGTATCGTTTCAAAAAGTTCAATTGTAGAGATGATGGGGTATCCAATATTCGATCATGGAGATCCGAATGACGACGACGTCGTCACAGCGCAATGATGGAACATCTAGCTAACGTTAGATGGGGCGGCGAGATCTTAGAGTTGTGCGTGGACACAATATGAATCTGCGAGAAGAGGTGATGCATCTTCTTCAACCACCACCACCCGCACCACAACAACCCATACTTACGCACTCTCGTTGAGTATGAGATGACTAACAGTCTTGGGGCGACCGTTTCAGTTCTGTTGATTCATAGTTCATGAATCAAGAACTAAAACTTTCATGCTTAAGAACAACATCACATTCGCAGAATTGAAAGAAAAACTGATAAAAAATGTGAAACTAGATGGTGTTCAGCAAGAAATTA
This sequence comes from Oxytropis ochrocephala, assembly GCA_020916435.1. Classification (NCBI taxonomy): domain Eukaryota; kingdom Viridiplantae; phylum Streptophyta; class Magnoliopsida; order Fabales; family Fabaceae; genus Oxytropis; species Oxytropis ochrocephala. The sequence goes on from CM037092.1 coordinate 20,999,517, forward strand.
AAAAAATCGAATGTGAATCCCCTACGCCGTGAAATTTGGAACCCACGTAATCGTATTCGGAAGTGCCTTAAGCCTATCAAGAATGACGAAGACGTTCGTCAAATGTTTGAGAAACATGAAGAATTCCAAGGTGTAATTGAACCTTATCTCGAATTGTTCGTCGAAACACGAGAATCGCCTAAAGAAATCCGTAGTAGAACTAGATTGTATTTTGTTTTCCGTCGCTTCGTTTTAAATTTCCTATCCTTGTATTTTTGCAATTTGTGTTTTTAATTTCTGTTCTTATCCAATATTAAATCCTGTGCAACTTTTTTATTTTACCGTAATTGTTACCGTAATGACAATAAATTTGCGCCAACGTAAAAGGAATTTAAAATTAAAAAAACCAAATGAAACAAAAAGTAGTTAAATTATACAAAAAAGTAAACAAATATCCTCCTAAGACATATCCTACTGGGTGTTGCGCCCCCTCCTCCTCTCATACACATTCCCAAACCTCCTCCTAAACCCCACGGAAGGGGTTGAGCGACCTCTTGATCTTATTTGAAACATGGTCCTGACCGCTCGGGACATGATCATCGATGGCCCCATCAATGTCATCAACCAAATCAATCACCTGTAGCATCTCACAACCAAATAACATAACATTATTACTTAAATAAATAGAATATTAAGAAACATTATCATGCAATTAACATAAAAGACACGTACCACGCCGACATCGTGCTCATCTCGCAAGTCGCGATAATGCTCGGGAAGAGAAAGGGATGTGAGACCCTGTGAGTACCATGGAAAGTAGCCCTAAGCACCGTGTTTGACGAGTACGGCACACTGAGGCCTCGCGCCACCAAGTGGTCCTCAAACGAGTCCACCTCTCATCACACTCGGTGAGAGTACAGACGCCCCGTAGAGGTCCGGGATCCTCCGAATGTCTTGGACTCGCTGCCCAAACCGCTCGAGCACTCGATCCGCAAGTGACGATCATGCGCATCATGCGACCACCATCGAATGAACCTCTCACGAACTCGCGACCTCGAAAGTCTCACTCACCATGGGTGGCCATGTAGGGTCCCAGTCACCTCTCTCACGGTGTGGCGGTCTAGGCATAATCTGATGGTATGTGACTTGATGCCCCAGGGGACATCATCGCACAACCATTTCTTCGTCCAGTGGGGTACTCTCTCATCATACTCTGGGTGCTCCACCCAAGAGGAAAAGTTCGCACTCTGGAAGTGCTCAAAGATCCAAGCACAGTAATCAACATATCATTGGTTGATTATTAATCTGAAAGTAACACTAAAGCAAACTTAAAAGTAAAGAATATGTTTCATACACGCGTAAAGGAAGATGACCACGGAATCTCTTCTTGGTCTTCTTCCTCAGAGCATCCTTCACCGATGATCGATAGAGATGGGCGGGGCCATCCCGTGAAGTCTCACCCGCCCCAAATCAATCAAAGATACCAAGGTAGCCAAGCTTAACCTTGTTGCACGACTTGTCGGCAAACAAGGTGCAACCCAAAATGTCGACATGTAGGCCCTAGCGGGATCCCACATCATCGGTATGGTGGGTGGTGCTCATCCTCACCCATACAAGCCCAGGTGGAATGATGATGTAGTCCGGCAATGATCATCCTCTGTGGCACCCAAAGTTCACCAACCAATGCTTGCTCCCTCCCATGAATCGGGAAGCATGTCATAGCCCGAACCATGTGGGGATGTCGCCATACATCATCAAGAGGTGATGCTCATCTCACCCACGGGAAGGTGGAATGATGATGTCCCGGCCGGCAACGCATATGAATGCGTTCGCTGACCACTTGTGGAGAATGGGAAGCGAAGCCCAACCAAGGAACCAACCACCTCGGCTTGGTGTCCCTAATCGCAATGAAACACCGCTGTCCGGTCCATGTGGGATTGGGCATTCGCCGCACTTTGCATTCGAAAAAGACACAATAAGCCAAAACATTCAACAACTTAATAAACAAATTTACAACACTCAACTATAAAATAATAACTTACCCGCCGAATAAAAATCGGTGAGGATATGTGCCCCGTGTGGGCAAGCAAGATGTAACCATCTTCCGGTCCACCAGAAATGGGAATGTCGCCTCTAACAGCGCACCTCCCGAGGCTCAAAGACCTCCTCCTCACGAGGCTCGGCAGCCTCCTCCTCATGATGCCTAGAAGATGAAGGCCTAGAAGATGAAGGCCTGAAGATGAAGGCCTGCAGCCAGATGAAGGCCCAGCAGCGGCGAAGGCCTGGGCGATGAAGGGCGGCTGCCTTCTCATAGGCCTGAAATTGAGCATCACGCTCAATATCCCGCCCAATATCCTCTGGAAGTGGGGAGGAGGAACATCAACCCTACCCCTACCCCGGCAGCACGACCCCTAGCTCGGGAGGGTTCACCGCTTCTTCCTCTCTTTTTGCGGTTTGAAACCGTAGGAGGTGGCCGACCGGCTTCGCTCGTAAGGTTCACCGCATGACCACCTCTACTCCTCACCATATCTCAAACAATAATCAACGAACCGATTCAATCAAATTAACATAACCAAACGAGAATCGGTGAGAAAGTTCATCATCAAACGATCGTTCGAAGGTCGCGTCGCGAACTCGTTCGCACAACCACCCTCGAACAAGTCAGTTTCAGTTTACAAAATACAACGGTTCGAATGAGGTTGCTCGAACGGTGTTCGCACAACCTCATTCGAACACCTTCGTTTTCACGTGTTCGATGGACCTCACTCGAACAATTCTGCGTTTCAAAAAAAAAAAACCAGAATGGAGCGTAGGGGAGAGGCATACCTTGAAGAAAATGGAACGATTAGAGATCGCAGGGGAGTAGAATATAACCCAAAGAACTCTTGAGAGTGTTGGTGGAGAAGATTGAGTGAGAGATTGGGTGAGATTGAGTGAGTTGAGAGAGGTGAGTGAGAGAGAAAAGAGGGTTTAGGGTTCGAAGGAGAGGGGAGGGAATGAGAGACGAGGGAGAGTGAGAGAAGGGGGGGAGGGGTGTGGTTATTTTGTTTTTTTTAAAGGGGGGTAATTTTGGAAATAAAATTATTATGGGGTGTGAATAAGTAGGGGGGGGGGTGTGGGAAAACACTCCCCTTTTTTTTCACTTTTTTGAGCTGTCATGATTGCCCTGTTTATAAACTTGGGTGTAGCTCCTGATTTTACTTACAAATTGCTATGTAACACTATTTTCCAACTTACTTTTTGTTTTCTAATTTCATTTATCGATCTCAATTTTTAAAAATTATAGTATTACCCCAATTTACGATTTGAATTAGAATTCTTCTTTTTGATTTCCTACTTTTTGATTTCTACTCATCCTTTATGGTGCAGTTGTTTTTTTTTTCTCCTCATCACACTTAACACTACTTTGCATACTTGTTCTTTTCATTGGGGTAGATAAGAGAAGCATTGGGGTCCCTCAATATAAAAGAAAAAGCTTTATGGCTAAATTTCTGACTACTTGCACTCACAAAGAGAAGCAAGTATGAAATCCTTTTGCAGAAATATATATGCTGCAGCTGACAATGTTTTTGATTGTGATGTTGCTTGTTTGACTGAATCTATACCATCCATAGCATGGAGTGTCGTGAACCGGTTATGTTAGCCTTTATTAGTTGTCTATGTATGTATATGTAGAGAAAATTATACTCTCAGTCTATCTTAATAACCACTGTAAAAGATATAGTTTTTCAATGAGTATTTAAAGGAGAAATAGTTTTAAAAACTTAGAGATGATTGATTTGTAGATTTTCAAATTTTTTTGTTGGAATAGCAATTATCTTAATAACCACTGTAAAAGATATAGTTTTTCAATGAGTATTTAAAGGAGAAATAGTTTTACGATGATTGAACTTTCTAATTAATAGTGTTTTTAAAACTGAACCAACCAAACTGTTCAACCGATTAAATCGTGACCAGAGACCATCTACTATTCATTTATTTCAATGATTCGACCGTAGTTACATCCAAACTTGAACGATTTAAAATGGTTGAACCATTATCAGGAAGTCTCACGCCAGTTCGACTTTCATAACATTGAAAAATAGATTTTTTCACGTCTCAAGTTATTTTATAACTTTTCTCGTCAATAAACTTTTATATTGTAAGTCATAATAAATTAAATATTTAACTCAGATGATTCGAAAATTCTTCAACTCATGAAAAGAAAACTGCAGATGGAGGTACAATTAGTGGTGGCAACTGGCAAGATAATTTGATTAATTGTGTGTATTAATCCAAAATGGATTCCAGTCAAATATTGATGATACAAACAAACAAAACCTAATAATATATAGCCAGAAGAAGCTTGAGTTGCTCAACTAAACACAACTACTTTTGTTGCTCGTTGTTGGATTATGGTGCTAAAGCCTCACATGCTTATTGTTTTGGCTTTGGTGCTATAGGCTAGCATATCTAGTGGCATCTCTTTTTTATTTCTATTATTATTATATTGTTGCCCTTGTAGCATTTATGTTTGGTAGTAGTTATTTAAAGTGTTGCAACAACACTACAGTGTTGGTTATGAGTGGTTAAAGGTTAATGAGATAGATAGTTTATAAACAGAACCCATGCTTTGTAAGAACAATGATCGATCATCACATGAACTCATGCATGCTTTGTTAGGATAAACATATTCTCACTACTGCTGGAAGTGGAATTATTCTCCTTTTATTCAAACCCTTAATTACATCCCCGCTTCCTTAATCCATTTTTCAAAGGAAAGAATGAAAAGAAAGAGCATTACATTCTACCATTTATTTTTCCAATCAACCCCTTCGACCAAGTTTACCAGTATTTAAATAATTTTTATAACCATTCCATTATAATAATCACATCCGCAATAATAAATCATACGCATTATTAGTTCATGTGAATGTAAGCACATTTGACTAACCTCGTTAATAATGGTTTGTTTTCTTGTGTGCGTGCGTGTGTTATGTGTCTTCTTTAATTAAATCTTGATTTGTTGAACATCGATCTTGACTAATCTTTACTTGTTTTTAGGTACAATTTTTGCATTCAAACACCGATATATCGCAGGTAGCTTATGCCACTAGGTCAACAGTGTTGGTTTGAATTTTTTGCTCTAATTATAGAGATCTATAAGTTAATCAACTAGACATTATCAAAAATAAAGTTAATCAACACAAACAAATAAAGTATACTTACCTACCTCAACACCCCCAAGTAGATTCCCTCTTTCAAAAGGAATAAAGGGACAATCAAAGACAGAGGGGTAGGGTACCCCCATTAACCTCATAAGGTTGTGCTTGCTTGGAATTGATATATAGTGCTTCATACTTTTGCGCAGATCCCTATGTTAATGTCACATTTTGATTTTAGTGTCTCTATATGACATGTTTTTTCCTTTCACAGTTTTCGGAGAAATCTTTGACTGTCTCCTAACATGCTTTAGACCAATTATACTATATTGTCACTAAACTAAGTACTAAGCTTCAACTACTGTGATGACACACTGTGCAAATTGATTCCTTTGCTTAAAATTGAATTTCCAATTTTTTCTCATATGTGATCACAAATATTTCTTATCAATTTTTTTTAATAAATATTAACTAATTTTTATGACTATTTACTAGAGCATGACAAGTTCTGTTCATATTAAGGTGAACAATATGGTATCGTGAAGTTTTATTGGGTATGATACTCAGCATCGAGTAAGTTAATGACATATCATTTTTGACAACTTGGGCATGATTAGCTTTTGATCCTTAGGAAATGTCTCCCCAGCCACCCATAAAAATTGTAGCAACAAAAGCAACAACACAGCCTAATAAACAACATATCATAACCCATTCTTTTGTATATACTACTCCGGTCTCATTTATGAGAAAAAAACACTTTTTAAGTTCATATTTATCTAGCCTATAATCTGTATTTGGAATTATAATTTATAGACTAGATACATCTGTTATTCAATTATTAAATAACATCTCATAATTTCAATGATTATAACTTATCAGTGGGAACACTCTCCTCAGTAAACAAAAGCTGCATTCTCATGGGTCCTTAAGACACTGTTCTGTCTTGATGCTCCAAGATCTTACTTTCTCTCCTTACAAAGCAATCACAGGAAGGAAACAAGCCAAACCAATGAGTAAAGAGTACAAAGAATATTTTACTTTCCCTTTTCTTTATTAAAGCAAAGTTCCCTCTCTTCTCCCTTTTTTAAATTCAAAACATTCCTATTTATTTCATTACCAATTTACATACCCTCACACACACACACACTTGAGTGTAACTTAGTCTAAATTTACCTTAGTCCACACTCAAAGAACAACAACTTCACCCTCAAATATCAAATTCAAATCAACTCATTCTCACAAATCTTCTAACAAAATTTCACTCTTCTCATCTAACTCGAGATGTCTTTGCAGGAGCAACCAATGCAGCAGCAACAACAACCGCAGCCAATGCAGCAACAACAGCAGCAGCAGCAGCAACCAGTTCAGGTTTATCCAACAACTGTGACATACCAATCACCACCTGATCAACATTCAAATGGATCATTTGGGTCAGTATTTGTTGTTTTAGCTATAATAATAGTAATTTCTGCTGTTGCTTGTTGTCTTGGAAGGCTTTGCAGCCGGCGCGGCCACAAGGGAAACAACAACAACAACCAGAAACATGTTAAGCAACAAAAGCAACAGAATTACCAGAATTCACGTCCAAAAGAAGTGGATATTAAATTTGGTTTTGACAAAAAAATTGCAGCTTCTAAGCCTATGAATAATAATGGACATGGAGGAATGCCAGTGAGAGGTGTACACATGAAGCAACCACTTGCTCATGGTGCTGATATGAAAAGTTTTGAAATTAAACTTGGTCCTCCCCAAGGAAAGTATAGACCAGGGGCATAATGGGGATTACAAGATAGTATTATGTAGACATAGCCATGTTCTTCTGATTGTAACCATTCCACCAGGCCATTACTATTTGTGCTTCTATTTATCTTCTATGTTTTTCAGTCTCTTGGATTTTCAACTGCAAGATGAAATGTATAATTATTAATTATTAACTTCTCTACTTTCTTTTTGTCTTTTAAGATTGAAAGAGTGTTTTTGTTCTCTCTGCTATATGGATTTGTAAAAGTAAAAAAACAATTTACACATATTGGAGTCTGCATTTCGATTGCACACAAATTGGATCGAGTCCGGGGTTAGAGGCCGTTTCATACTTATCTATCATCATGAGCAATCAGTTTTTGTAACCATTTTGTGTCTTGCTTAGAATTCGTAGCCAGCAAGTACTCACTGCTATACACATAAATTCAATAAACTCAATGTATCTTTGCAAATATGCAATAGGAAACTCAATCTTCTATATCCCTCATTAAAAGTATCTATTTATAAAAATAGCTGTAATATAGTAACCTCAACAAACAAGCCTTAAACATCCCTCACTATTTTAAAAAAAATGGGGGGAAGATAATAGAACAAAAGATGAAGAGAATTGAAGTTTTTGATTGGCATAAATCAAACAAGGCAATCTCATTATATATGAACACTCCCATGTCCATAAGGATTGCGAAGTTTTCTACAAGGTCACAGTTCCAATCTCTAAATCAAAAACTTTCATGGTGTCTGCCTGCCTTATGAGATGATGCAATGTCATGAAATGTAGTTCAATGAAATTAGTTTTTGGTTTATGACGACGAAAAGTGGTTGGCGAGGCGAGGCTTGAACTCCATTACATCATCATCACTGGTACTATTTGTGTTTCCTTAAAACCTATTATTATCAGCATTGCTTCTTTGGCCTTGGAAAATTCTGAATTCTGAGTCATCACTTGAACTTTGAATTGGAATCCTTGCTGGTCCAGATATGTCAGTTGAACTGTATTCTCTAGTGTATATATCAAATTCAGAATCACCAAAGCTGCTTTCATTCCTGCCGTTGAATCTCCTGATCTCTTCATTATATTGTCCTGAATCATAAACTGTACTTTGACCATACTTCACACCATTAGATAAATCATATAATTGATCTCCACTGTCCAAAGCTCTTGCTATCTGATATAAACAAAGTAAATAAATGTTACAAATTCAATAGTTTTACACAGACATCCAATCATATCTTATGTGAGACCGCGTTGTGAGTCTTAGAATTATTGTTACCTGAACCATGCTAGGTCGTTTTGGGCCGGAATGGCGAACACATGCTGCAGCTGCCTCAATCATTCGGAACATTTCACTATCAACGTATTGTTTATTGAGCCTTGGGTCTACTAGCTCACTGAAGTCACCCGTCTCAACTGCGCGAAGAAGAAGTGGACGAGCCTGTGGTTGGTCATAGACAAAGAATTTATTTGTATGCACAATGTAAAAAAAAAAAATCGCATGTATTTAATGATGTACTGTCATATCATTTAATGAGTTCCAAGCATCGTTAAGAACAAGGTTGAATCGTACCCACTCGACCAAACTCTCATCTCCAACAGGTTGATCTGGATCAACAGGTTTCCTTCCAGTTACAAGCTCAAGGAGGACAACTCCAAAGGAAAAAACATCTGATCTATCCGTTAATTTTCCACTTGTCGCGTACTCTGGCGCCATGTAACTTCAAATTGAAGAAGATAGAAATTAGTTAGTTAGACTTTCTGGTAGTTTAGCATTTGGCATACTGAAATTTATCTACAATCTAGATTATAAAATTAACATACCCAAAGGTACCCATCACCCTTGTTGATACATGAGTATTAGCACCATCGGTTAATCTTGCAAGTCCAAAGTCTGCAACCTGTGTTATAACAAGGCTAAATTAGGATATCCACAACTTCAGATTTAAACATAACAGAAAGAAATTGAAACATATTTGCATACCTGTGCCTCATAAGAATCATCCAAAAGTATATTTGCTGACTTAATATCTCTATGAATAATCTTTGGATTGCCTAGAAAAATATTTAAAACTTTAGTATTTCAGAAAAAAATACATAATAATATTAAATCATAAGCACAATATGCACTTACATCCTTCATGTAAATATGCAAGCCCTCTTGCAGCCCCAATAGCAATCTTCATCCTCTTAGGCCAATCCAAAACCATCTTTTCACTTGCTGCCATCACACCACACACATCAGAATCAGTTAACAAAAAGTAACACATTCACTCTAATTATTGAAAAAAGAAAGAAACTCGCGTTACCATGCAAGTGCTGATCGAGATTTCCGTTAGGAACAAACTCATAAATGAGCACTCTTTGTTGCTCCGATATACAATAACCGATTAAAGATACTAAATGTCGATGATGAACGCGGCTAATGATCTCTACCTCGGCCTTAAACTCCCTTTCTCCTTGTCCACTACCGGCTTTCAATAGCTTAATTGCTCCAACCCTACCATCTGGCATGGAAGCCTTGTAAACACGCCCAAAACCGCCTTCTCCTATCACATTATCGCTCGAAAACCCATTTGTAATTTCCACAATCTTGTCATAACTAAAAACTATTTGACCAGCACTCATTTGCTGCTGTGCTGGATCTGGAGGAATTTCCAAATGCTGCACTGTTCCTGCCTGGTTCCTAGTAGTACTATAAAACATATCTTGTGTTCCATTTCCAACAAAACCTGTCTCCTCTGCATAGAAATGCACATCTACACAAAACAAACTATAAAGTTAAATACATTAATCACAACACCAACACCTACACGTAGACACACACATAATAATTTGAGAAAACAGAAGTTACTGAATATAACCACATGTGTCAGTGTCGCACATGTACACACTTTCAACAAGTGTTGGTGTAAAAATAGATAAAAACATGATTATAGGTTTGCAACTGCAATTGCACCCGCAACATATCGGTTTTTCTAGGTCGTAGTAGGTGTGAAACTACAATTGCAGCCGCAACATATCGGTTTTTTTAGGCCTCCTCTACGACTACAGTTGCAGCTGCATGTCTGCAATTTTGCGCAAGATAACGGTTTTTGAGGTTTCTGCGACCGCGACATGAATTTAAAAAGCTTGGATAAAATATTAGATTGGTTTACCTCCTTTCATTTGAGATTTCTTAGGGGGTTGCATGGTGCCATAGGCATTCCCTCCTCGTTTGTCTTTTCTCCTTAAAACCATAAAAAGCATAACGACTATGAAGGTGACAGCGAAAACCCCGGCTAAAGTCAAACCAATGGTTTGAAGTGTCTTATTATCGGAGGGTGGTGAGTTAGACGGAGCGTAATGTTTAGTAGAAGGGGCACTTGGTTTTGCATGGGAGCCTGGGGTAACAGGCAGCGATGGAGGCCGGGTTTGCGTCGGAAGAGGAGGAGAAGCGTAGGAACCAGGTGAAGGAGGAGTTGTATTTTGAGGAGATGGAGGAGAATCTGAAGGAGGTGGAGAATCAGTGTTAGGTGATTGTGATGAAGGAGGTGGTGATGGTGGTGGTGGTGATGACGATGACGATGACGACGGAGGTGGTGGTGACGGTGTTTGTGTTTGTGTTGGTGGTGGTGACGATGGAGGAGGGGGGGACGAAGGAGTTGCACCTTTTGATGGAGGAGGTGGAGAAAAATGTGGTGGAGGGGAAGGAGCAAGTGAAGGTGGTGGTGGTGGTGGTGGTGGAGATGGAGACGGAGAAGGTGGTGGTGAAGATGGTGGCGGTGATGGTGGTTTAGATTTAGACGGTAGTGGTGGTTTAGACGGCGACGGAGGAGGATCTGATGATGGTGATTTTTCTGGAGGTTTTGATTCTTTAGATGAATTAAATTTTTCTGGAGATTCTGATTCTTTAGGTGAAGGAGCTGAACCTGAAGCCTTTATTGTTGAATGAGGAGAAGCTGATACATTTGATTTTTTTTCTTTAGCCATTTCTGATTCTATCATATTTCTTCTCAGAAATGGCTACAAAATAGAAATTAAAAAAAAAAAAAAAAAAAGGGGAATACACACCACCGTTGTAGATTGAAGAACAACAAGATTAGGATAATCTAATTTTTCAAATCAAAGAAACAAAACAACAAACAAAAACAATGTAATGAGTTTGTCGTTGTTAAATTTCGATGATGAAGTGGCCTGAAATTGGGAAACAGAATTGCCAGCACGACGGAACGCGTTTGAGAGAGAGAGAAGGTTAGTTCGTGTAAGAAGCAGAGGAAAAATGATAATAAAAATAATTTTGAGATATGGTGGTTACTGCAAAATGGGAATTACTCAAAATTAGCATTATTTTAGGTAGTTAGTTTGATGATGCTTGCAGAGGGTTCATGTTTGGTTTTTGGTTGGGTTTGTTAAGAGACAAGTGTCACTGTTTATCTTGTCTCTCTTCTCTCCTTGAATTTCGGGTTACCGCGAAAACTTAAAACCCTTTGGAACTTCCTAACGGGTTTTTTCCAATTGGAAAACTAACTAGTAACTACTACTACTACCAGCTTTTGCCCATTACATAATCCGGTTTTTTTATCAACTTAATCTGGTTTCATATAACCCGAGTATACTGTCGGACCTATGGGCTTGGGTATTAAGGCCTTTTTATCCAGTTATCAAAGTTTGATTTCAGTTTTTTGGTGACTAATAAAGTTAGACTTCGTTACAATTTTCTTATGGAATAACTCTAAATGTTTTTTTGTTTACAATAACTCCAAAGTAAGTTCCTTAACTACGAGTTTTCTAACTATTCCAAAGAATGTTAGAATAAGGTTTTGATGAAGGTTTGATTAGTCTAAGATTAGCCTAAAAAATGCATAATAGAAAATGGGCGTAAAATACTTGAAAATAAAAGTTCGATTGATTGTCGTGTCTCTAAAAATATTTACAAGCCTAATATTTTCTTACAATGGTCTTTATTGGTCACGATCACTAGCCTCCAACTAACTATGATCAAAAAATGGTTAATCAACTAAGACTAACATACATAATGCCCATCATGTGCTAAAACCTCTAAGAAACCACCCCCACTAAGTACTAGGATGTATAATACCTTGGATGAGCATATCATGTATCTGAGCTTCAATTTATTGCTTCTGAAATTGGGGGTCTTTGCCAAGCAAGAGAGGTATGTGATGGTCAGCAGGACGAGTGGGGGGAAGGTCTGTAGGTTCATCAAAGAGGGTGGCGTATTGGGAGAGTAGAGCATCTAGGGTTGCTGGTGGTGATGTGTGTGGTTCTGGGCTAGATGGTGAAGGTAGCAAGTGAAATTGTAGGATGGTATCAAGGGCTTGAGTGAGACTAGTCTTTTGAGCTGGTGCATAGATGCTTCAGTAGGGTTAGATCTAGGGCTACCATTTATTTGAGTGACTTGGCCATTGTGAGTGAAAGACATGGTTAAATTGTTGTGAGAACCGGACCTAGGGTTTTCAGCCGTTGGACCCCCTAAAACCAATTCAACACCACTTAAAGGAATGACAAACAAATCCATAGAGAAAAATTGACCATCTAAATGCAGTCCAACATCTTTGCATAAATAAGAGCAGATCAATTCTTCCCCATTGCCAACAAGTACTTGAAAAGATTTAGAGGGCTTAAGTGATAGACCTAGTTGTCTGTCAACCCCATCTTGGATGAAATTGTGGGTGATGCCACTATCAATGAGGACAGTGAGTGTTTGTTTCTAGAATTGGCTATGAACTCTTAAGTTTTGAGGTATTGAGTGACCCATGAGAGCATGGAGACTAATTTGTGGGCTGGGCTCTGTTGGTGGGTTATTTTCAATTGGTTTTTCTGTGGTGGGAGGGTTTGTGGTTATTTCTATTCCTCCGTGAGTGGAGGTGACTCTTTTCTCTTTAATTCTTTCTTGCCTTTATTTCAAGAACATGTTGGTACATATAGCAATAGCAGCATAGTGCTAGCTGTAATGAGACTCAATCCATGTAAGGAGTACCCATAAAAGACAAACTAGAAACACAAGAGTACATTCAGATTACAATTCTAATTTAGGCAAGATTACATCATTCAATTATTTCCTAATGAAATCATTTACCCACTTGGGCTTGGCAGTGTTCCTCTCAGCCCCGTCTCTACGCTTATGCTTGATACTAGGCTCATCTTCAGCTAAATTTTCTTCTTGGTCCAATGTCTCAGTGATGTCTGATGACTCATATTTATATGAGTTATTTATGCCTTTATCCATGTAAATCAAGTGAGTTCTCAAGTAATATTAGTATCTTATTTATCTAATTGTTATAGTTGTAGGAAAAGAAGGGTTAGAAACTGTTTTGTATTAATTTGGCACATCTGGTGCCCTTTTGAGCAATTTAACGTGTTTTGTGAGTGCTACAGTGTTAAGCGCTATAGCGCCTAACGCTATAGCGGCAAGAGGGCAGCTCGGCCAAGTCTTTGAGCTCGGCTAAATCTTGGAAGCAGGTCGGCTAAGTCTCTAAAGCAAAAGTGTACTTTTGGCGCCAAGCTCTTCACTCCAAATCTCGTTTACTGTGCCCACTGTGCACACTGACACGACCGGATTTTCATGGATACTATAGGACACATGGCATTGTGTGAGTGGGAGGCTAGCTTCAGTTGGTGAGATGGCCATACCACCTTTTTCACTAACTCTGGACACTCCAACTACTTCTTCTTCTCTACAAATACATTGCGCATACATTCAGAATATATTGAGAGTTTTAGAGAGAGTTTTAGGGAGAGATTTTCTCCATTGTTAAACACTTTGGAGCTTTTGTTTTTTTTATTGTAATTTTTAGTTTATTATTCTCTTCGGTGTTAACTCGGCGTGATAGTGTCATCTCGGTGGATGAAGTGGAAGCTTCGGTGTGTATCTTTTGCCACCATTTCTTCCCATTTCGTTCTAGGTAATATGAGTGTTCTATCTTGTATTACTTTGATGATGCGAAACATGAGCTAAACACCTTGAGTTGGATTGCTCGGATGTTTGTAATGAACCATTAGTATTGTATTTATAATGTTGCATGCTTTGCGTTTCAATCTTTGTGTTATACTTCTTTCAAACTTGTTTTAGAAATGATCAGCTAAAATGGGTATATTCATGGGTACAGACATGGTCCATGAATCGAACTTCAAAGATTGATATGAGCGAAAGTTTATTTAAAGACATTTAAATAGATTTTGCTCCCTTTAGACATAGAAATGCAATAGTTCATAGAGCAAAGACTGTGGGGTCTTTATTATACAAGGGTGAACTTATTTAGAACCTAGACATATGCATCTTGTAATGAAATCCTGGCGTGAGTGACTGAAAAGCACAAAAACATTTGCAACAGCGCTTGACGCTATAGCGTGTGACGTTATAGCGATGTACTAATTGGGAATTTACTTAGTAAGAGCAATCCGACTTGTTTCTCTCACATTTTACAACCACTTTTTTACTGTTTTCTTTCGACAACCACTTTCACTGATAACCTGTGACTACAAACATTTGCTACTCGGTCCACTAAGTGCTAGCATCGCTTAAACTCTAAGATTAATATCAATCCCTGTGGAGACGAACTTTACTTACTACTTTATTACTTGTTGCGATTGTGTACACTTGCACAACTCGGTTTCGAACAACAATGTCCTGTCATACCCCAATTTTGTCCGACTAATTCAAAATAAAAATTGTCTTTTCGCGAATGCGAGATCCTAACAGTGTTTTTCTCGTAGTTGAAAGAAGACTCAAAAATATGTTTGTTGTGCTCGCACATTATTCCTAATCGTGTGCGCGTTATGGCACTTGTTGCGCGCGCGCTCGCGTCTCGTCGTGTACGCACATTTGCTTTGATACTTATCACTATTGTTATTATTGTTATCCATATATGTTTATTAATCTATCATATCATTATTTTTATACAAAATAAGATTAAAAAAAAATTCTTTTATTATTGTGAATAGTCTGATACATAAGTCAAGTTTTGTTACATATGGACAAATTAAAAGCAAAGTAACACAAGTGTTTAAAGACAAAACGAAAGAAAAACAAAGGGTGCCTAAAATGCAGTTATTCTTATGCTTGTATCTGCTTCCTTTTTCCTTTCCCCGAACATTGCAAAGAAGCATCAAAAACACATCTGCATGACAAAGGGAAAAGCCAAAATCGTTCAAAGCGATGAGCTTAGCTTGAGCTTCAAATAAAGCGATACCCTTGCTATGTTAGAACTCAGTACATTTGTTTTCCATACACAAATAGAAATCAGATTAAAATATAGTCAAACATCCCTAATTTGTGAATGTAGCAGTAGCTGGGGAGAAGGAAAGTGTTGGCAGAATCCCTTATACACCAAAACATGAAACTTTTGAACAAATACAAATAAGAGAAAATTGACATTACAACACAATAACATATGCAAGTTCATCTATAAACAGAGCTGAAAACTCAGAACAGAGGGAAAAAAGAAAAACGAAAATCAAAAGGGAGGAGAAAACACAGAGAGAACAATACACACTGGTTCACATACACAAACACAAACACAGTTACAGCAACAAAAAAAACCATAAACAAATACACTGCGGCCAAGAGAAAGAAAACGAAAATAGGAGGAGAACGAAAAACGGTGTGTAGAACCATACTCGAAACAACACCACACGCGATCCACCATGAGCCGTCGCGAGTCCCGTCGCCGCCCCCGCACGTTCGCTCTCTCTCTCGCGCCGCCATTGCGTTCTCTCAGTCACCACCGGCGCATCAACGTCGGCGACCCTCCTTCTCTCGCGGTACCCTTTCTCTCTCTCTCTCTCGATCTCGATCTGCTTCTTTCTTTCCCTCGGTCGGCGACTCTCTCTCTCTCTCTAAAATGGGAAGACGCAGGAGAAAAGGAGAGGAGAGTATTTCTGTTTTGGGGGGGGAGGAACGACGCTTGAGATGGATAAGAGGCTTAGGGTTTCCTTTTTTTTTTTTGATCAACTTGAAATGGTTTCATTACTAAATTGGGCAAAGCCTCAAAACCAATACAAGAAAGTTGCTAAATTGGGCCACAAGACAGCCCAATCCAACGAAGATACCACAAACTACAACAACTTCTGCAGGAAAAGAAAAAAGGGGGGGGGGGGTGTTACAAATAACAGGCTAAGCTAATTATCAAGCCCACCCTGAAATTGAAGCACCGGCCCAGCCCACTAGCCAACTAAACGCCAGCCTAACTACTAAATACACAACCTAAAACAAGAAAGAGAGAAACCTAAAGCATCACCCTCGTCGAGAGAAAACCCTAATTGGGTACGATCATCTTCTTCTTCGCAAACGTTACTCTGCTTCCTTTCAATCCTTCTTTCGCTCCACCTTCTAGCTATCAGGCTTCACCAAACTCCGGTCTCTCTCAAGGGGTGATCCTCTCCACTCTATCACAAGCTGAATCAAAATCTCCACCTCTTTACCTTCACTATCCTCTATATCTTCCACCCTCTTGATGTGGAATCTGGGACTTTTCAGAGTTGATCATCGCTGCTAGTACCCGAGGGGGACTCGAAATCCATTCAGAAGGTAGCTGATGGTGAGCTGCAAGGTTAGCCACAAGATCTGCTGCTGTGTTCGCGCTTTGGGGGACCCAAGAGAACTCAATTGAGGTAAATTCCCTACTGATGTTTCCTATGTCTTTTATGATTTGTTCTATTCCTTTTCTCCTGATGATTCCTTTGATTGTCCTTACGAGGGGTTCACAATCGCACTCTACTTCGAGGAATTTGAGGCCCAGGGAGGTCAAGCTAGCGACACTCTCTTCTCTCGTGAGCGTAGCTTCGCTGAACGTCAGTAGTTGCATAGACAGGTGAGGCACTCCCTGATTGTAGTGACCCCGAATGGTCTCTTAGGATTATTCCACTGTATCCTGCCCCTGTGATCTTATTGTAGGCCGCATCTGTGTTTTGTTTGGTAGAAATCTGATTGGGTGCTTTCCACTTCTTAATTTCCCTTCTCAGGTTACAGATTGCTGTTCTTGCTTGTGGTGCTTTTGATTGACTAGATTGCTGTTTTGCTGTTTGGAATTCCATTGATGCTTGTTTGATTTGTATGAGAGTCTGAGTTGGAATGGTTGCTTGTTCTCATATACCATGCTATTCCTTGCTTTCCAAATGAACCAAATGGTGTAGAATATTGTAGAGATTACTGCTTCTTTGTAAGGGCTTGCTCCATAGTCTTTCTCTAGAATTTCCTCCATCCATTTTGCCATTGATTGAGTGTTATGTATTGTTGGAACGTGGCAAACCTGTAGACTGTGCCAGATTGGTGTGGTCCATGGGCAAAGTAGGAATAGATGTTCTGTTGTTTCTTCTTGTTGCTTGCAAATTGGACAGCCAATTTCTGTTGCTATGTGTTTTGAGAATAGTTTGTGTCTTGTAGCTATATAGTCATGTTTAACCCTCCACACAAAGTGTTTAACCCGCTCTGGCACTGATGAATTCCAGATCTGTTGCCACCCCTCCTTTGTATGTTGAAAAGAGTTTGAAGGGCCCCCCTTTGTGATCAGAACTTTGTCCCACATTACTTTGTAACCAGACCTTGTAGTGTACCAACCATCCTCCTCATGAGGCCAAAAAAGTGTGTCTTGGACTGTTTCCCATCCCATAGGAGTTTTTAGTGCCTCTATTGCTGAAAGAGGCTCTAGCATCCTGCCTAACGCTTGTAGATTCCACCCCTTATTGTTCTCATCCACAAGATTTCTCACTTTCAAACCTCTAGCCTCTTCCTTTATAACAGCCTTTGCCCCTGAGGCTAGCCAATTATCCTCCTCTAGATCAACCTTGCTTCCATTACCTATGTTCCATCTCCCCTCCCTTTTTAGAAGGTCTCTCCCATGTAGCAGGCTTCTCCACACCCAAGATATTCCTACTTTAGGTTTTACCTTCCAAATATCCTCCTTAGCACAATAAATGCTTCTAAGAATAGTAGCCCAGTATTGATTAGGGAATTGAATACACCTCCAGGCTTGCTTAGATAATAGTGAAGACTTTTGACAGGCTAAGTCCCTAAAGCCCATACCTCCTTGCTGCTTACTAGTACACATAAATTTCCAACTCCTCCAGTGAATACCTCTATTTCTAACCTTAGAGCTCCACCAGAATTTAGCAATAGCAGAGCACAGCGACTGGCAGAAATTCTTAGGCAACCTCACTATGGCCATTACGTAAGATGGGATAGCTTGGATAACTGACTTAATCAATACCTCCTTTCCTGCTTGTGACAGATGCTGCTCCTTCCAGCCTTGTAGCTTCGAACAAACTCTCTCCTTTATCCATTGCAGAGCTTGATTCTTTGAGTTGCCCCATTCTGCTGGTAAGCCTAAGTACTTCCCAGGGGAGTCCCAAATTGGAATGTTGAGAATTGAGGATAAATCCTGTTGAAGGTCCATCCTAGTTCCTTTCCCTAGCACCAAACCTGATTTCTGTAGATTCACCATCTGACCTGATGCCTTTGTGAATTCATTTAGAACCTTCACCACCTGATACATCTCTTCCTTGGTAGCCTGTCCAAAAAGAATTGAATCATCTGCAAAAAACAAGTGGGTTAGTGTAGGAGCATTTCTAGCCAAAGTGATACCTTTGATCAGCCCATTAGTGTTAGCCCGAGAGATCAACCTAGAGAAGACATCAAAGACTAGAATGAAGAGATAAGGGGAAAGAGGATCCCCTTGCCTCAGACCTCTCCCAGGACAGATAAGTTTACTCCTAGACCCATTAACTTGATAGGAATACTTGACTGAGGTGACTAGAGACATGACTGAAGAAACCCAGATTGGGCAGAAACCATAAGACTCCAGGACTCGTTTTAGGAAAGACCAATCCACCCTGTCATAGGCTTTGTTCATATCTAGTTTCACTGCAAATCCATTACTCTTTCCTTTTTTAATCTTCCTCAAATAGTGAAAAGCTTCTTGGGCTACTGTCAGGTTATCCTGGATAAGCCTGCCCCCCACAAAGGCACTCTGCTGGGGAGAAATTAGGCTGTCCAGAGCTGGTTTAAGTCTTTGCACCACTATCTTGGAAATAACCTTGTATATGAAGTTGCAGCAGCTTATAGGCCTGAGTTGAGAGATTGACTCTGGGTCAGGGACTTTAGGGATTAGAGCCACAACTGTATCATTGACAAATTCCCCTAGTTGCCCTGTTAGGAAAAAAACAGAGATAGCTTGCAATACATCATTGCCAATAGTTTCCCAGTTCTTCTGAAAGAACACACCATTTAAACCATCAGGCCCAGAAGCTTTATTAGCCCCTAGATTAAAAACAACATTCTTGACCTCCACCATAGATACTGGAGCTACCAGGGCTTCATTCATTTATGGGGAAACTGCTTTTGGGATGACCTGAAGGCAAGAGAGGTCTCCAACACTATTTGAGGCTGTGTACAGGTTGTTGTAGAAAGACTCAACAGCCTGAATCACATCTCTTTTACCTTCTACCCACTCCCCTTCTAGGTTTTTAATTCTAGTAATTCTGTTTCTGTCCCTCCTTTGGACAGTAGTTATATGGAAGAATTTTGAGTTTTTATCCCCATAGTTAAGCCATTTTAGTCTAGCTCTTTGGCCCCAATACATCTCCTCCTGTTTCCAGTAGCTATCTATAGCTTTCCTAGTTGAGTTGACCTCCTCCACATTAACTGGGCTAGAGTTTAGCAGTCTCTCTAGCTTTATTTTTAGCTTGGATATCTCAATAGCTGCATTTTTGAAAGTTTTCAAGTTCCATGAGCCCAATCTGCTTTTACAATTTCACATTTTTGTTGAGACTGATTTCCAAGCATCCTCCTCTTGATTGTTAGTTTGCCAACCCTCTGCCACAACCCCCCTACATTCTTCATGCTCTTCCCAGTAGGATTCATATTTAAAGTATCTAGTACTTCTTGTGGGAGGGTGAGGAGTTAAAACAATAGGAGAGTGGTCAGACCCAACTATAGGGAGAGCAACCCCTACTGCATGAGGGTATAAATCCCTCCACTCCCAGTTAAGTAGGATTCTGTCTATTTTCTGTTTTGTGATGACTCCATCCCTTGGATTACTTATCCATGTGAATTTGCTTCCTTTAAGTTGGAGATCCATTAGGTCTGTATTATTCAGAAAGTCCCTAAACAGCTGCATCCTGATGGGGGCAATAGGAGCCAGCCCCTCTTTATCTGAGATGGATAGCATTTCATTAAAGTCTCCCATAAGACACCAGGGGCCTCTACCAGTTGGTTTAAGCAATTCAATTCTAGGCCATAGATGTCTTCTTTGACTGAACATTGGATTACCATACACAAAGGTGATCTGAAACAAGTTTCCTGTTTTTTTCTCCTTAATTCCAGCGTGAATATAGTTGATACTTGCTTGTAGAACTTGCACTTCATATTTATTATTCCACAACAAACAAATACCTCCTGTTGTGCCCACAGCTGGGACACAAAAAGCATAATGAAACTTAAACTTTCTCTTTACTCTGATTACACGTTCCTCTTGGGCTCTGGTTTCCATGAGGAACAAAATGGCAGGCTTATGACCTTTAACCAGGTCATTAAGTTCTCTGTTTGTCGTGGCCGCCGCCAAACCACGACAATTCCAGCTTATGATAGTCATCTGGACCTTGGGGGCTTGCTTTGGCTCGCCTCCTCAGCCTTTTTATTATAGTAACCTATTTCAAAAGTTCCAAAATCATGAAGCCCTGCTCCATTGGACCCTTCCTGCATTTGAGTGGAATTTTCATACTGCTTTGTTTTTTTTCCTTTGCTTTGTGCTGGTGCCCTCATCTTGACTTGTAGTGGAGTCTACAGGCTTCCTCTTCTTGAGGGTCATGCAGTTTGTCAAGCTAAGGGCCAGGCTGTTTTCTTCTGTTTCTACTAAATGCTTGTGGTTTGCTGTTATTTCTTCCTCCTCTTCTGTTGGAAATTCCACTGTGTATTCTGTGTGGTTGGGTTGTGTGTTTGGCATTATGATTTCTCTCGAGTGATTGGTATTTGCTTCTACTATGGGTGGGTTTGGTGCATTTAAGTCTGGGATTGGAGAGGACACGAAACCTAGTTGAACTGTGTCCAGATTTGGGTTGTATCTCCCCCCTCTTTGGTTTGGGCTTGGTAGGGTAATTGTGTTAAATTTTCCAGTAATGATGGGGTGATTTGGTTCTGGAAGAGTTCGAAAGTAGGTTGGGAGGGGAGGTCTGTGGGTTCTCTCTTGTGTATTGATACTTGGAGTTTGCTGGGGTGGGTTGGGGTTAATGTTTGTGGTCTGTGGCACTAGACTGGTAGTTCTCCTTGTTGTTTCATGAAGGTAGTATTCTAGGGTGGTTTGGTTATGCCTATGCTGTGCCACCACTCTTGTATAGGAATTTTCTGGGTTGGGGGGTCTGGGCTGATTTGGTTCTGAGGGAGGGGTGTAGTGAGATTGAGTTTCAGCTGAGTTGGTTGTGTTACCTAGATAGTGGATAGATCTTGGTGCATTGACAATGAGGTCTTGTGTGTATTTAGGTTTATCAAGGAAGAACTGGGACATCACAGTAGGTTTAGAGCAATAATTTTGGTCATGCCCTAGAATTCCACATTTATAGCATAGGGATTGAAGTCTCTCATACCTGTATGCAACCCATAGGTTAGGTAAGCTGCTTCTTGGCACCCAACAGCCCGTTGGCAAGGGTTTATCCAGCTCCACTTTGACCCTTCCTCTGATATAAGTTCTGAGAAGTTTTCCCCCTTCCACAGGATCTTCTATCTCCAGTATTTCTCCAACCCTCTTCAGAATCTTTCCTGCATTTTCTACACTTATTAGCTCCAAAGGAAGGTTGTGGACTTGGATCCACATTGTAATACCCCAATTTTGTCCGCCCAAGTCAAAAACTTTTTTTTCAAAAAAAGATGGAAGTAATAAAATAATTCATAATGTGTGGAAAATAGTGGATTGGTTCATTTATGTGTGTTCGTCCCCTATTTCACATTTTTATTTGAATTACGCGCGCGCGCCAGTTGTAACTGCGTGAGCTGCCTTGTAGTCATACCCTAATTTTGTCCGGCTAAGTTAAGATTTATAGGAAACAATCAAAAATATTACTTGCACGTTTTGAGATTTTAATCGTTGACACGTGTCATTTGGTGCTTGTTAACGGTTTTGCGTCATTTTTATTATCAGTAGTAAAACTTATTATTGGAAGAAAAAGAATAAAAAAAAAAACTGTTTTTTAGCATTTAGTTTTAACTATTATTATTGCTTTAAGAATGCAAATGTTACAATATTACAAAATATACAAAAAATAATGGAAGTCAAAACTAAATAAGAATGAATATCGACATTGGTTGCTTGTTTGTATTTTTAGAATTAATAAAGGCAACTCCCTTTTTATTGTTTTTTGCTTTTTCTATTTTTAGTCAAAGTAAACATGATTTTACAAGCAAGCATGGCACCATATCCATTGCACCACGCCACTACTTTTTGCTTGCTTTGCTAGCTTTAAACAACACTACACCCATTTGTACAAGCTCACACTACTACACAAAGAAGACATACTAAATATACATCGGTTTGTTTGCTCCCCTCACGTCACTGCACCCAACTTCCCTCTTTTCATACAAGCACACATCACTACACACAAAAATACTAAATACATCTTGGTTTTTTTCTTCCCTCTCACAGCCACATACCACCACATATTTATCTATAAAACATACAAACCTAAGATCAACAGGGGGGAGAAGAAAGAAAAACAAAGAAATTTTTTGAAAGGAGTAACAACAACAAACACAACACATACACAGACACAAAGAAAGGGGGTGGACACTCAAAACTCATCAGAAAATCAAGCTTTTCAAGCCAAGCTTACCTTCATCTTGTTCTTTTGTTCTTTCCCAAATTAACCAAACAACTTTGTTCACCACCTCTCACGTGAGCGGTCGAGAAAATCACCTTATTGGTTTCACATGAGCACTAGAGCATCCCATCTTAAATATATATAGTTGAAGACACGCAGAGGGGGAGGACGCACGAGAAGGGAGGAGAGAAAGTTTTAACAAAGGGTATCTAAATCCTTTACCACCAACTTTCATTCTCACATCAAATACCACTTTCCTTGTTAATTTTTCATCTTCCATCTGTGAGATTCTGTTAGTTCTGAGGCTTTATTCACCACCTAAAACAGCCACCACAAATCACTACCAGACCCACAACCACCATCCCTTTCCTCCCTTCAACAACAACAACCACACCGACGACCACCACCACGCCTCTGCCGTCGCCGGTGAACCACCGAACACCATTCTTACAACTGCACAACAACAACCGTCACCACCACGACTTTCGTTACCATCGACCATCGCCGGCACGACACCAACCGTTGCCGTTGCTGACCGTCGCGCGTCACCGTTCATGTCACCGGCATTCTCCTCCAAAAGCGACCGTCGCCGACCCACAGAGCGCCCCGACGGCTTCCGTCGGATCTTCCTCTTCCGTTCGCTCGTCTCTCGTCCCTCCCTCTCTCTGTCGCTATGCTGGTTCGCTTCTCTCTCTCCTAGTTCGATACTTTCTTTCTTTGTTCAGCGTTTTTTTTTGACAAAGGGATGAAGACACTTGTGTTGGTTCTCTTCTTTCTCTCATTGTGCGCCGATTTCGTTGGGTAGAGAAGGGAGTATTTTGAAAGTGATGCGTTTTCTGCTTCTCAATATGCTAATTCTCTCTTTCTATCAGAAGTATAATGGAACGGCACATGTGTTAGGTTTTTTTTTGTTTTTGTGTGTGATTTGTTTTAGTGAGTTGATGGGCCTTTTGTTTTTTTTAATTTTCATTTACATCAACTTGCTAACGACACCCTCCCCCATTTATTATTATTATTATTATTATTATTATTATTATTATTATTATTATTAGTGTAATCTTTTTTTATTACAGTCAGTACTTGTGTTATCTATTAATTATACAATCTCCAGCAGCTAATTTCCCCCCATTTTTACTATTACGCCTCTTCAAGCAACTTCTTTTGGATGTGTTTGGTTGTCTAATCTTGCAAATGCTTTAGTTTAGGTTTGATTTGTGATGTTTATTTGAACTCCCATGAAGTAAGGCTAGGGTTTTGTTTGATTTTGATGTTTTAGTGAAATAAAATGTGATCTGGTAAACAATAAGGGTTTGTGCTTGTTTTAGTTGCTTGTGTTGAAAATCATGTTTGTGTTGATGATTTTGTAAGAGGATTTGACACTAATGCACTTGAGCATATCCCAAGTGTTAAAGATTACCTAAAATAAGAATCAATTATCATTAATGATCACTCGCGCGCTTCTTGCTTTGGTTGTTAATTATAATTTTCATTTTCAAAAAGAGTTAGTAGTGCGCCACTCTAAACCGTCGTTGTTTGGTCACCGCTAACGCCGAATCAAAAGCAAAACCGATTATCATTAATAATCACTCGCGCGCCGCTTGCCGCTTGGTTGTTAACGATAATTTCATTTTTAAAAGAGTTAGTAGTGTGACCACTCTAAACCGTTGTTGTTTGGTCATCGCGAACCCTCACCCTATTGCGAAAAACTCACCTAAATAATACTGTCTCTGATCATGCATTTTGTTTCTTGCTTACTTATTCATGCAACCTAGATCATTCTATACCTCTAGTCACATTGCATTAAATTGTTTATGATGCCTGTCATGTTCTCGAGTTGATTGTGTGTATTCCCTCTTCCAATACTTTGCTTCTTACATGAGATTGCTACTCGTTAGTGGTGACTCTCATTATAGGATTCCCACAAGCATATAATGAAGGATTACTCGTTAGTAATAGCCTTCATTACAAGAACATATGCTATCACAAGAGATTGTTATTCGTTAATGACAATTCCCATCCCATCCCACACACACACAATTGCATTTTAGAATTTGACTTGAATCATAACTGATTTGATTATTTGGCTTGAATTGGTATGCTTGTTCTGGGATGTTTGTGAGTATGCATTTGTAACTTGTATGAGTTGTTACTCATTAGTGACAATCTCCATTTCAAAAACCTCTTTGCATCAAAGAAAAAAAACCTAAAACAAAACCGATTATCATTAATGATCACAAAACCGATTATCATTAATGACCACTCTAAACCGTTGTTGTTTGGTCAGTGCGAACGCTCAACCCAATCGCGAACCCTTTTCCAGGTTATCAAAATATTTTCCCCAAATCAAACCAACGAAACACTTTTTCAAAAACGAATCATAAAAACACCAAAATCAAAACTAATTGTCATTGATGATCACTCGCGCCGTTGCCGTTTGGTTGTTAATGATAATTTCATTTTCAAAAGAGTTAATAGCGCGACCACTCTAAACCGTTGTTGTTTGGTCATCGCGAACGCTCAACCCCTTTGCGAAAAAACTCTAAAAAAGATTAAAAAACAAAAACCTTTTTCAGGACAAACGAGAACTACGTAGCTTTGATTCCTCATCACAGTGGGGATACGTAGGACCGGGTTCATGTCCCGTCAAGCACACTTTCAAAAAAAAATATAAAGACCCAAGAACTACGTAGCTTTGAATTCTCCATCGCCTTTGGGAGATCGTAGGAGCGAGAGGCTAACTCTCGCTGCGCCAAAAATAAAAATTTTCATTAAGTCTTTTCATCCTTTTTTCAATAAAGAGGCAAATTTAAGTATTTTCCAAATCAACACTCAAAACCACACACTTAATTAAAGGTTCCCTCTCAGTAGAGAGGACGCGTGGGGTGCTAACACCTTCCCCGCACGTAACCGACCCCCGAACCCATATCTCTAGTTTTCGAAAGACCATCCGCCTTATTTCAAAAGACCTTTTTTCAATGTTTTGGTCTTAAAATTAAAATATTGGTGGCGGCTTCATAATTTTTCCACGTTGTACATCGAGAAACCCAAACCGGATTTTTCGGGTGCAACACACATCGGAGAGGAGGTGAAATCAATCTGGTGGTAAGAAACCATTGGGTTCCAAGATTCTAGACACAGCAGATGGTTCAGGATGAACCAAGGGGCTCTCTTGAGCACCATTTCTTTATGCTGCTCACTTGTGAAGTGAAACATGAAGAGATTTTTATCTATTTCTGTGATTTGTACCCCTGGATAGTTAGCCCATGCATTAGTTATTACTTCCTTAACTGCCTTGACATTCAGGGTCTTGACTGATCTCATTTTCCCCACTAGTGATCTGTTCATTATCTCACTATTATTTTGTGGTGCAGGCTCTAGGATTTCCTCCAACATTTCTGGATCTGCTTCTCTCCCCTGACCCATATTGGCCGATGAAGAAGCCATTGAAGATAGGAAGACAGAACTGAGGCAGAAAACCTCTGGTCATGCTTAGGATTTGCTAGATCTAGCTAGTTGAACAAGCCTTTAACAGATAGATTTATCACTATTTGTAATATGGGTTGTAATAAGAAAAAACTGGACTGTATTTAAGGACTGGACAGATAGCAAAGATTGAAAAACACAAAGACTGGAGTCTTTAAATATTGACTGCAATACTAGAGGTTGACTGTGAAACGAAAGGAATCAAACTAGAGGAAGACAAAAAACGCTACTGACTGAAACTGAAAACTAAAGAGAGAAAAAAAATAAAACCTAAGATTAGAGACTGAGACTGAAACTAAACAGGGAAACCTTGATAGGTTTGATTCACAAGGCTCAAAACCTGGACGTAAAAGATCTTTAGGTTTTAGTTTGAATAGAATCGGACTTGACACTTGACACTCTAGGATAGATTGACATAGATAACGTAAAGAAGAAGATGATTCTCGGGTTAACCTGCTGGGTAAACCAAAGACAAACGGCTAGAATGGTTCTCCATTAACACCACTCCTAAGAGAACTTAAACCTAGCAGAGCCCTTTTAGGGTTTCTCTAGGAACAAAGTAAGTTAAAACTGAAATATTGTTCCTTTAGTTCTTCCCTCAGACTAAAATGGGCCTCTCTTCCTTTTCTTTTTTTATTTTACCTGATTGCTTACTACACCCCCAGTATTACTAATCCAGAACCCCCCCATGTTTTTTCTAAAAATGTTAGTCACACTCCCTTTATCTCTGCTCAAAGACTCCCTCTTTTCATTTATTTATTTCTTTTTACTTTTGTTATTATTTATTGTTATTACTATTATCATCGTTACTATTTACCTCATGTTATCATATAATAGCATCTCTTTTTGCTTATCATTTGTTATCACTATTATGATGGTTTGTTTAATTTTTAAACTAGGAATAAACACTTAAGTTATAAGTGTGACTGCCTAAATCCAATTTTACTCATATCATGTTCAATATTCATTTTCAAAATAGTCATTCCAAGTTAACTCATTCGAACACTTGAACCTAAAACAAAACCAATTATCATTAATGATCACTCGCGCGCTGCCGCTTGTTTGGTTGTTAACGATAATTTCATTTTCAAAAGAGTTAGTAGTATGACCACTCTAAACCGTTGTTGTTTGGTCATCGCGAACGCTCAATCCAATTGTGAATTCCTTTTATCACGACGTTCTCTCCGATTCAAACCAGCGAAAACATTTTTCGAAAACAAATCTTTTCAAACATCAAAATCAAAACTAGTTGTCATTAATGATCACTCGCGCGCTTGCCGTTTGGTTGTTAATGATAATTTCATTTTCAAAAGAGTTAGTAGTATGGCCACTCTAAACCGTTATTGTTTGGTCATCGCGAATGCTCAATCCAATTGCGAACTCTAATTCAAGTTATCAAAACATTTTCTCCAAATCAAACCAACGAAACGCTTTTCAAAAACGAATCTAAAAAAACATCAAAATCAAAACTAATTGTCATTGATGATCACTCGCGCCGTTGCCGTTTGATTGTGGGTGACAATTTCGTTCCCGTGGGAATTAGTAGTGTGGCCACTCTGAACCGTTGTTGTTTGGTCTTCACAAACACTCCCCTTCAATTGCGAAAACCTTTTCAATAATCAAAATAAAAACCGATTGTCATCAATAGTCACCGCGCTGCCGCTTGATTGTTAGTGATGATCCCATTTTCAAAAAGAGTTAGTAGTGCGCCACTCTAAACCGTTGTTGTTTGGTCACCGCGAACGCTCAACCCCTTTGCGAAAAACTCTAAAAAGATTAAAAACAAAACCTTTTTCAGACAAACAAGAACTACGTAGCTTTGAATTCTCCATCGCACTAGAGATACGTAGGAGCGAGAGGCTAACTCTCGCAAGCGCCAAAAATAAAAATTTTCATTAAGTCTTCTCATATCCTTTTCAATAAAGAGGCAAATTTAAGTATTTTCCAAATCGACACTTAAAACCACACGTTTAATTAAAGGTTCCCTTTCGATAGAAAGGAGATGTGGGGTGCTAATACCTTCCCCATGCCTAACCGAATTTCCGAACCCAAATTTTCCTGGTTTCTAAAAGGCCATTCGCTTTCAAAAAAGTTTTCTTCAATATTTTCCTTATAAAAAAATATTGGTGGCGACTTCATTGTTTTAAAAAGTTGTAAACGAAGAAAGATCCCCTCAGGGACTTTTTCGGGCGCAACATGTCCATGACATGTTTCTTGCCTTTTTTGCCTCCATTCTTCTTGTTTATGCCTTCACCAGTATTTTTTTTTCAGTGTTTCTATTTGAACTTTCACCATTTCCTTTCTTCCCTTGTTTCTTCCACTTTCCATTTCCTTTCTTCTTCTAACCTTTTTTCTTACTAGGTCCATATGAGGCCACGTACGGCCCGCATTTTCCAAAAAAAAAAAGAAAAGAAAAAACAACTTGAATTAATGCCAATAGAGATTTTGCCCTGATCGGCATATGCATGAAACATCATCATCATTTTGCATGCATCCTCGCATTGCATCTAACATAAGTTTTTACAGCTCATGCACGCATCATTGCATAAAACAAACCAAACATGCATTCATTCGCATTGCATTCATTTATTCGTTCTTGTGTTCATAAGCGTGTTCCACAATGTAAAGTCGAGCAAGCCGGTTAATCATCGCTATTGGGCGCGCGTCGCGCAAGCAAGAAACATGGAAAACAATCGTGCCAACGCCGATCGTGGCAATCTGCAGCCACATCGATGGCGGAATTCCCGAGGTCCGAATCCTAATGGCCGGGCCAAGCATGGTCGAATCGGGGAATCAAGTCATTCAAGCCGAGATGGAAGTCCTAAAGGCTCAAATGGCGGAGGTCATAAGAGTGCTAAGTGCCTTAAGAGAGGTTGGCACAACCGGAAGGCCGCTTCTGGGTGAACAATCCTCCTCTCCTTCCTGGGTTTGGGATCTCTCAAACCCTTCAAGCGTGCAATGGCCTCTATGGTCTCCCACTAGGCTATACGCCTCCTGCTGGCGATGCAAACCCCGGAAGAGATCCTTCAGAACCGCGGCACGCCACCGACACGCTTGTGAATGAAGTTGGAACGGGACGCATCAAGCCCAAATTCGATCCCACCTCGCTATTGCTCCAGAACTCCGGCGGGTTTCAACTCACCAATAATGGTTCATCCACACGTACAGGGCCCAATCCCTCAGAATATTGCTCACCCACACATGACTCCGGCCGTGGTATCAATGAATAACCCTCACTATGGTGCCGGCGGTTTCCCACGAATTACCCTACCGGCTAGAAGTCGATGTCGATCTTTGGAAGAAAGATTAAGAGTTGTTGAAGGGACAGGTTCCCGAGCCAGAAATACCCATGAGTTGTGCTTGGTCCCTGATCTAGTCCTGCCGCCAAAGTTCAAAGCACCAACTTTTGACAAATACAGAGGGACAACTTGCCCAGTCAGTCATGTGACAATGTATCTGCCGAAAGATGATCGCCATGCCCGTGATTTATACTTAATGATGCATTGCTTCCAAGAAAGTTTAGCCGAGCTCCTCGACCGGTACATGCAGTTAGAGCCAACTAATATCCGCTGCTGGAAAGACATGGCAGATGCCTTCATGCGTCAATACCAGTATAACAATGATTTGGCTCCAGATAGAACTCAGCTGCAATGCATGTCCAAGGGGGATAATGAGTCGTTCAAAGAGTACGCTCAGAGATGGAGGAAACCTCGCTGCTCAAGTAAAACCCCCTCTACTGGACAAAGAAATGGTCCACATGTTTATGGACACCCTTCCAAAATGTGTATTATGATAGGTTGGTTGGCAGCGTAGCCTCAAATTTCTCTGAGATGGTGGTCACTGGGGAAAGAGTAGAGAATGGTATGCGTAGCGGAAGAATAGCTCATGGCCCGACACCTCCTGCCAGTCAGAAAAAGCCATTTTTTGGGTCTCATAAGAAGAAAGAAGGTGAAACTAATGCAGTCATCGGAGCCAGTGGTCCGTCGCACAACAATCCACCGCAAGCTATTCAGGTTCCTTCTCAGGCACCACTGGCACAGCCTTTTCAATCAAACTATCAGTACCGGAACTATAATGAAAGGAAGCCTATTGTCTTTGATCCCATTCCCATGTCCTACACAGACTTGTTTAATGATCTCATCACCAACAAAATAATTAATACTCGTCAAATGAAGCCATATCAGCCTCCCTATCCCAGAGGGTACAACGCAAATGCTACTTGCGCCTTTCATTCTGGGGCAGTAGGTCATGTGGTGGAGGATTGTAAAGCATTCAAGTATGTGGTGCAAGAATTACTTGATACGAAGAGCATATCATTTCAACAACCCAATGTAGCCACCAATCCGTTGCCAGGGCATGGAGGATCTGCTGTTAATGCCGTTGACCATCAGGAGGGTCAGTGTTTGGTTAGAAAAGTTGATTGCATTCAGATGCCTTTGAATTTTATCCATGCTGAATTATGCCGTTTTGGTGTCATCAAAGAAGGGTGTGCTAGGAAAGACGCCTGTGATAATCCTCGCTGCATCGAGGCATGTGAAGGCTTTAAACCAATCCTCCAAGATCTCTTAGACCGACACCTGGTCCAAGTGGGAATCCAGGAGAAGGAAGTGTATCTACCTTGCAATCAGTCAATGGAGGCTTCAGGAGACCGATTGAAATTCCCTGCAATTCCAACCCTGCCGGTATGCTGAACCCTGACCAGGTTAATGTGGTTGAAGAAGGATCAAGCTCAAGTGGTCGTGTTGTAGGTCTGGTGCATTGCTGTGATGCTGGAGAAAGGCTGCAAAACTGGGAGATCATGGATTTCCCCGTATTTTTCAATTTAAAGTAATTATCGTTGTAATGCAAATCCCTCGGCTCTGCCCAAGGCCTTGGGATATTTCATTCGGGCACACATGTTTTCGTCAAAATTCAGCAATCAATAAAGTGTTATTTTGAATTTTCAATAAAATTTCTGTCTTCATCTCTTATTTGTGTGTCTTTTCTTCGTTTTTTTTCGCCGCTTGATAACTCTATTTTATATAGAGTATTTCATATGTTTAAACTTAGTATTTGCTCTCTTTCAAGTAATAATAAAGAGTTTATATAGTATTTTATGTGATATATGATATCTTGAGTGATTTGAATGGTTATAGTTATTATTAGGCCATTTTGGATATATTGTGGTATGTTTGATGTTTTTGCTCAGTGCAGTCTCAATGCTAACTGCATCAATGCTCCTGCACTGATCCTGCATCAAAACTGCACTACTTGGTGAATAAGCAGCCTGTTTCATATGCACCCACATGCAAAGTGATGACCTCCTGCCTGGTTCTCTGATGCCATCACACCTTGTATAGTAGGCGCCTACCATTCACACATAGCTATAGGCATAGCTTTGAAGAGTCGCCAACATAGGGACACATGTTCACACATCAATGAACCGCCCTATGTGATTAGTCAAAGATTTCAACATGGATAAACCTCTGGAAAGCAACTACAGCTATGATCCACTCAAGATGACTTCAACATGAAGGAATGAAGCACCTCACTTGAAGACTATAAAAGGACCTCACATCTTCATTTGGAAATATATCACAATCCATAAGTTAGATCAAAATTTCAATATACATAGTTAGTTTTTATATTTTTAGAGGAAGAGGAAGGAATTCATAAATCCTCCTTAACTCATTTTCATAGTGTTTGTATAGTGCTAAGGAGTAATGATAGTGCATTGCTAGAAGACTTCATACAAAGGTTTTCAACATTTGTAATTTTACTCTTGTTGTTTCTCTTTTGTGATTTCTATATATATAAACATGGTCTATTCAGTTTATATATATCTTGCAATGTCTCTTGTTAGCTAAACCTTTCTTAGTTGGAATGTTCTAATCATTTAATGAGCTTTTAAGTAAGTATGATGTATGTATGTATGTTTGTACTTTAGTTCTTGCTTGATAATCTTTTCAAAACTTATTTTGAACTTGATCACTTAGAATAAGTAGATTTGTAAATGACCGTAAATGGCTTACAATTAAGAACTCAAGAACTAATATGGGTGAGTGTTTTACATAAAGAAAACTTTGTGAAAACCATGCTAAGTCCTAGACATAGGATAGTATAGTCCATAGGATAATTGTGGTTACTTAAAATACAAGAGTGAATTCACTTAAGCAAATTGGATAATTGTTAGGAGGCAAGATTGGCACTAACACCCCTTTCTTTACTGCATAGAACAAGGATCATAAGAGCTGGTAATGATACTCTGAAGAAAGTGACCGAAAGGCACATAGCTAATGCAACAACATTCAAGCAAACGTTCATCACATCTTGCATCATACACTTATAAGTAAATTACTTGATGAAGACATTCCAACTAGCTTTTCTCTTTTACACTATCAACATTTTTACTTTGCTTTCTTTCTAACTTAGTTGTGATCATCAAACAAAATCCAAAATTATTTTGTTACTTAGTGACTTTACACTTTATTACTTTATATTATTTTAAAAGTGAGTTTTTCAATCTCTGTGGGTTCGATCTTTTTTACTACTTGTTTTTGGACAGTGTATACTTGCACACAAGTGTATGTGTTTTCTATGCACCACCGCTCCATTCTAATGCAGATCAAAAATAAACACTGAAAATAATAATGCCCATAACTCATACACTTATAAGTAAATTACTTGATGAAGACATTCCAACTAGCTTTTCTCTTTTACACTATCAACATTTTTACTTTGCTTTCTTTCTAACTTAGTTGTGATCATCAAACAAAATCCAAAATTATTTTGTTACTTAGTGACTTTACACTTTATTACTTTATATTATTTTAAAAGTGAGTTTTTCAATCTCTGTGGGTTCGATCTTTTTACTACTTGTTTTTGGACAAGTGTATACTTGCACACAAGTGTATGTGTCCTCCGTGCACCAAGTTTTTGGGCGCCATTGCGCGGATTGAAGTAAATTCTTTTTAAAATTCGATATATAGTAATTTAGTGTTGTATATAAATTCTGTTTTTAAAGTTTCACAACAACAAAGACATGGTACTTAGTATATGTACAGAAACTGAAAATGTAACTCTGAATATAGTTTAGATCTAGAAATAGAAAGAAAATTCGGGAGATTGCTAAGACTCCGTAAATGTAATCAACAAGCTTGCAACATGTCATTCGTGAAGAACAAAGCTCAAGGCCACACTCAAAGAGAGAGAGGCCCAGGTTCACAAACATGCTACTCAAGAAGAAGTTCATAGAGAAAATCTCATCCACATGGATCACATAGGTATGATTAATGATAGAGATAGACCTATGAGGATTATGCTCGGTTTGATCATCAAAACATGCAAACTAGTATAAATAGACCTCATATTGATGCCATGCATTTTGAATTTAAGCCTATGATGTTTCAAATGCTTCAAACTATTGGTCAATTTGGAGGATCTCCTCATGAAGATCCTCATTTGCATTTAAGGCAATTTCTAGAAGTATGTAGTAATTTTATTTTACCTGGTGTTAGTGAAAATGCATTTAGATTAAGGTTATTTCCATATTCTTTGAAAGATAGAGCCAAGGCTTGGCTAAATTCTTTAGAGCCTAACTCTATTCATTCATGGAATGAAATGGTCAAAAATTTTTAGGAAAATATTTCCCACCTATCAAAAATGCCAGGTTAAGAAATGATATTACATCTTTTAGACAAAAAGAGTTTGAGTCTTTATTTGAAGCATGGGAAAGATGGAAGGAACTTTTGAGAAAATGTCCTCATCATGGTTTACCTGTTATTATTCAAATGGAAACATTTTATAATGGTTTAGAACCTCAAACCGAATAATGCTTGATGCATCATCCGGTGGAGTGTTATTAAATGGCCATACAATGAAGCATGTGAATTAATTGATAGAATAGCGACTAATAGCTCTAGTTGGCCTCATGGCGAGAGGGTAAGTGCCCAAAAGAAACCATCGGTACATGAAATCAATGATATATCTCGCCTCTATCTCGCTCAAGTAGCCACTCTAGCTAATTTGATGACAAACTTCACTTCGGCAATGCTATCGCATCTAATGCAAACACACCACCGTAAAAGCTTGTTGCAGCAAAGAAGAGAACAAGTACCTCCAGCACACCTAGTTGTGTGTGTTTGTGGAGGAGGTCACTTGTATGAGGAGTGTTCTAGCAACCCTATCTCTCAGAAATTATGTAGGTTATAATAGGAATAACAACCCTTATTCCAACACTTATAATCCCGGTTGGAAAGATCACCCAAATTTTAGATGGAGCAACAATAGTGCACTGCACTCTCAGAACTACTCCAACTACACCAACCAACCCACCAGATTCCCACTTCAAAATAACCAAAGAAACTCTCAACCTACCACCGAGAATTCTCTAGAATCCATGCTTAAAGCATTTATAGGTGAATCTAGAACTGCTAGACAAACCCAAGATGCTTCCATTAAGAACTTAGAGAATCAAGTTGGTCAATTAGCCACAACTCAGTATCAAAGGCCACAAGAGCCTTACCTTCAAATCTGAAGCTACTCCTTCCCAAACCAAAGGAAAGGAGCAGTTAAGGCTATTTCATTAAGAAGTGGTAAGGATCTTGTAGAGTTAATCGAGAAGGAAAGTGTAGATAAGGGAGAAAAAGCCAAAAATCAAAAGAAACCAATGCGATAAACTAGTGCTCTCTGCATCACAAGAAGTTCAAAGTCCACTACCTAAGTTAGTACTGAATACCCTCCTCCTCCTTACCTCAAAGACCTAAAAAAGCACATGAGGAGAAGCGGTTTGGTAAATTCTTAGAGGTACTAAAACAATTACACATCAATGTTCCTTAGTAGAAGCCTCCAACAAATGCCGATTATGCAAAATTTATGAAGGATGTGCTTACTAAGAGAAGAAGATTAGTGTGAGTTTGAAACAGTTGCTATGACAGAAGATTGTAGTTTGCTTATGCAAAATAAGATCCCTAGGAAATTGAAGGATCCGGTAGTTTTACAATTCCATTTTCTATAGGAAAATCCTATACCGGGTAAAGCTTTATGTGATTTAGGTGCAAGCATTAACTTGATGCCTAAATCTATTTTTGACCAGCTTAGAAATAGGAAATGCAAAACCAACCACCGTGACACTTCAATTAGTCGATGAATCAATAGCCTATCCTGAAGGTATCATAGAAGACATCCTAGTTAAGGTAGACAAATTTGTATTCCCTGTAGATTTTGTTATCCTTGACTTTGATGCAGATAAGGAAGTGCCTATTATCCTAGGCAGACCATTTCTAGCAACTGGTAAAACCATAATTGATGTGCAGAAAGGTGAACTCACTATGAGAGTGAATGATCAAGAGATAAAATTCAATGTAATGAATGCTATGAAGTATCCTGCAGAGGATACAGAAGAGTGTTCATCCTTATTTTCTCTAGATCAATTGGTAGAAAAACAATTTTACAAACAGTATGATCACTTAGCTAATGCAGATGCATTAGATGCAGCTGCATTGCTAGATGATGAAATACTAGAAAAAGAGAATCTACCAATAGAAAACTCTTGTAAGGAAGTATGGGCTAGGACTTATGAACCACTCAACCTTGAGGATCCAATTCTCAAGAAGAACTTACCCTCAATAGAACAACCTCCTAAGTTAGAATTAAAGATACTGCCTGAACACCTTAAGTATGCATTCTTAGGAACAAATGAGACTTTACCTGTTATCATTGCTTCTGATTTAACATCAAAATAGGAGAGTGATCTCATTAGTACTCTCAAGAAGCATACCAAAGCTATAGGTTGGCAAATGGCAGATATCAAAGGAATTAGTCCTTCTATATGCATGCATAGAGTCATTTTGGAAGAAAATTCCAAAAACAAATAGAGAGTCAAAGAAGACTAAATCCTATTATGAAAGAGGTTGTGAAAAGGAAATTATTAAGTGGCTAGATGTGGAATCATATACCCATATCGCATGCTGTCTGGGTAAGCCCTGTCCCAATGTGTACCAAAGAAAGGGGTGTGTGATAAGAATAGCCAATGAAAAGAATGAGTTGATACCAACTAGAACTGTTACAGGGTGGAGAATCTGTATGGATTACAGAAAACTCAACAAAGCTATTAAAAAGGATCACTTTCTCGATTCATCTTCCAGTTGACTGCAACTTGCGAACCAATTTTCAAACTGCTGTGCAAAAACCAAGAGATGAAGTGGAATGATAAATGTCAAGAAGCATTTGAGAAAATCAAGGTGTACCTCCAAAATCCACCCGTCCTGATGCCACCTGTGTTTGGCAGGCCTCTCATCCTATACCTCACCGTACTAGACAATTCTATGGGTTGCATGCTGGGGCAACACAATGAGTCAGGAAAGAAAGAACACGCGATCTACTACCTGAGCAAGAAGTTCACAGACTGTGAGACACGGTATTCACCATTGGAGAAGACTTGTTGTGCTCTAGCCTGGGTTGCGCATCGACTGAGACAGTATATGCTGAGTCACACTACATGGTTGGTGTCCAAAATGGACCCAATCAAGTACATATTTGAGAAACCTGCACTCACAGGTAGAATTGCTCGTTGGCAAATGCTTCGCCGAGTATGACCTCGCGTAATACGTAACCCAGAAGGCAATTAAAGGTAGCACACTGGCAGACTACCTGGCACATCAACCAATTGAGGATTACCAATCAATGCAATGTGAATTCCCAGATGAGGACATTATGGCATTAGTTGATGAAGGGAAATCTCAAGATGATGAAAGGTGGAGATTGTTGTTTGACGGTGCCTCTAACATGTGGGGGCACGGGATCGGAGCGATCTTGATCTCTCCGATAACCGCTTCATACCATTCAACGCGGACTAAGCTTCTATGTCACAAACAATATAGCGAGTATGAAGCGTGTATCTTGGGTATCCAGCAGCTCTCGATTGGAAAGTCAAGAGGCTCGACGTGTACGGAGATTCAGCTCTCTAGTTGTCCATCAAGTAAAAGGAGATTGGGAAACAAGAAATCCTGATTTGGTTCCTTAGTGACTACATTCGAGAATTAATCAAGCCCTTTGAAGAAATCACTTTCCAAAGACATACCCCGCGGCGAAATCGGTTGGCGGATGCCTTGCAACTTTGTCATCTAAACGTCAGCTGTGACAAAAGTTTGACGACTGTCAGAATCCAACACAGAGGACGACCTGCTTATCACTACTGTATGGCAGTCGAAGAGGAATCAGATAGTAAGCCTTGGTACCATGACATCAAGCAAGATATCACAAACAGAGTATCCTCCCGGGCTCTGAGAATGATAAGAGAACCCTTAGGAGGTCACGGCAGCAGTTTCTTCTTGAGTGGAGACGCCCTTTACAAGAGAAACCATGACTTGGTACTTCTCAGGTGTGTAACAGGAGAAAAATCAGTAAAAATTATGCGAGATGTTCATGAAGGCTCATTTGGGGTTCATTCCAGCGGGCACGCAATGGCTAGAAAAATCCCGAGAGCCGGATACTCACCGTTCTGAGATGGAATCGATCATTCATGATTTTGTGAGAAGATGCCATAAATGTCAAATCTATGCAGATCACACCCATGTACCCCAACTTCTCTCGAATGTCTTGAGTGCACCATGGCCATTCTCAATGTGGGGCATGGACATCATTGGTCCCATTGAACCCAAAGCTTCCAATGGTCACCGTTTCATTCTGGTTGCTATTGACTACTTCACTAAGTGGGTGGAGGCTGCTTCTTATCCCAATGTAACGAGCTCAGTGATTGCTAAGTTCATCAAGAAAGATTTGGTTTGCCGTTACGGCCTACCAAACAAGATTATCACAGACAACGGCAGTAATTTGAACAGCAGAATGATGAAGGACTTTTGTAAAGACTTCAAGATACAACATCACAACTCTTCTCCCTACCGCCCAAAGATGAATGGGGCAGTTGAGGAAGCTAACAAGAATATCAAGCGGATAATACAGAAGATGGTCGTGACCTATAATGACTGGCATGAGATGCTCCCTTTTTGCCTGCATGGTTACGAGAACCTCGATGACGCACCTCAACAGGGCAACTCCTTACTCACCGTTTATGGGTCGAGGCGCCCTCCCATCGAGGTTGAAATACCATCCCTCGCGGTGTTAATGGAGACAAAACTTGATGAAGCAGAATGGGTTCGGTCCCGTCTTGACCAGTTGAACCTCATTGAGGAAAAGCGGGTGGCCACAATGTGTCATGGACAGTTGTACCAACAGAGGATGAGGAGGGCTTTTGACAAGAAAGTCCGTCCTCGTGAATTCCAAGAAGGAGATCTTGGGCTCAAGCGATCTTGCCGATCCGCATGCACTCTGTGGGCAAATGGGCTCCCAAATATGAAGGACCTTATGTGGTGAAGAAGGCATTCTCGGGAGGAGCTTTAATTCGCGAATATGGATCGGAGATGAGATCCCAAATCCAAAGTGAACTCGGATGTGGTCAAGAAGTATTATGCCTAGAAAAACAGACGAAAAAAGAGAAAGATAAGCCAAGGAAAAGTTAGCTCGCTAGGTTGAAAACCCGCAAAGGGCGGCCTAGGCAAAATCAGAGCGACCCGGTGGATCGAAAACCCGCAAAGGGCGATCCAGGCAAAAATTAGGGTCAGGAAACTTGGGCTTAAGAGAAGAAAAGGCAATCAGCACTCCCAAAGGTTTGGATAAGAGGGTGATCAGAGTTATGAGTATGGACGGCGGGCACCGTTACTTCAGAGATGAAATAATGAGATCTGTTCCTTTCTCTTGTATTTTCTCAGTTTAAAAGAAAGATTGTAATACACTTTCAATTGGCGTGACTTTCTGCACGTCCAATTTCTATATCAATAAAAGTCCAACTTTTCTTTCATATATGTACTCTTTCGTGTCTCTGCTTTCATCTATTCAGTTTCTTTCAAAATAATAACTTTTATGATTGATGAGATTTATTTGCAAAACATGTGCACATTCGAGCATTACAGATCATTGCGAAATCTTTGAAAAATACGAAAGAAATGATTCCCAAGTGATTAAAATTGCAAAAAGCAGATCATGACGAACGATCGCAATCCTCGCGTGATCATCGCCCCAAGATAGCTTCTCCGTCAAGCAGATCGATCGACCAAAGAAAAAAAAAGTCTTAGAAGAAAAACAAATAAGCGAGAAAAAGAAAGTCGCTTAAAGAAAATAAACAAAAAAACAAAAAATCACGTAAGGCGGAACATAAAAGAACACAACATCCCCATATCATTCATCATTCTCATATCATCCATACCATTCATCACTCCATGGCATCAAACAAGACATTACGCTTTCAAATTCGCATCTCCGAAGAGCGAAGGAATAACAAAAGAGAAGAGAATGAAAAATCAAACAGAAGAAGCATCCCACCAAAATCAATCATTGCATCCATGTGCACCCAAATACCCAAGTGCATGCATTTCATGCACCATCCAAGAGAAAAGTTACCATGGACCAGAGAGTGCCAAAAATCTCATTTTTTTTGAAAATCGCCATGACACCGAGTTAGTAAACTCCATCAACCCAGAGTTCGTAAACTCCATCAACCCAGAGTTCGTAAACTCCATCAATCCAGAGTTCGTAAACTCCATCAACCCAGAGTTAGTGAACTCCCACAGAGTTAGTGAACTCCTTCCACAGATCACAACATCGCATTATGCGAGCACGCGATGGATCCATCAGACTTCGTTAAGTCCTTCGGATTAGTTGTGTCAGCCTAAGGCATAGCGTAAATCCATTGATCAAGTCAGTTCCGGACCTGATGTTGATCGGCCGCTCGAAAAGGCCACCCCCAAAGCTCGGACTCGACCATAGTCCGTTAGAAGGTTTTAGGCAACCTCCGAATTCCCAATTTACCGCTTTTTTCCAATTTACCGTCTTTCCCAATTTACTGCTTTCCCGTTAATGCGACGAGCGTTAGCCCCCTTTCTCAAATGGAAAATAACAAAAAGAAAATTTGAAATTTTCTGAAGCGGACAAAATTAGTATTATTTCTATATCTTTATTTCCATTTTGCCAGCAAATATGAAAAGGCCAATTCATATTTCTTGGCAAAATATGAAATAAAGAGGGGCAGCTGTCATACCCCAATTTTGTTCGACTAATTCAAAATAAAAATTGTCTTTTCGCGAATGCGAGATCCTAACAGTGTTTTTCTCGTAGTTGAAAGAAGGCTCAAAAATATGTTTGTTGTGCTCGCACATTATTCCTAATCGTGTGCGCGTTATGGCACTTGTTTCTTGTAGCGCTCTCGCGTCGTCGTAATACGCACATTTGCTTTGATACTTATCATTATTGTTATTATTGTTATCCATATATGTTTATTAATCTATCATATCATTATTTTTATACAAAATAAGATTAAAAAAAATTCTTTTATTATTGTGAATAGTCTGATACATAAGTCAAGTTTTGTTACATATGGACAAATTAAAAGCAAAGTAACACAAGTGTTTAAAGACAAAACGAAAAGAAAACAAGGGGTGCCTAAAACAGATTATTCTTATGTTTGTATCTGCTCCCTTTTTCCTTTCCTCAACATTGCAAAGAAGCATCAAAACACACATCCGCATGACAAAGGGAAAAGCCAAAATCGTTGCAAAGATGAGACTTAGCTTCGAGAGCTTCAAATAGGCGTACCCTTGCTATGTTAGAACCTGTACATTTGTTTTCCATACACAGATAGAAATCAGATTAAAATATAGTCAAACATCCCCAATTTGTGAATGTAGCAGTAGCTGGGGAGAAGGAAAGTGTTGGCAGAATCCCTTATACACCAAAACATGAAACTTTTGAACAAATACAAATCAGAGAAAATTGACATTACAACACAATAACATATGCAAGTTCATCTATAAACAGAGCTGAAAACTCAGAACAGAGGGAAAAAAGAAAAACGAAAATCAAAAGGGAGGAGAAAACACAGAGAGAACAATACACACTGGTTCACATACACAAACACAAACACAAACACAATTACAGCAACAACAAAAAACCATAAGCAAATACACTGCAGCCCAAGAGAAGAAACGAAAATAGGAGGAGAACGAAAACAGTGTGTAGAACCATACTCAGAACAACACCACCGCGATCCACCGCGAGCCGTCGCGAGTCCCCGTCGTCCCCGCACCTTCGTTCCTCTCTCTCGCCGCTTCGCCGCCGTCGTTCTCTCAGTCACCACCGGCGCATCAACGCCGGCGACCCTCTTTCTCTCGCGGTACCCTTTCTCTCTCTCTCTCTCGATCTCGATCTGCTTCTTTCTTTCCCTCGGTCGGCGACTCTCTCTCTCTCTCTGAAATGGGAAGACGCAGGAGAAAAGGAGAGGGGAGTATTTCTGTTTTGGGGGGGGAGGAACGACGCTTGAGATGGATAAGAGGCTTAGGGTTTCCTTTTTAATTTTAGTTCTTCCCTCAGACTAAAATGGGCCTCTCTTCCTTTTCTTTTTTTTTATTTTACCTGATTGCTTACTACACCCCCAGTATTACTAATCCAGAACCCCCCCATGTTTTTTCTAAAAATGTTAGTCACACTCCCTTTATCTCTGTTCAGCACCCACCTCTTTTCATTTATTTATTTCTTTTTTACTTTTGTTATTATTTATTGTTATTACTATTATCATCGTTACTATTTACCTCATGTTATCATATAATAGCATCTCTTTTTGCTTATCATTTGTTATCACTATTATGATGGTTTGTTTAATTTTTAAACTAGGAATAAACACTTAAGTTATAAGTGTGACCGCTAAATCCAATTTTACTCATATCATGTTCAATATTCATTTTCAAAATAGTCATTCCAAGTTAACTCATTCGAACACTTGAACCTAAAACAAAACCAATTATCATTAATGATCACTCGCGCCGTTGCTTAGTTTGGTTGTTAACGATAATTTCATTTTCAAAAGAGTTAGTAGTATGACCACTCTAAACCGTTGTTGTTTGGTCATCGCGACGCTCAAATCCATTTGTGAATTCATTTTATCACGACGTTCTCTCCGATTCAAACCAGCGAAAACATTTTTCGAAAACAAATCTTTTCAAACATCAAAATCAAAACTAGTTGTCATTAATGATCACTCGCGCCGTTGCCGTTTGGTTGTTAATGATAATTTCATTTTCAA
This sequence comes from Oxytropis ochrocephala, assembly GCA_020916435.1. Classification (NCBI taxonomy): domain Eukaryota; kingdom Viridiplantae; phylum Streptophyta; class Magnoliopsida; order Fabales; family Fabaceae; genus Oxytropis; species Oxytropis ochrocephala. The sequence continues at coordinate 21,041,785 of CM037092.1, forward strand.
AAGAGTTAGTAGTATGGCCACTCTAAACCGTTGTTGTTTGGTCATCGCGAATGCTCAATCCAATTGCGAACTCTAATTCAAGTTATCAAAACATTTTCTCCAAATCAAACCAACGAAACGCTTTTCAAAAACGAATCTAAAAAAACATCAAAATCAAAACTAATTGTCATTGATGATCACTTTCGCGCCCGCTGCCGCTTTGATTGTGGGTGACAATTTCGTTCCGTGGGAATTAGTAGTGTGGCCACTCTGAACCGTTGTTGTTTGGTCTTCACAAACACTCCCCTTCAATTGCGAAAACCTTTTCAATAATCAAAATAAAAACCGATTGTCATCAATAGTCACTCGCGCCGCTGCCGCCGTTTGATTGTTAGTGATGATCCCATTTTCAAAAAGAGTTAGTAGTGCGCCACTCTAAACCGTTGTTGTTTGGTCACCGCGAACGCCAACCCCTTTGCGAAAAAACTCTAAAAAAGATTAAAAACAAAACCTTTTTCAGGACAAACAAGAACTACGTAGCTTTGAATTCTCCATCGCACTAGGAGATACGTAGGAGCGAGAGGCTAACTCTCGTCAAGCGCCAAAAATAAAATTTTTCATTAAGTCTTCTCATATCCTTTTCAATAAAGAGGCAAATTTAAGTATTTTCCAAATCGACACTTAAAACCACACGTTTAATTAAATGTTCCCTTTCGATAGAAAGGAGATGTGGGGTGCTAATACCTTCCCCATGCCTAACCGACCCCCGAACCCAAATTTTCCGGTTTCTAAAAGGCCATTCGCTTTCCAAAAAGGTTTTCTTCAATATTTTCCTTATAAAAAAATATTGGTGGCGACTTCATTGTTTTAAAAAGTTGTAAACGAAGAAAGATCCCCTCAGGGACTTTTTCGGGCGCAACATGTCCATGACATGTTTCTTGCCTTTTTTGCCTCCATTCTTCTTGTTTATGCCTTCACCAGTATTTTTTTTCAGTGTTTCTATTTGAACTTTCACCATTTCCTTTCTTCCCTTGTTTCTTCCACTTTCCATTTCCTTTCTTCTTCTAACCTTCTTTCTTTGAGAATTGGGCCTATAAGGCACTCTCAGTTCCCTTCATTGGATCCCTCTCCTCGAGCCTCGCTTCATGTGCTTCTAGTGAACCTTGCAGTTCCTCAAGTTTTATCGTCTCAAGATTCTTGGATTCCTCAATCGCAGCAACTATGTGATCAAATTTCGAAGTTAGGGTTCGCATCACCTTCTCCACCTTCGTTTGATCAGAGATTGTTTCACCATCTTTAGAATGTATGCGGCTTGGCGCTGCTCCCGCCAAATGCTCGCTTTTGTTTGTCCTCTATACAAAAAAACCACATTTCCCTTAAGTTTTCCTATGTTAATACGTGTCCCCCTCCCTGAATATCTCTGTAAGTGAAAAATTTGTGCAATTATAAATGGTTTGGTTGCCAGTTGAATATTTTTAATTCTGGTCCGAAAATTATCAGCCAATGGATCCTGAGGAGTGAGTTACAGCATAAATATACTTTACTGACAACTTTGTTACGTGTAGCGTTTACATTTCTGTATAAAATATCTATAACCCGTGAAAATGTAATTCTAAGTTCACAAAAATTACCAGCCAATCAATTGCTATACGTTGAGTCGACTATGTTTTTTGACTGATGGTCATTCATAAAAAAAAATCGGAGTACTGTTTAAGATTATTTATAATTATAATTTTCAGACGCATACTGTATGATGTTTCTTATGCTAGAGCTGCAATTAGTACTATTAGAAATGTCGCTACAAAATTGATATATATGAATTTTAGATTCAAATAAACATTTTTTATTAGTATAAATTTCTATTTTGAACAAGATTCACGCTTTATTTTATAACTAACGGTACAAATTTGGCGTTTGCTTTTCCCACACCCCCTCCTACTCAAAACACACCCCATAAGGGTGTGAAAAGACCAAAAGGTCAGCCAAAACCTATTTTTTTCACGAAATTTCACCTGTTCGAACACGGGCCTTCGAACAAGTTCGAATGACATCGTTCGTGTGTGTTAAATCTTGACTTCACACCCTCTTGTGCCTAATTTCACCTGTTCGCATGGGGTCATGCGAACAGGTTCGCATGAGGGTGTTCGAACACCATATTTTATTACAAAAAATGGACTCTCACACCACGTTCACCATTTTTATTGCGTTCACATGATGTTGTTCGAACGTGTTCGAACAAGGTCGTTCGAACAGTCATAAAACACGTCCTCACAGCGTTTCACGCGAGGTTATTTTTGGAATAAAATTTGTTAAGGGGTGTGAAAGAGTAGGAGGGGTGTGGGAAAAGCAAACCCCACAAATTTTATCAAGCCACCCCGTCCAGAGGACGGGTATTGAAGCTAGTTGGTTCTCATTTGATTTGTCACCAAGGTTGACTTGCTAAATTATTCCGCAATAGAATCTTATTCTCCCATCTAAAGCAATTCGTATTGCCTTCACAATGTCTGCAATTTCACTTTCTTCAATTTTCGCGTCATCGGAGCACGCTATCGTTGGCGCATCCCACGCCTCTTTCGTCGATTCGAATTGACAAATTTTTTGAACACCTTAGCATCAACACATTGGTGAATCAGAAAGACCGCTTTATTGTTAGATCTTCCTCTGTTCACGTAGCGCTTCTCTATCGACCGATGTTACGCCACGACGAATCGCATCAAGAACATCTTGATAACGGAAGATCACCTTCATTTGCACTATCCTGCGATCATAGTTCTTCCCGTCAAGAACTGGTAGTTTTGTCGGAAACTGATTGTTGCTTCCACTTGCGTTTGCCATCATCGTCGCGCCGTGGATCCTTGGATATGATCATCTTCTTAATGTTCATCTGGATGCCAATTTGTTGGAACAGAAACTAGGTTTCACTTCACAGAGCGAATATCCAAGGAGAATAGAGAAAAGGAATCGAGAGGCAGTGAAAGGTGTTTTTGAGATTGAGTAAAAGAATCTGTTATTGTATTGATTCAACTGCAACTAATTTACTACAAGCTATTTATACAATAGCCAAATGAACTCCATAACAGAAAATTACACTATTGTATTATTACTCTCACTTATTCACTTGACAGGTCTACTTAACCAAAGTTAAAAAGCGATGCATTCTGTAAAAAGGCCACGACATAATCAGATTTCGGTGAAGTGACCAATTCACCGCAAAAAAAACGTCCCCAACAAATAATTTTAATAAATTGTATTCATTATTGTAATAATTTTACCCGCGACCGCTATTTAAGAACATTGTAGTTAACTAGCATGAATCACTATCACAACAAACAAGTTGTTGGGCTCCAAAAACTCCACGAATCACACACTGCAACCAAAAAACTACTCCTCATCTTCACGGTCTTGCGCACGTTCAATTCTGGAAGCAGATATAATAATGTCAATGAAGTTTTTGGCTTGTCGAATCTAGAATATGTGAGTCAAAAATTGACTATTAGATTTTTATATTCATTGAGGCGTTAAAGTTTAACAGGTCAGCGTACTGCTTGGCTAACAAGAAATGGGAATCAAAGTGTATTACTATTATTATAATTATAATTATAATTATAATTATAATTAATTTATCAGTCAACTAACACATGCTTAATAGCTTGGTACATTGAGTTAAAAAAATAAGTTGAGTACATCGGTTGAGTATTCACGCGTAGATATACTAGTGCTTCCGTCTCTATTATTATAAGTAACAGTTGATCATGGTTAATTATTTGATTGACTTTATTTGTTTTTTATGAGTAATTAACTTGACTTTATTTGTTTAATATCCTTTGTAACTCTAAGCTTGGTTGCATTGGAAGTGGTTAATGCCCATCTAAGAGAGGGACTCGGTTAGTACTTGGATTCGATCCCCGAATGAAATAAATTGGAAATTTTACTTACCTCGCGGCTGAATTCCAGATTATTCGCGATACATTTCTCCTAGACACCGAGCGGGGTCAAAGACCCCTATAGAAAAAATGAATATAACGTGTCTTTGAAAGAAAGACTATGCAGCCCTAAGAGTTAGGGATCTACACTTTGGGATTGCTAGACCATCCATAACTAGTGGGCACTTCATCATACCTCCTAAACTCCTTCTAATGTTAAAGCAAAATCAGTTTAGGGGTTTGGCCTAATGAGGCTCTGAATGATCATATGGAGAAATTCTTGAAAGCATGTGACAATATAAGAATTGAAGGTGTCCTCCATGTGGATGCTATATGCCAATTGAATCAATCATTATTTTGGAGAAACAAAAAAAGCCATTTTTGGAAAATAATTTGTTTGATTGTTTCCTTAAGTTTTGTAACAATGTTTTCCATTTAATCGTACTCTAAAACTAGATTAATTAACGTGCCATTTCATGATAAGAGGAATGCTAACATTTTCCATCCAACACTTTTCAATAATTGGATAAAATTTATGTGTATGTCATTTCCAAAGTAATGCAACCCAGATGAATTTAATCCAATCACTCAAAAAATATTAGAAGGAGAATGTTGTTACATTCTTCTTTTGGAAAAACAAAATTGTGTCTATGTTGTGCTATAGTCCTATTCGATTTAAAAGCATTATCTCCCTTTCCTATGATCTTCTTGGCTATTTCTCATACAAATTAATTATTTTATTTATTATTTAAAAAAGACGACTCCAAAAGCCCAAGTAACTTTACCAACAAGGAAATTAACAAAATAAATACACATCAATGATGGGGACTATCTGAAAGTGATTGATCGATGAATCCATGTATTTGTATTTAGAAAATTTTCAAAGTTAATAGAGTCGTCGATAATAATTTATTTGATTATAGAAAATATTGAGAAAAAAAATCTTTAAAAAAAAAGATATTTTAGAAATCATATAAAGATTAGGTGTTCAGTTCAATTAGTCGAGAAATCTTATTTCAGAACCAAAGGGAACTGGCCAAGAATCACCCTAAAATTGGCAGGGCGAACACAATGTTATTAAATACAGTTCGAACAAGCCGGGCCGAGCAAGTAATTGGCATGAGTGTGTCAGGGACCCGACGTGAGCTAGTCATTTTGGAGTCGAACCAATGACCTAGTCAGATCGATTGGTTGAAATAGTGACCTGTGAGGTTAAGCAATATATATTTTTGGGTAAAATATGTTTTTGGTCCCTACAAAATCGGATCTTTCTAAGTTTAGTCCCTACATTAACGAAATAGGTATTTTGGTCCTCATCTTGTTTTTCTGTTTCCATTATTAGTCCTTGATGTTAAAAATATTAAAATAGACTTTTCTATAGGAAATTGATCAAAATTAAAAATAAAAAAAATTATGAAACAAAATGAATGAATAAATATGCATAAAATGAAGGTGATTACTCCCATACCCATGCAGAGTTTGGTGGGTATGATACCTTCTAGGTAAATAGGCAAAATTAGTTCAATATTTATTTTTATTTTAAAATATTTAAATAGAAAAAAAGGTGTCATTGAGTATTTTGCCTAGAAGGTATCATACCCTCTAGAAGGTGTCATTCAATATTTATCGCTTAATTGTAAGACTATCGCTTAATTTTTAAATGTCACAAGTTTAGTCCCTACATTAACGAAATAGGTATTTTGGTCCTCATGATTATAATTTTTTGCTTGTGACATTTGTGAAAAATAAAAACTATCAAAATGGAGTATTGAAAACGGGACACACCATCTAACAAAATTCTCCTCAACCGCTTAGCCACGCAATAATATTGGTATTACACGCACAAAGAATAAATATATATATTTAGTAAATGTTTTTTAAAAAACAGGGATAATATAGTAATTTCATCTCAATATCTAGGGCGGGCTGTGGCCCTACCCAGCCCATATGAAGATCCCCTGGCTCCGACTGGGATCCAATGAGTAATAACCAGTTTGGGGTTAAAAACACTAGGTCAATGTTAAGTTTTAAAAATGCATATACGTTATTTATTTTATCTTGGTTTATAATTTAATTATATCTCAACTTTACCACTTAATATAACAAATAATTTTGTCAAAAAAAAAAACAAATAATGTTACAAATATAGATTTAATTAGGTAAAATTATACCAGAGGTTATTTAAGTTATTTAATTATAATAAGTTGGTCATTTATGTTTTTTTTGTAACAACTTAGTCCTTTAAGTCTTAAAACGTTTACACTGTTAGTTTTTTTCCATTCTCCGTTACAAAAAAGTCTAGTTGGCATAAAATCAAACCCAGAAATTCATCTTCTTCTTCCTTATTTGCTGAGTAATCATCTTCTTAAAAAAAATCAAACCCGGAAATTCATCTTCTTCTTCCTCTCTCATGAACCCTAAAAATTTATCTTCTTCTCTTTCTCGGTTCCTTTTTCAGATCTGAGTTTCTTTGAATCCAAATGGGTTTGAAGATGTAAATTCCCAAAAATGAGTTTGGATTTAAATTCCCATTCCCAGAAATGGGTTTGAAGATTTTAATTAATTAGCATGTGCATCTTCTTTACAAATCTAAAATATACTCACTTGTTCGATTTGGTATGAAAAAAACATAAAGGGCCAATTGTTACAAAAAAATCAACTTAAAAGACTTATAGTGTAATTTAGCCATTTAATTATATATACCGATTTGACCACGATTGAATATCACTGATTTCCTTAATATAACAAGAGATCTAATAGCCCCCTATGACATCATTTCGAAAAAAGGTCATCTCCGATTAATTATGAAAAATTATGTTAACTCAAAAAATATTTGTTTGCCCTTTTATCATAAATTAGAAAGAATATATACTACCCAATAGCATTTCAATGAGATGTTTTGGTCTCTTCCAGTTTAACTAATGTGTTGGGTTTGAATTTAATCTTGGGAGTGCAACAACATTAAAACTTTTAATGGAGAGATTTGTTGCCCATTGTGATCCTATCCAGAGAGATTATTTACTACAGTTGCACGCAGAAGACACCCGATTTACAAACAAAACTAGAAATAATAGTTAAAAAAATATTAATAAAAATTATTTATTTTTGCTTTTTATAGTGGTGGCGTATGCATTTTCACCCAATCATAAAGAAAGTGTTTGAATGAAAGTTCTAAAGAGTGTGTTTTTAGTCTGTCTCCCTTTTTTTGGTGATTGTGTTATTGGTGCGTTGTATCAACCGATTTTGTCGGTAACTAATCTAGTTTGTTGAACCTTGTTGGCCATGTGTTTACTTGACTTTGTCGATTCTTGTAGTTCTCCTCTTTCAATATAATTTTTACTCGAACTTAAGACATTGAGATGAGATTTGAATCTAGTTAGCGTTCAGACCGGCTTTTATTTTTTTGGTGAACAACAAACCGGCCCTTATTGGTTAGTAGTATATTTATCATTTGTAAAACAATGTTAAACTATTAATCATGGTCATGGTCAACAATGTTTTTAAAAAAAATGTATAATGACTTAAAAAATAGTTTTCAAATATTTTTTTAATAAAACAAACATTTATTTTTAGAGCATCTACAATGGGGGGACTCCTCATTTGAGTCCCTAAATAGACTCCACTTGTGCACATCAATTTTTTATACATTTTTAATATTAATACCCCCCCCAAATGCAACACCAAAAAAAATTTCTTAAATGGTTTCACAAATAACTACACATCATCACTTTATCAACAAATAATTCACAAATTTTTAAATTTGACCCACTTAATGTAAGAGAGAAAGTCCTTGTACAAAGACTCCTCTCTATAAGGAACACAATTATTTTTTTTCCAATAATATTTCTTATTAAAAATGACTCTTAATAAAGAAAAAACACTATAAAGTGGATGGTCTTAGAGGAACTTAACTTTGTATCGTAATCGTTCCCATGTCAACTCCCAACATCTATCTATTTACCTCCCATGTCATCAATGAGATTAGCTGTCTTTTCATTGCATAATCCATGAGCTCAGCTCAGCACCATAAAAATCTTGTGCATCAAGCAACCATGTTTTTTTAAATTCCCCACCAACCAAACTATTGTAGATTTTTTGCCAAAAAAAAAAAACTGTCGTAGATTATATTTAGTTATCACATTTTCTTAATATAATTTCTGTCTTTATTTCCTATCACGTACTATTATCTCTCTAAACCAAAGCCACTTTCCTTTTTCAAATAAATTGACTATTTGACTTCAACCGCTATTTATGAAACAAGGGAAGTTCGTTCTGGAAGGTGACACGAAAGCACCGCGTGAACAGTTTAAACACGCGCATTCTATGAATCCTCCTATTCAAACAAAGGCAAATCCCTTTCCATATAGAAATTCAGAAGACCAAATCAAAAATCAAAGGTAACCCAACCCGTCTTTGAAGAGTCTCCTCTCCTCACCCCACATATAAATACACCATAACTCCTCATCCATTTCTTACTCCATTCCCAACTACCTTCTCAACAAACCAACCATAACAATTTCAATTCCATTATTACAACAAAAAAAACAATTCGAAACGCAAACGCACTCACTCATAATGGAAGCACTTTCTTCTGACGAGTTCGCAGAGGTTTCTGGAAAGTTCGAAAACGATTTCATCGCAAAGCTCAAAATTAACGACGAGAACGTCGAAAACGAAGACGATGAAGACGATGAAGAAGATGAAGAAGATGAAGAGGAAGAAGAGTTTAGCTTCTTTTTCGCAGATCCAAATGGCTCACCGATTTCCGCCGACGATGTGTTCGATAACGGACAAATACGTACGGTTTACCCTGTATTTGATCAGAATCTTCTGTTTCCCGATGGTTACGACGGAGATTCTGGTCCACGTTCGCCTGTAAAGAAGATCTTCGTCCAACAGCGCGGTGATTCGTCTTCGTCGTCGGCGTCGGAGACTTCTGCGACGGTGGAGGGACCGTGCTGTGAGTGGACGCCGAAAACGGCGGTGAAGAGCAACTCGACTGGATCTTCAAAGTTGTGGAAGTTCCGTGACGCGAAGCTTCGAAGCAACAGCGATGGCAAGGACGCTTTCGTGTTTTTGAATTCGCCGGTAGTGAAATCGGAAAAGGCGAGTTCCGGTGAAGTGAAAAATGTTGGTGTAAAGAAGGTAAAAGCGGTTAAAGGGAAAACGACGTCGTCGGCGCACGAGAAGCATTATGTGATGAATAAAGCGAGGAAGGAAAGTGATAAACGCAAGTCTTATTTACCGTATAGACAAGAGTTGTTTGGATTCTTCGCTAGTACTAATGGATTGAGCAGGAATGTTCATCCCTACTGAGATTAAAAATCCATGTAATTAGATTCAATGTTTTTTTATTTTTTATTTATTTGTGTAAATTTTTTATGTACACCGAGCTAACTTGGGATTCTTTTTGATTTTATGTAAATTCAATTTTGTTTTTAGTCTTTTTGATTGACAAAATCCAAACTATGTATTCACCTTCTATAAAGAGTGCACAATTCATTTATTTGCCCTCTTAGAAAACTCTATATATGAAAATGAAAAGAAAGTTGTCTAATGTCTAAAATTATAGCACCAAATTAAAGACTTCATTTTTTTAACTTTATAAGCTCTCTCCCCAACTTTGAATCCAACCTGTAATACTAATTAGCATTGTGCAATAATCTTCCACCCAGTGCAGTTAGGAGTTCACTTTATTCACCTTTATCAAACGATAGGATGGAAGAAATCCACATACTCTTAGCCAACATAAAACATCCTTGGACATTACATAGACACATTCCAATCCCCCATCAGTTTTGTTTTTTAACAATAAGATACATCAAAATTACACGTTATTCTTCCAGGAAGAGGCTTAATACATTTATTCTCTTAGGAGGTTTCTGCAACTGATCAATTTAGCTTTATTTTGTTACTGTTGACAACTTGGCTGGATAACATATTGTGAACACCTCTATTAGTATTTAGGATCCGTGAGAGTGAGACTTGCTGAAAACAATAGAAGCTATAGGCTAAAAACTAGGGCTGGACAATTTTTTGGTCCTACCGAAATCCTTATAAACCGAGAAAAATAAAACGTATTCGGTTGGGTTAAATCGGTTTGATGGGCTATCGAATAGTGACCTTTCATCATAAATATTGAAAGGTCACTATTGATGTTTAATATGGGTAATTTGAGAACCTCTTAAAAACCAAAAATGGTGAAGTAATCAACTGAGTAGGAGCTCAACCGAGCAGCAAGCGTAGCCAATGAGAGGTTGGCTAATTTAAAAGGGCACATGAGCCGCACGTGTTTAATTTATAATGAAGACCAATATGTGACGACGGTAACATGCACGTTGAAGCGCCTAAAATTTAGGAGTAGTGAATAAAACGCCATGTTCGCTAAAAGCGGTTAGTGGGCGAGCACGCAGATTGCTTGGTGTAGGTTATTCTTAGCACTTTTAGGAACATAGATCCTTCATTAGCATAACTGCTTGAAGAAAAAGGAATCAATGTTGATCAATTCTTAGTTGATCTTCAACAAATTTAAAGTTTGACAACATAACCAAACTTTTTTTTTAAATGCTTTTAAAGAGCTTGCATAGCTGCGCTTATATACGAAAATGGGGGAGGAGGTACTTAAGTGACCTTATTGCATATACATACCAACTATTACAATGAATGTATATCAAAATTATTCTTTCAGGTGTAGCTATTATACCTATCTTGTAATTATACTCCACGTCCTTCATATAATAGTGTCTACTGTCACCAAAGTCATTATTTTAACGTAAATCAAAGATTTCAAACCTAAGATTTGAATTTTTATACACATTGGAGCAGTGTTCGTACACAGGGTTGCCATTATCTGGTTCTTTGTGTGGATGAAATCCCCTCTCTTGGCAATTTTTTAGAATATTCATCCCATCAGGCTCGGTTAGGCGAAAAAGTCCACAGTTCCTGGAGAAAATTACAAAATTTGAATTCCAGATTACTTTAATCAGCATAATACGGTAGAAGAATTCTCAACATATAAAATGCATTAGACCTTGAGGTATCCTTTGGTGCTAATACAATGGCAAATGCCTCAGGAATCATCGCCTGTAAAAATAACACTGGACTGTAAGTTCACACTTAGTCTGCAAAGGAAAATGGAATTTGAATACATTTCATTTTCAACTCAATAGACATGCCAGTTTTATCAGTTGGGTTGATTATCATTATCACTCTCAAGCTAAGGATGGTGTTTTACAATAATGGGATTGATTCTAATAAATTCTAACACTCTCAAGCTAAAGCTCACCAAGATTTAAGTGTGTTACAAGAAAAAAAAACAATGCATTTCTCTGCGATACTTGAAACTAAATCTAACAAGTAACAACTGCTTCACATAGGTTAGGCTAGGGCATTTGTGACCAAGAGTTGTGCTAGTGCAAGTCATAACCAACATAAGTCACACTAGGGGAATGATCATTGGCGGAAAGAGAAGGCACCACTGGAATGGTTGTGCGTCTAAAACAGACCGCACTGACCTCTATTTGCAATGTAATTTTCAATAAATACTATCAATGCTAACTGCTAATTGTAATCCTAACCTGATATGATTCTAATCCTAGTCGATAAGTAGAACAGAGGATGATGTGTACAATAATCGGAGTTAACAACTACTTAATGTAACCATGACACAAACAAGAATTTTGATTCAATTCACAAGTTAATAAGTTATGCATTATGTCCTTATAAAGGAAATAATATTTTAGATGCTGATATGAAGTTGACAATATGGAACCAAAATAGAAGAAAATTGTTACAGTTGGATCAATCACCTGGTAGGAATATTGAGTGTGCAGATCCACTGATGACAAGAAACAACTTTGAGAAGGGTGTGTCTATAATGTGTTTAGAAGGACAAGAGTTAGATATCAATCCAAACTAACCTATCTTAGCAATGATTGGGTTGAATTGGATTACTAGACTATAAGTAATTTCATAACATAGCAAAAAAGTAAGAAGACATACATGGATCCATCCCACAGGATAGAGGGATCTTTCACTTAGAATTGTGAAAACTTCCTCCTCATTTGTAGCTTGACACTGTAACTCATTGCAGAAGTTAGCAACAAGCGATGATAAAATTAAAAACATGCCTCTTGAAAACATGTGCTAAAATAATGTAAAACCAATCTAAATAGTATGCAAGACTGCAATAAATATACTAACAGAATTAGAAGCTGTTTCCTGCTTTGGTATGATCAGAGTAGTCATGTAGAGGGTTCCCTTCTCCTGGAAAATTGAAGGAAATAGTCAAATACAGTTTTCAAATTCTGTAAAATCATTTTTATTATGCAGGACATTTGACGCAATGCTGTTTTGTCAATTTTCGAATACTAATGCCATGATCTGATAGAGCTAATATCTCTCTGTCTTAGTAGAAAGTCTTCAACACCACAAGCAAGTTTGACAAGATGGTCAAAGGCAACGAGTTATGATTTCAAAATGATTCTTACAAGAAAGGCACCAAGTATACCACACGTTTCAAGATCCTTTTCTGTATTGTCTTTAGCAAGATGAAGAAAGTCCTCCATTAACCGCATTGACTGGAAAATTTGAAAATGAATACTTGTTAAACACAAATTGTCTGCAAAAGTCATTCATTTGCTCTATGAGACTAGACTAGCTAGTTATATATACGAAGAGTTAATCTTTGTAGTACCACTGACACTAAAGGTCGAAGACATGTCTGGTGTTTGACATGATATGTATGTCATGTCGGACACCGACACTTCAGTAGTTACTTTAATTTTTCAGGTTAAAACTGGTTTCTATGTGTTCATGTCAGTGTTGTGCCTAGTATCTGTGTCGGTGCTTCATAGGTTGTAAATGTAATATCGAACATAGACAAGTTCAGATTTGCAACAGTGGTTCTTACAATATGTACATCCCGCGTGGTCTTCGATGAAGATGATTCGTTATCCGAGTTTGTTGTGGATCCATCTCCTGAATTAAAAGCTGTAATGTGAGAGTTTAGTGCATCTTGTGTCTCCACAACACAGAGTGCAGGGGAAGGTGAAGACTGAGTTACTTTGTGTTCTAAGAAGGATTTATGGACTTCCATAATAATAATAATAATAATAATACATTACAAACTGATTGAAAATTTCCAATTTGCATCAACGACTACTACTCAAATCTCCTAATTGGATTGGAATGATGAAATCACAGCTGCTTCCTTTTCAATCACCCTTAAACTGCAACCCACCCAAAGAAAACAAATTAAAATCGTATGCTAAAATATTAAATGTTTTTGTTCTCATGAAATATCACAATTTTCCATTTTTCTCAAACAAGTTCTGAGTAAATAAGGAAGATGTGCAGCTTTACCTCTATCTATATTACATACATCATGTTCTTCATTGGACATTTTTCATCATCTGCGAGATCAATAGATTAAAAATCAATTATCTACATTTCAAAGGTTCAAAACCCCCTAAAAAACATCTTTTTTTCTTTTTCTTCTTCATAAATCACATAAATTTTAGCGATAACCCTCCTTTCCCCAGTCTAGAGATAATCAGTTAATAATGAATGAATAGCAAAATTCAGATCCGCAGAAAAGAAGAAATACATTGCTAGTTATAAAATCATACTTAAACTTATGCAACAAACAAGTAAAGAGTAACTGGGAAACCTGCTACTGATACCAAAACACTCAGTAGTTGCAAAATTGTTCAGATTGCAAACGTCGCCATGTTGGAGTACGTATTTCTGGCATAAACTTGGAAAGTATTAGCTTTTTCTTCTGTGAACGAACTAACTAACTAACGTGAATAATTGAACTGCTGAGATGAATGAATGTTGTTTGAGGGAGTCGGCCACTGAATGAATTAACGAAAAAGAGGGCCATGTCACGCCTGAAGCCACGTGGAATTCCAATATAGAGTTAGAGTTTATCGGCACTAATTTCAGTTACCCCACACAAGAGAAGATCTTCTATTGTATACCCCATTAGGGTAGGTGGTGTATGGTACACAAAATTATAATTAGAGGCACAAATTTCAACATGTAACACTAACCGTTGGATTGAGAAAAAAATTAAATAAAATTCACATGATTCTAAATCTCTCTATTTAGATTTTCATTTGGAGTTTTGTGGTGGCCAAAACCAAGAGAGAAGGTGGTGATTTAGGTTTCTATATCTACTATTAACGAATTTATTGACTTGGTAATTTTGGAATGATGTGGTGCTTTCGCATACGATGGTCTGAGTCTTCTTCGATGAGCTCAAATCGCTTGAATCGGCTCATGATTGAGTGAGTGGAATCAGTGTCAACTCATTCAAAATTTGAGAGAGGTCAAGAGTGAGAGAGATGAGCGAGCAAAGCCAACGATGAGAGTGAGAGAGACGAGCGAGAGCAAAAGTGAGAGCGAGAGATCGAGAGCAAAGCCGGGGAACTCAGTAAAAAAAAATCGTGACCCTACCTGGTCACACCCTCCCTGGGGCGAGCTAATTCTAGGTCGCGACCCGTAAGCTTGTTAGGAGAGGTTTAACGACTTTCCGTCCCACCTACAATTTCCACCCGACCAGGCTTCCCCTGGCGAGCTTCCAAATTACCCTACTCATCGGGAAAGGACGATGGAGACCGCTTTGGGGAACTACTCGTCCCTCCCGCACTACGGAGTCGATAGACTCTGATGGCGCGGGATGTCCACCAGATCGAGGTCGAATTCCCCCAGAAATTTAGCTCTTCCCTGAGAACTCGAATTGCTACGTGCCATGCGCGTGATCACCTAATAACCAAGTTGGGGGAATCCCAGCACCACCCGGTATTCAGGCCAAGCTCTAGTCCTTAAAACTCGACCTAGGCCTGGGGGAAACTGTTTCGAGTCGAGCTCGGGCTCGACCCGGCTTGGCCAAAACCGTTCTGAAACCTGACGCAACCTCGGCGGGGCCATGATGATTGGATGACCAGGAGGCGCAATCTACTGCCTGGAGTGCGGATCGCTATCCGTGCGACACTGGAATCAAAGGCCAGGATCGTTCATCCCAATCCAACAGCACAGAACAGTGCGAGAGCATCTGCAACTTCTATAAATACCTCGACGATCATTAGCTCAGGTACGTTCTCATAATCCATACGTCACACCAACTTCACTCTACAGATTTGAGCGTTGGAGTGTGTGTAGGTACCCCATCCACGTGGGTTTACCGCATGGGGGCACAGCTCAAACGACACATCAACAACATACCGACTACATCATAGGTCTGACTTCTGTACACTATTTATCCAAATTTATGATTGTCAAAAAAAAGGAAGAAGGATAATATGGAGAATTGATTAACCTAATTCGTATTCATAAGATTCATAGATAAGTTTTATGATGATGTGTCAAAAGAAAGGAAGAAAAGTTATATAGAGAATTGATTAACGTTTTGTATTTATGGCTAGGAAAGAGGTAGAAGATAGAATAGAAGATAGATGATTGATTCACAAATATTGTTTTTATTAAGAAAACATTTTATATGCAACATTAGCAGCATAGTTTTATTGTCACCTCTACTTGTGGCTTCAGGAGAATGTAACCAAATTGTCTTCACTCAGATTGGCGCTGAGAAAAGAGATAAGGAAGCAGTGTCCATTACAAAGCCAGAGCTGATATTAGCTCACATTTCGCTTTCTTTATCCTTTTGGTAGTTACTGCATACACCCCCCTTCAAATGCCTTTTCATCCTCCTTCTTTCATACCTGTTTTAGTCCAATGCAGCACCAACACCTACGAGTTTATTAGCTATTTTTCTTCTTCTCATTTCCTTCATCAACAATATCATTGACAGGGTAAGTCAAAACAAGTTCAATCTCCCCATTCAAATTAGCAATACCCTTTGGTTACTCTCTTTTCCTCCACCATATCCAATTAGTTTGTCAAAATATATATGCTTAACTCCAAGTGCCCAATACAACTAATTCTAGCAATTTAATTTCCCTACTAAGAACCACTGAGAAATGATATGATTGATTTTTTTGTCTGCAAAGCAGGTAGAAGAGGATCAAAAGAGAGTCATGGTTGGAGCATTTAAAAGGTGCATGATGCTGTGTTGTACCAGCAAGGTTGTCTCGGTATGTTATTTACTATTAAACTTTGATTACATTAACATGTTCCAAGAGTACTAGCTAGAGAGAGACATTGAGTTAAGAGGATGACGAATAACAACTCAACTGAAACAAAAATTAAATGAGTATCATACTCTGACAAAATTTAATGGATATCAAAGTGTTCACCTAAATAAATTGATAAAACATGGTTAAGTTTCTCGGATCTGTTTTTTTTTTTTTTGATGTCAACATACTTTAATTGATAATGCGATCATCATTACAAGAAACATGAAGCAAGAGAGGTTGGACATTTCCAAGCCGAAAGCTAGGATCAACAACTTTAAAAGAAACTACTACACCTGGATATAAGCATCAGATCCATTACATCGAGACTGTTTAGAGGCCCTAGGGGCATAACCCACCCAAACACAACAACCTAACATCCAGATTAACAATAGCTTCAGCACCCAGGTAGAGGTAATCATAGAATGATACTCTGCGGTCTTTCTCCCATTCCAGTTACGGATGATATCTTTGACTAGTGTACGCTCCATTCGACTCAAAATGGTCTCAAGATTCACCCTCATAGTCTGGGAAACCGAGGCCAGATGGTAATAGGAGAGGTGTTTTGAAGAGGTGTCAGCTTCAAGGTTCTAACGATGCCAAATAACGCAACCAAGGCCACAACCAAGTCCTATGACAAACGGTGTTCTATGGGGACTTTCAAAGAAACACCAAAAGTGCGTTTTGAGACCAAAATTTCTTTGAAGCACAATAGATAGAACCAAAACACCAACGGGTCGCCAGAGCAACAATGTCCCGAAAGCGGACATCCAAGAACAGCCAAACGCATCCATGGTGGTTTTCGTGGCGGTCGGAAGTGAACAACAACGCCCAAAGCAGTAGAGACAAACCTGTGAAGTGAAACTGAAAAGGGAAGCAGAGATCCCACGCTATCTTCATCCTTGAACAGAGGTGGAGGCTCGGGCGGTGGTCGGAGCTCCGGCGCCCTTGGATCAGAGTTAGTAGGAGGAGCAAACATCAGATTCCCAGTGAAAGAGCTTGCTCCATTGGAGAAGAAGCAAAACACGTTGGAATGCGGAGGGTTGGCGAGGGAGAGCGCGAGATTAGCAGAAACGCCGACGGAGGTGACAGGCTGTCCAAGGTGAGTCTGAAGCGGCTTCATGGTGGAAACAGAGGATATGGAAAGCCGATAGGGATTGGGGTTTCTGGTACGGTGGGAGAGGTTCATGGGGAAGGGATCGGAGGTGGTGGGTTTCTGGTGGGGTGGGTTTGTGCATCTGAAGGTCATGCGATGGGGGGGGAGGGTCAGACTGGAGGGAGGAAAAGAAATAGGAAAGGGAAAAAGAAAAAGAACCCCACCTAGAGGGGGGAGGCAGAACCACCACATGGGAGGAGAAACTGCCAGCTAATTGGGGCAAGCCTCCACGAAACCCTAGTTTCGGGAGGGGGATGACGGCACGGTAGAGAGAAGGCAGAGCCTCTCTCTCTAAAACGTGGATCGCAGACTTCATTTCCTCGATGGTTCCTTCTCGGATCTGTTTTCATTGTCAAACAAGGAGGGTAACAATTGACATGACATATCTAAAGCCAACATTCCCTTAATGGTTTAATGTTAGATTTTCTGGTTTATTGGTTTAGGTTGCATGTCTTAGACCCGTATTTAAGTTGGGTTCGACTCTCCCATGTAGTTATTTGTTATGAAATTCGGATTTTTTTTTCACCCCCTCATTGTCTCTCCCACCCCCATAAATGCCATTTCGGACAAAAATACTCTGAATTTAACAAAAATTTCCAGAGATACCTACAGCTTTGGTAAATCCGGTGGGGGTTTTGGATTCCCGTATTTACCAAAAATTACAGGTAAATCCGGTTCGTAATTTGTGAATCGAATTTACCTGTAATTTTTGGTAAATTCGGAAATCCAAAAACCCCCCACGCATTCGTATTTTAAATCGTTTATCGTAACGCGCTCGTATCGTATTTTACTCGTATATCGTAACGCGTAGAAATGGTTAATCAACTTATCTTAACGCGTAGAAATGAAAATACGGTAGAAACGGTTAATCAACTTATCTTTACTCGTATATCGTAACGCGTTTGTACCGTATTTTAAATCGTAACACGCGCGTGTGTCTTATTAAAAAAAATTTAAAAAGGGGGTTTCCCGGATTTACCTCATACGTAGGTAAATCCAGTTCACAAAAAATGAACCAAATTTATCTACCTATGAGGTAAATTCGGAAATCCCCACGAATTTTTTAAAAAAAAAAATCATGAATCAGATTTACCAACAATAGAGGTAAATCCGAGAAATTTATTATCTTTTTAATAAAAATTTAAGGGGTATTTTTGGGATAAATGGTATTATAGGGGTGTGGTGTAGAATGAAGGGGGTACAAAAAAACCCATGAAATTCGTAGCAAACAACATGACGCGACTCATGTGCATGCATAAGTAATAGACTAGTTACTTGCTAAAAGACCAACAAATTAAATTAGGGTGTTGCTTTTCCCACGCCCCCTCCAACTCAAAACACACCCCATAAGGGTGTGAAATGACCAAAAGACCAGCCAAAGCGTCTTTTTTTCCAAGAAATTTCACGTGTTCGAACACGGGCCTTCGAACACGTTCGAACGACATCGTTCGCGTGAGTTAAATATTGACTTCACACCCTCTTGTGTGTAATTTCACCTGTCCGAACGAGGTCATTCGAACGTGTTCGCATAACCTTGTTCGTACCCGTTCGAACGATATCGTTCGCGTAAGTTAAATATTGACTTCACACCCTCTTGTGAGTAATTTCACCTGTTCGAACGAGGTCATTTGAACGTACTCGAACAAGCTCGTTCGAACCGTCGTTAAACACGTCCTCACAGCGTTTCACGCGAGATTATTTTTGGAATAAAATTTGTTAAGGGGTGTGAAAGAGTAGGAGGGGGAGTGGGAAAAGCAAAACCCTAAAATTAAATACTTATAGTATGATTTATCATAAGAATAATTAGGCGTTTGCTTTTCTCACACCCCCTCCTACTTAAAACACACCCCATAAGGGTGTGAAAAGACCAAAAGGCCAGCCAAAACCTCTTTTTTTTTTTCACGAAATTTCACCTATTCGAACACGGGCCTTCGAACAGCTTCGAATGACATCGTTCGTGTGTGTTAAATCTTGACTTCACACCCTCTTGTGCGTAATTTCACCTGTTCGCATGGGGTCATGCGAACAAGTTCGCATGAGGGTGTTCGAACACCCTATTTTATTACAAAAAATGGACTCTCACACCACATTCACCTTTTTACCTGTTCGGTTGACCTCAACCGAATATATTCGGTTGCCCATCCCCGAATCAGTGAAAACACGTGTAACACCCCTTTTCTACCCCATAATTTACACGTCATTTGTCAGAGTAATTCTTTTTCGCAAATACTAATTTAACTGATAGAAAAGAAATGTCACCTCGTCATTAACAAAACTCGTCAACTGCACTCGTCAAGTTGTGCAACAAACATCCGTCATGAAAATTAAACTCCAAAAATTACGTCACAGCAGAATAAAACAATAACTCACTAATATCACTCAAACACGTCTCACATCATCGATATAATCACTAAACAATTAGTTAATTAATTAACAAAATCCAACCACGCCCTTTAGGTGCCACAGTATCAGAGAGCGACTCGATAGACATCCCAACAGCTAATAAAGAAGGCAGCAGGACCTTCACTCGCGGTTACCTGCAGCGTTGCCACAATAGAGCAACATTCCAAGCAGAAGGGGTGAGAATTTTAACAAAACATAATTAAGCACATAATAGAGTAATGTGAACAAAACAGTCATACAACATCGTCATCACTACCAACATCATCGTCATTGAACACTAACTCAAATTACAATTTTCACCACAAGTCATAGTCATGAATGTGCATGGAAATGCAACCCACGCCTGGGTATATGCATGATGGTACCATTCCCGTCATAAATAAGCCACTATGGGCACATCGTCACTGTTTTACGTCAATAGGAGGCCGAAGCCTATTCGTCATAATATGCACATGCTATGAGACACTATGAACACATGTGCAAACACCAATTCACTCACCTGGAGTACTCGTCATCGTCGTCATAAAACACTCATGGAGTGTACTTTTCATAACCATCACAATTATATCACCACATCATCACAACATCACATTCATAACCATCACAATTATATCACAACACCATCATAAACATCACATTCATAACCATCACAATTATATCACAATACCATCATAATCATCACATTTAAAGTTTGAGTAACAACACATGTAAATTTCGAGTAACAACACATTTAAATTCTGAGTAACCCCACATTTAAAATCTAGAACAAACATCACCTTTTCATGCTTAGGAAACGTCACATTTACATTGAGAGAATACACATTTTCAAAGTGGAAACATCACATTTAAAATTTGAGTAACAATACATTTATTACCAAAAATACAAAGAGACCACTTATATCAATTAAAACCGCAAAACAAGAAATATTTTATGAAAAACAATGATGACTTTTATTTTTTTATAAACAAAGAACAACAACCTTAACTTATGAAACAACAACCTTTTATTTTCCAAAACAACAAACAACACATAAATCATAAAAACATCACCCTTTTTTTATTTTCCAAGACAAAGAACGACAACATAAATCATAAAAACAATACCCTTTTATTTTCCAAGACAAAGAACCAAAGAACATAAATCATAAAAACAACACCCTTTTATTTTCCAAAACAGCAAACAGCAACATAAAACATGAAAAACATCAACCTATATATTATTCCAAACAGCAACAGCAACATAAAACATGAAAAACAGCAACCTATATATTACCTTATCCATGAAATCGATTCTAACCCCATAAAATCACCCAATTCGAAATTCAACTCATCAAATCATATAGTTAATCACATGATAACATCAAAATTATCAAACAACCTCAAGAAAACCCCCACAAACCCATCACATACTTATTTATATTAAATCGAAACGCTCACCCTTACCTCTTAAACGTAGGCTCCAAGTTATGAAGAACGAGACACGAACACGAACTCACGAACGGAACACGGCTAAGAATGACCGAATGACGTCTCACCGGAAAATAGGTCCGACGTCAACTTCACCGAAACGAACGAAGGGTTAGTGTTTCCTGAAGGTCTCGACGAGGGGAATCCAACGGCGGTGTCCGTTTTTCCAAACGACGATCGTAGTGTCCAGAATCAGCAATATACAGTACGAAATACCGTATAATTTCAGTCTCCGATGACCGAAATAACAGCATAAACGAATTCAGATGGTGATTTTGTATAGGAATATGAAGTTTCGTAACTTTCGGTGATCAAATAAGAGATAACGGGAACTGAGAAGAAAAACGAATGGATTTCATAACTGTCTCTGGCGGCTGCACAATAGGGTTCACGGAGGAACCAGCGCTGGGAATTAATTTAAGATATGTCAGGGGGTGCGCGAATTAACTAAGGGGGTGCGACCAGTAGTTTCATTAAAAAAATGGACTATTACAAAGCTCAACATGTTTCTAATTATATTTTAAACCCCAAATTTCTTATAACATCTACTTTGTTGACACACTTCTTTAATTAACTATACCTGAATACTAGTATTTCATAAAACTAAATAATTAAATAATAATAATAAGTAAATACTAATTTCAACATGGTTCCCATGCCAATAAATCTCTAATTTAACAATTATTCTCAAATACTAACTAAGATTAATTTTTTTTTTTAATAAAATCGGGGCGTTACAACACGCACTCTACTTAAGGGTACTTTTGGAATATTTGGAGTTTAGGGGTGTGAAAGAGTAGGAGGGGGTGTGGGAAAAGCAAAACCCAATAATTATGTAATGTACTTGGGGAATGGGCCTCGTGGGGTAGAGGCTATGGTCCATGATTCGTATGGGCCAACCGAGGTTATTGTCCATGATACGGCCCACAATTGTGTGTGGGATTCTTGTGTTTTTTATACGAAAATTGCCTATCACTTTCTTTTTATTCCCATTTTGTATTCAGTTGTTCCACTTCCATCTCAATTAAGTCAACTTTTCCAATAAACAACTCCGTCAATTGACACTCATTAAAATTAAATAAAAATGAACTCAACCTTTTTCTTCCTCCACCGTTAACTCCTTTTAATAATTGAGAAAATAGTGTTAGATTATAAAAGGACTTCGCAAAATTCTAAAAAGAGTTGGTCTAAATGGTAATTGGACTTGAATCTTACCCCAAAGTCCCGAGTTCAAAACTTGGGTGCGACAAAAACTCTATTGGGATGAGAACCACACACGGCCTAAGTGAAGTGGGTCTGCTCGTGGTCAACCAAGTTCCCGACGTAGATTAGTCTTGTGGCCCGATAAAAATCTAGCAGCACCAAAATTATGGTAACAAAAAAAAGACTTAGCAAAATTACACCCAACTCTTCATACCTATTTTTTTTGGACACAAAGAAAGCTTAGTGCATTTCATTCATGATAATAGTCTCAATATAAGTTGCTCTACAATCAAAAACATGTAAACTAGCATAAAAGCTCGACACCATTACAAGAGTATGAGCGGCGAGATTTGCTTGTCTCCTAATAAAACTAACTTTATAGTTTTGATAATTAGATTATACGTAGTTACTATTATATTATATACATATATATATTTTTTCTCTAATAGCATCTTTTACTATATTACTTTGTTACTAATCGTACATATTTTTTAAATGAAATATTCATATATTAAGAACTTTGTTTCAAAAAAAAATCTATTAAGAACTGTACAAAAAAATAAAAAAGAGCTGAAAAATTGAGCGTGAAACCGGCCTTATTAAGACAGTGACACAGTCATGCATCATCCACGCCTTTTCTCATCAGATTCCACTTTCTTCATTTTACTAATTAATTACTTTGGTTCAAATTCATAGTTGCACATTTTTGAAATTAATTACTTTAGAATTGTTATTAAACAATTATCTAGAAGTTCATTGTTAGGATTAGTCACTATAGGGCGACATTTCTGTTTTAGCTTTTTTGTTTTGCTCAGTTGGAAGAATCTAGCACAGTATGTCATTTTCTATTATGCTAATTAGCAGATATATTTGAGAAGAATTGCTTGGTAGATATATTTTGCTTTTGCAGTTTGAGTAGTATTTCTCTATTAAATTCCTGGTTTAGGTACTTCTCCCTTTTGGGTACCTTACATCGATGTTTTCATTGAACTCCTTATTTTAGTAATTTAATTGGTCATATATTTCTTTTGTTTTTCAAAGAAAACCTTATCTCAAAAATTAATAATAATCAAGTTCATGATACAAGTTGCACTCATATTAAAACAATGAGAGCTAGCATAACCTTCAAAGCTCTATCTAGAGAATGAGCTACAAAGTTGGCTTTCGAATGAAACTAACCTTAAATTTTCATAATTGGGATAATAATTACAGTCACGTAAAACAGTGTCATACTCAGTCACAAAATTACACCTTCCGCTGACGCCATCTACAACTGCTTTGCAATCAAGCTCGATGGTCACATGTTGGAAACTGTAATTGTTGTACCCACGTACGACTGCCAAAATTCCATGTGCCTCTGCCTTTTGGGGTGTTGGAATACCCCTATAGTATTTATATGTCCGTGTCTTCACAAACTCACCATTGTCATTGCAGACACAATACCGATATACCATAACATCCCTCCTCCACAAAGATCGCAACATCAACATTGCACTTAAACTCTTCCCTATCAGGGTTGCGCCACAACTCCATGCTTCTAGGACCTGGGTATGGCACCTGCATGGATTTCCTTTTCCTTGCTTCCTCCCATTCAAAAAGGGGAAGAGTTGCCTTGTTGATAGAAATTCTGACCGTTTTTACCACATTGTCCCAAACCTTATCGTTCTACCTCTTCCAAATACACCAAAGCATCATTGCAAAGAGTTTCCTAGGCCCTTCCTGCAAATCATTGAGGATAATAAATAAACACTCCTTAGAACCATCTACCTCTTCTACATGACGCCAAATCAAATTCCAAAAACGTTAACCCGCCCCCTGCCAAACTGACTCTGCATGACTACAACCAAAGAAGATGTGTCGTTCATTCTCATCAAAGTATCACACATGGGATATATAGGTTCCTGGCCACTTCACTTGCTTACTCCTTAAGTTGTAACGACAAGGAAGGCATCCTCTCGCCAACCTTGATAATTGAATCTTCACTTTTTGGGGACCTTTAGACACCATAGAGCCTGCCAATAACCAGGAAACCACAACTCAATACTATGAATTAAATTATTCATTGCACCATAGTAAGCCGATGTGGGGTAAAGTTCTCTCTCAAGAGATTTAACGCTGCTACAATCCCAAAACTGAATTTGAACTCAAAACCTTAATTAAACTAAAAAAACACATGTATGTTAATGTATTATGTATAATTTTATTTTATTTTGTTGAGATGAATAATTTTATTGTGTTATACTCCCTCCGTCCCATTTTGTTTGTAATTGAAGGTTTTGGCACACCCTTTTAGAAAAATGATTAAGAGTCTAGATTGTTTAAAAAATATTGTCTAATTTACTATTTAACCTTTTATCTCTCTACATAGATAAACGTGAATATTTTATTGGAGGTAAAAAATTGTCTTAATTAATAAGGGTATAAGTGTAAATGAACATTAAAAGTTTCATTGGAAATCTAAAACAACAAACAATTTGAGATGGAGGAGTAAGAATTATGACGATCGACTACCATAAAAAATATATTTGGAGACTCATAACGTTATAATCATAGTCTTGACCCAAGCGAAGAATATTAAATTGTTAGAAAATGAAACGGAAACAATTTCACGGTGTCAACAAGTGTTAGAGACCCGTGTTAAGTGGCACACCACACGCTAATCGTGTTCCCCTTTGTGGTCTCTACCTAAGCTAACGCGTCAAAACTCATATATATATAAGGCCTTTATTTTCGGTACCCCCTCATTCCCTCTCACACCCCCATAATGTCCCAAATGGACAAAAATACCCCTGAAAATTTACAAAAATTACATGGTTTTGTTAAAAAAAAAAAAAAAATTACAAATTTCTAATTACCTCTAAAATTTCTAATTACCTCAAAAATAATGGAATTTCTGATTTACTGTAATTAGAAAAGATTTTCTAATTACCTATTTACGAGGTAATTCAAAAATTTAATTTTTTTTTTCGAGCGAATAATTTAGGCTAAAAAATCGGTTTTGGACAACATACTCGGATCGTAATGAAACCACGGCCATTAGAAGCGAAATAAATCAAGAATCAAGACTCCGTAGAAGGGACTTCTTACGGGACAACGATTCAAAATCCCAAATTCCATCGTTTACTATTTTTACGATTTTTTTAATTTTTCATAGTCTCCAAAAATCTTAAAAATTTGTATAACCTTATTTTGGTTTTGTTAGATTTTTAGTGGTGTTTTTATATTTTTTAGAGTAGTTTTGACTATTTTAGTAGCCTTTTAGTAATAAAAATTAAAACAAATCGTATATATACGCATTCTTGCGCGTCTGGATTGGCGGGATGCCTAGATGTCGCCCATTCACCTACTTCACGTGCTTATTTTCATCATTTTTAGACATTTTGGGCCATAGTTGTATTTGTACTCTATATTTTATGTTGGTCATTTTATATATTTTGACGTATTGTTATTAAATCAGTAAATCGTTCGTATCATATTTCCAATAAAACGCGTTTAAATCTTAAGACCAAAATACAAACTTTTTTTTAAAAAAAATTACAAATTTCTAATTACCTTTTTAGAGGTAATTCAAAATTTTATTTTTTTGAACCTAAATTACCTTTTTTGAGGTAATTCAAAAAATTTAATTTTTTTTTTTTTTTTTTAAAAAACGCAGGGGTATTATTGGCATTTTTGGTATTATGGGGGTGTGGGAGGGAATGAGGGGGGTACGAAAACAAACGCCCAATATATAAATATATCATACTCACTCTCATATCTTAAACTCAACCAAACTCCAATTCCCCATTTTCCTCCAAATCTCAACAAGACCGCAGGAACACAAAACAAAAAAGGTTCGTTTACATGCGATTCTTTTCTTCCTTCACAAGATTCAGATCATGTTATATACCTACCTCATTACAATTCACGTCTATAGTAGTATACTAATTTTCACTGTTCATTTTTCTCCGTCGTCGTCTCTGATGAATTATTGATCAACTCAATTTTGACTTGTCATGTAGAAATGACGTAGAATTCGTAAAAATATATGATCGATAGCTAGTATTGAAATTGATCGATCGCTTTACAAAACAAAAAACCAGTAATGATCGGTTAATTTCTATTATGATGTTGAAGAATTAATTATCTGAAGCTAGCTATAACGATTCATGCGTTGATTTGGTGTTTTTATTAACTGAATCAATTTGCAGAAAGAAGACATGGCTACAGAATCATACGACGAAGCCATCGCATCGCTGACCAAACTTCTCAGGTAAGAAAAAAGAAAACTCTCTCTCTCTCTCTCTCTCTCTCTCTCTGTGTGTAACTGACAACGCGATAACCGTTTTCGTAATTAATTAAGACAAACACTACTATCCTTTCGTGTGAATTTGCTTCGAGAAGGGGTAAGGTGTCGGTTTGCGGGACCCACACTCCGTCGTACGCCTTGATGTCTGTGCAACGATTTATTTTCTGTTTCCTTTTTGCAGCGAAAAAGCTGACCTCGGTGGCGTCGCCGCCGCAAAGATCAAGGAGCTGACGGCTGAGTTAGAGGCGGTTGGTTCGAAACCGTTTAACCCGGATGAGAGGATCCGAACCGGGTTCGTCCATTTCAAGACAGAGAAATTCGAGTACGGCTCTTATTTAATGTCTTTGTTTGTGTACTTTCTTCCTTTCGTTTTGTCTTCGTCCTACTTATGGAATTAGGAACCTTCTTGTTCAGAAGCTACTGTTATAATTGGATAAATAAAATTCTCTCGGATCTCTTTTGATTCTGGAAACAGAGATAGAAAGAGATAAAAAATAGATAAAGAAAGTGAAAGACGGTGGGGTACTTTTTTCATCAAAAAAATGTTTGACCTTTATATTTACCGTGCGGTAAAAAAGCAGAATAAGACTGTTAATTAACTTTTCAATGAAGAGATAATTTAAGTGATAAGTGTATTAGCGTTTCACTGAAGCTCTTTTTTGTCTTCTTTTCAGGAAGAATCCTGATCTGTATGGCGAACTTGCCAAAGGCCAGAGCCCAAAGGTCAGTTATTTTGTTACACTAATTACGTATATTCTCACTTTCTCATTAACTTTAATTTTTCACTCTTTCTAGCACCTCTTGGGATCTGGAAGTCATTGTATTGGCGCAATTGCACAGTCAACGCATCTGAGCCGTTTATTGATCAGATGCTCTATATTTTTAACTTTTTTTTTGACCAAACTATATTTTTAACGTTAAACGTAGATAAAAGAACATAAAGTTAAAAATGTAGACGGTTGTTAAAATTGGATGGTTGAGATTCACTAACTATAAAGAATTCAATCCAACGTATTATTGTTATCTCCCGAATTGACTTTATTTTGGTACTTAGGCGAAGTGGTCACTACCACTAGAAATTCACACACACAACTGTGAAGTCTCGAATTTGAATCCGGACATAATATTCAGTCTAACAATTTCAGCGTTTATCATTTGAGCTAGGCTTTACGGATATCTCCTAAATTGACTTAAAATCACCACCATAATAAAAGGTTTATTTTTTAATGCATATAAAATAGTGTGATAATGATTTGAAATTATTGCGCACACATGCAGTTTATGGTATTTGCATGCTCAGACTCAAGAGTCTGCCCTTCCCACATATTGGATTTCCAACCAGGTGAAGCCTTTGTGGTCAGAAACATCGCCAACATGGTTCCACCATACGACACGGTTTGTAATTTCCTTCCCTTAATACATGCTTAATGAATCACTACGCAACTCAGTTAAATTTATATTTTTTATTATTCCAATAAACTAAATATGCATTTTGAAAGATAAGATATCGTATAAACTAAATATGCATTATGATATTATTCCAAATATCATTACTCCAACTAATTTAATTATTGTATGTGGGGCTCCTCTAACAAAGGAGTAAAACAAACCGAATTATTAGTTTTATGAAATTTGGTAGACTTAATCTACTTTAACAAAAGTTAAGTTTGGTTTGGTTGGATATATTGGATTCACATTGTACAAAAGTATGTCAAGTCGGTGAGATTGAGTGGCCTTTTGTCATATTGCAGACAAAGTATTCAGGAGCAGGGGCAGCCATTGAATATGCAGTCTTGCATTTAAAGGTAATTTGTTCTTACTCATATACTACTACTATAATTAACCCTTTGGATTTAATCTTTAAGAAAACATTTCTAAATTAACAGTATTACTGATTAAGAAAGATAGTTTAATTAATTTAATTTTCTTGATACTAAGGGAATTCTCCATACTACGTACCATTTCTTTTCATTTATTTTTTCATAGGAAATTATTTCATAATAATATTAATAAATGGTATTTCAAATGATAATATTAAAAACGATAAAATAAACTAAAATTTATTTATATTTTAAACCACCAAACGTATTTGTTTTTTTTTCCTCCTTAAAACTGAGTGAATATATATGTTGTATCCTCTCCTTTGTTATAATGCTCTATCAATGGTGAGTCACGTCAAACGGTGGATGTTAGGTAGTGGAAGCCATTTGTTTGTGTTACATCATTATTTGTTTGGATCCATACGTCTCAACTTGCATATATACCTTATCACAAATTACCGAAATGATACATCATAAGCACCCAACTTGCATATATATCTTATTGCAAATTTCAGAAAGTCACAAATGATACATCATAAACAATTTAAGTAATCTTAATTTGAAGCAAAAAAAAATTGAATGATAATGCATCCATCTAGATTTCTTTGATTTGATAAAACTAAGTTGAAAGTAAAATGTTTTATATTTAAATTTTTTAATAAAAGTGAGTTAATTTTTTCTTTTGAGAAATCATGTTTAGAGACAAATAAAATAGACTAACTTCAAGTTTGAGTGTGAGTGGTTAACACACTCCAGCTTAAGAGACAGACTTGGCTTGGACCCGGATTTAGTCCCACGATAAAAAAATTGAAATCCGACTTTACTTATATCTCAACCGAACTTCAGATTAGTTAGAGCTCATTTTCTTTGATACTAGAGTGGGATCAATGATCTTTAAATAAAAAATAGATGGAAATTAGACTTAACAACAAAATCAATTCTACACAAGAATATTGTCAAAATTAATTTTATTATTGGACACCACTTCTACCTCATGTATTTTATATGGATATGGATAAAAGAAGTACATTTGAATAGATAAGCCAAAGGTGTGAAAGAAAAGACTTATTCAGAAGTATTTGACCATAATTTTCAACACATTATTTTTATTTAATGAGTAGTATAAAAAATTATTTAAATTTTGTACGAATAATAAAACTTAAATAGTAAATAGCTTTTGTGATTCCAAACAACATCTCCTTCAAAATTTGAAGATCTAAATTGCAAAGAGTATAGCATAGATGCACCAAACCTCTTTCTCTTTCTCTAAACCTAGAATAGCATTTTTGTGCTTGTTTATTGTTTTTGGATTCTAAAAGGAGGTTATGGCTTACAGGTGGAGAATATTGTAGTTATTGGACACAGCTGCTGTGGAGGTATAAAGGGGCTCATGTCTATCCCAGATGATGGGACCACTGCAAGGTAATTAACTCTATCTTCTTGCTTGGAATAAACAAGGAATAAACTATTTATTTTGCTAAATAAAGGGTTGATTGAGTACATAAAAAGTACATACGATAAATATTAACTTAGCTTTACAGATTCATTTTTTACCACATATTTGAAATGTTAGTAGACTTATCAATCACATGCCAGCACTAATTAATAATTAATAATAGTGAATATATAAAGTCATAAATAACATCATCTTTCCGTGTTGCTTCCACCTTATTAGAGACAACCGGAAATCTTGACAAATCAATAACAACCTTTTAGAAATGTTGCTTTGGATATACACCAAGGAAATTAAATAATACTATAACCTATTGGCTCAGCATAATAATAATAATAATATAAAGAAATAAGTGAAGAGTTTATTATTTTACTGCTCCCCCTGTCTTCACATGTCAACTGATTCACGGGAAAGGAGAGGAAAAGATAATTAGATGATTCCATTTATTGAGGAATTTTATGTTTAATAGTCACTGGATCTTGCATGGAAGATTCCACCGTGGAAGAATATTATAACAAAGTTAGTTAGGTTGATACGAAGTTTATTGTTAAGAGTTAGTTAGTCTGGAGTGTAACTATATCTTGTTTGTAATCTGCTTATATGAAGTCTTCTTAGTTAGGTGCTATTAGAGTGTACGTGAGCAAAATCTCAACTTGTAAAATCTTGTAATTTTTGATTCACATTGTTCTATGATAGTGGATTTAGCATTCTAGCTTAATTCTCATGTGTAGGAATCAAGTGTGTGATTCCGAACTAGGTGACCAAACTCTGTTTTATATTGCGTTATCTTTATCCTATATTTATTGTGTTCATGTTCACTATTGAACACACAAGATGTTTGATCTGTGTTCTTACAAGAACTGTTTCTCTCCTTCACCTTGGAATTAGCCTTTCTGAGGTTAAATTTCTAACACTATGAAACACCAACATAGCTAGACATAAACACTAGACACGACATAAACACCGACATGCATGTATTGGTGTTGGACATGGACACATCTTCTACATAGTAATTTTCATGAGTGTATAATTAACTAGAAATAACAATTTCATTCCTCGGTGATGTTACAGTGAATTCATAGAGCAGTGGGTCCAAATATGTAATCCAGCAAGGTCCAAGGTTAAAGCAGAAACAAGCAGCCTTAGTTTCTCTGAGCAGTGTACTAACTGTGAGAAGGTAATTAACCAAATTACACACTTCAATTTTTCACTTGTCCTTTTGTTTTAAACTATATTTTTTGTCTATGAATGAATAAAAGATAGTGATTACAATCATTTGTAATTTAGTAATTTTGCTTCCTTATTAAAATGCAGGAAGCTGTGAATGTATCACTTGGGAACTTATTGACTTATCCATTTGTGAGAGACGCACTTGTGAAGAAAAGACTTGCTTTGAAAGGGGCACATTACAACTTTGTTAATGGCACTTTTGAGCTTTGGGATCTCAACTTCAAGCTTTGGCCTTCTGTATCTGTTTAAGATCTCTCAGCCGCCAAAGTAAACTTGAAATGCAATGAACTTGTCTCCTTTTGCAAATAATTTTGTTGGTAGTTTTACACCATCGAGAAAGAAGCAGACATTCAACAACAATAATTGTCAGTGAGCAAGCACAGCAATAACTTCATTAGTTTTGTTTTCAATATCATTCTCATTTCTCTGTTTTTATATAGTTATTTTTTCATGTTATTGCCATTCTGCTGCTCATATATTCATGGTATTATACCATATTTCCTTGGAACATATTGTTGAACCACTCTCCAATTCTTTTTTTTTTGGTTATTATACCAAATTATAAGTCAATACTGCTTCGCATTCGTACTAAATTATAAGTCAATACTAAATTCATCCATTTGATTAAAGGGTGTGTGAAATTGGCATCAACAAGTGTGTGATCAGTTTCAGAGCAAAAAGTGTTGGAATCTTGTTGAATTCGTGGTGGTGGTTCTTTCGATCACCGTCGAAAGTTGCGAGAGAGAAATGATATCGAAAGTAAACGAGAGAAGGGAAAAATCAGTTATTCTGTTATTCACTATGTTCTCTCCTTTTTTGATTACAAACTTGGTATATATATTACCAAGTTGCCACTGGGCGCCTAAACACTAGCTATTTTGCGCCACCCTTACACAATTTCTATACACCTCCTCATGCCTTTTTATGTACAAAACTAAAACTAACTTTACTTATTTGAATTACAATTACATCACACCCCCTTAATTCAAATCACCTAAGCTACACATGCCAATTATGTTCTTCATTTCTTCAAGCTTCCTCGGCTTCAAAGGTTTTGTGAGCATGTCTGCAGCTTGCTCTGCAGATTTGCAATATTCTATCTTCAGCTTGTCCTTGTTGACTTGATCACGAAGAAAGTGATATTTGATTTCAATATGCTTGCTCCTTCCATGAGCTATGGGGTGCTTTGCCAAATCAATTGCAGACTTGTTGTCTACCTTTAGTACCATAGGTCTGTCATTCTTCATCTTCAATTCACTTAGCGAAGATCTCGAGCCACATAGCTTGACTTGCTCCAAGGGTCAGCGATATATATTCACTTCACACCGATAGAGCCACACGATTCTCGCTTTTTGAACACCATGATATAGGAGCTTTATCAAGCATGAATATGTAACTGAAGTGCTTTTACTGTCTTCGATATCACCACTCCAATCAACATCGATGAATCCAATTATTTCAATATCCGACATTCTATTCATTGCGAGAAACAATTCCACGATCTAGGTACCCTCTTATGTATCTCGAAATTCTCTTTGCAAAGAGCTTAGGTGAGTTTTGCTTGGTTTCTCCATGAACCTACTCACCACTCCTACACTATAGGCTATATCGGTCTTGAGTTACACAAGTATCTCAATGAGCCAATTACACCGCCTATATAGTGTCTTGTCAACTAGTTTATCGAGTCATCATTTGTCAATTTTCCACCGTTCTGCTTTGGTGTTGTAGCGAGATTGCATTCCATCATGTTAAACCTCTTTCAGATATCAGAGCATACTTCTTTTGGTGAAGAAATATGCCACCTTTAGATGTCACAAACTCCATTCCTAGGAAGTATGCAAGCTTGCCCATATCAGACATTTCAAATTCACTCATTAGCTTTTCCTTGAAGGCTTTGATTTCTTGTTCACTTTCACCAGTGACAAGGAGATCATCTACATACAAACAAATTATGATAACACCACCATTGTATTGTCCTTCCTTAGTACACTCCATGTTCTCATCATGCATTTTTCAAACTTTAGTTGTTGAAGGAAACTGTCAATTCTCTTATTCCAAGCACGAGGTGCTTGCTTTAAACCATATAGGGCCTTGTTCAACTTCATTACCCTATCTTCTTTTCCCTTCAATTCAAACCCAGGTGCTTGCCTTACATACACTTCTTCCTCCAATGGACCATTGAGGAATGCGGATTTCACATCAAGTTGGCTCATTTTCCACTTTTCATGCTAGCAATTGCAACTATCGGTCTAATAGTTTCAATTCTAGCTTTGAGCATAAATCTCATTGTAGTCTAAACCTGGTTTCTGCAGAAAACCTTTTGCAACCAGCCTGGCCTTATATTTTGCAACCTCTCCATTTGGCTTCATCTTAGTCTTGTAAACCCATTTCACTTCAATTGCCTTCTTGTCACTTGGTAACTTCATCATTTCCCAAGTTACTGTTCTTACAATTGCACGAAGTTCTTCTTCCATAGCTTTCCTCCAATGAGGATTAGCTAATGCTTCTTGTAGTGAAATTGGTTACGCTTGAAAGAAGGAGAACTAGCTGCAATAGTTCACCATCTGTGTTTATGGCTGTATCAGGGAATACCTCATAGTCTTGAAATCTATTAGGCATATTCCTTTGTCTCTGTGGTCTTCTAGATGGTTCACCAACATTGTCATCATTCAATTCTGCAGGTTCTATATTGTTTGGAGCATCATTCTCTGCATTCAATTCAACTGTCACAGTCTCAGTCTCTTTCTCTCTTGCATTACTCCAGTCCCATTCCTTTGTCTCATCTATTATCACATCATTGCTGATCACTATCTTCTTGTTTAAAGGATCATAAAGCTTGTAGGCACCTGTGCTATGATAGCCAACAAATATCATAGCTTGAGACCTAGCATCAAGCTTTCTTCTATTCTGTTCAGGCACATGTCTATAAGCTAGTGATCCAAATACCTTGAAATGTTTCACACTTGGCTTGGACTCACACCATGCTTCCTCTGGTGTAGTGTCTTCTAGTCTCTTTGTAGGACTTCTATTCAAAATGTGAGCTGCAGTAGCAACACTTTCTGCCCAGAATTCATTTGGTAAGTGCTTCTCTCTCAACATGCATCTTACCATGTTTAGTATGGTTCTGTTCCTTCTTTCTGCAGTTCCATTATGCTGAGGTGTGTATGGAGCTATCACCTCATGTACAATCCCTTCATCTTTGCAAAACTTCTCAAATTCAAGTGAAGTATATTCACCTCCCCATCGCTTCTCAATTGTTTGATAGGCACCACCACCTTGCTTTTCTTTTCGACCAACCGTTTGAATTCTTTAAATGTTGCAAACACATCACTTTTTCTTTGCAACAAGTAAATCCACATCCTTTTAGTAAAATCATCAATAAAGGAAACAAAATACAAGTTACCTCCATGAGATTTGACTTCAAAGGGTCCACACACATCTGAGTGAATTACTTCAAGTTTTGCCTTAGCTCTTGTTGAGATTTCTGAATTGTATGATTTCTGGGCGCTTCCCTTCACAACACACTACATATCCGACTTGACATTTCAATTAGAGGTAGTCCTTTAACCATCTTCTTTCTCTCCAAATTCTTCAAGCTATTGAAGTTCGGATGCCCCATTCTTCTATGCCATTTCCAAGCCTCTTCACTAGTCCGTGCGGACAGGACATTTACTGCTCAAACATATTGGCACCTACTTTGAAGGTCCTGTTCTTTGAAGCGGTCTCTTCAAGACAAGATGTTCCCTTCCTTGTCCTGCTACTACCATGAATCCATCACTCATGTTCATTGAGTAGCCTTTCTCAAGTAATTGCCCCAAGCTAAGCAAATTACTCTTCATTTGAGGTACATACAAAGACATCACTCACCAAAGATCTTCTTACCATCTTCTCTCCTTATAGCTACCTTGCCAATTCCTTCGCCATCACAGCTCTACCATCACCAAACCTTATTATCCTTCTCTTCACAGCTTTCATCAAGTTCACAAAACACCTTTGTGACTACATATGATTGGAAACGACTTTGTATCTAGATACCACCACTCCTCTTCCCCTGTTTTTTATTTTTTACCGCCATTACCAACACTTCATCACTGTTATCATCACAATGATGGCCATAAGCATCACTTTGTTTCTTCATCGAGTCACGTGCTAGCCGTGGCTTCTTCATTCTTCTTCCTAGGTACCTTAGGATTCTCACACTCATCTGCATAGTGGCCCCATTTCTCGATGATTATAACACTTTGGATTTCATCCTTGGATTTCTTCTTCTTCTTACCGACTATCAATTCCTTTCTTCTGAGTTCCATTCTTTGAGTCTCCTCCCTCATTCTTGTTATTATTCCATTTCCCTTTACCCTTCTTGTTCTTCCAAGATTCACCTCCATTATTTCCTTTCTTCTGTGATTGAGCATACAGTGCTCTGTCACCTTCTTTATCTTCTTTCTTGGCAATTTCTCTACTTTTTAGTTTAATTTCATGTGCTTCTAAGGATCCTATCAATTGCTCCAATTTTAAACTATCTAGATCCTTAGATTGCTCAATTGCCGAGACTACATTATCGAAGCTAGGAGTAACACCAGTCAGAATTTTCTCTACCTTCATTGCATCACTTACAGCCTCACCACAGCTACGCATTTGATTTGTTAGTGATACTAACCTGCTTACAAATTGTGCTATGGTTTCATTTGCTTCCATCTTCAACAAACCCAATTGACAACGCAGTGACATCAACTTCATCTTCTTCGCTTGCTTATCACCGGAGTAAGTAGTTGCTAATACGTCCCACGCCTCTTTCGCGGTTTCGTATTCAATTATCTTCTCCAAAACATTCGCATCAACACATTGATGAATCAAGAAAATTGCTTTGTCATCTTTCTTGGATTGTTCACGAAAAGGTTGTTCGTTGTGCTTAGTGGGAGCCACCCCAATGGTGTCACGCCATCTCGATTATTTTCAAGCACACCTTGATACCTAAGACTACCTTCATCCGAGCCGTCCATCGCTCGTAGTTGCTTCCGTCGAACACCGGTAGCCATCGAAATTGCCCGTTGTTCGTGTTTCCTGCGTGGCGCCATAACCTCATACAACCGCTTTGCTCGAGGCCAATTGTTGGAATCTTGTTGAATTCGTGGTGGTGGTTCTTTCGATCACCGTCGAAAGTTGCGAGAGAAAATGATATCGAAAGTAAACGAGAGAAGGAAAAATCGCTTATTCTCATTATTCACTATGTTCTCTCCTTTTTGATTAAAAACTTGGTATATATATTACCAAGTTGCCACTTGGGCGCCTAAACACTAGCTATTTTGCGCCACCCTTACACAATTTCTATACACCTCCTCATGCCTTTTTATGTACAAAACTAAAACTAACTTTACTTATTTGAATTACAATTACATCAAAAAGGAGGGATCAATGCTTGATGTGTTAATCAGAAAGCATAATTTGGCGCATTGATCAGAAACTATGAAGGATCAATGCTTAGTGCATTGATTGCAGGACAATAATAAAGGATCAACATTTGATGTGTTGATTCAGGAAGAAATAATTAAGGATAAATGCTCAAAATGTTGATCGAAAATAAATAATGGAGGATTAACCCTGTGTTGTTGGGTACCTGTGCTGTGTGTGATAAAAAGAAAAAAGACGAGAATGTGAAAACAGATAAAATGAAAATAAAAAGCGAGTAAAATGCTGATGTAAAAGGAGTAAAATGAGAGAGCTGATAAATTCGGGATGATAAAATAGGTAAAATATGAATACAAAAGTTGGTAAATTGCGAATGTGAAAACAGGTAAATTGCGAAAGAAAAATAAAGGTAAATGTAATGCAACAACATGTAGAATCAGATTATGCTGAAATTGATGAGGTAAGATATATGTTTTAATGCTAAAAAATTCACCACTTTAAAAATCAATTTATTTTTATATTTTTAGAATCATATTTTTCTATAATCTTTAAAAAATTAATTTATTTTTATCATTTTTTTTCTTTAATGAGTACTCATATCGACCCCCTTTTTTATGATCATTATTTTAGTCATTCGCATCAAGATGAAAAAGAAACATACTTAAATTGGTATTTATTAGTTAGGGGGTGGGGGAATTGTTAGTTTCCAGTATTTGAACCTGTCCTCCTTTGAATAGTTCTATAGTACTGAACATTGTTTTTCAAATATTTTAAAAACAAATTTAGGTAGTACGACACAATGATGTCGAACCGATATGGTATCATAGTGTCGTACCTGTTAAAAATCATGCAATAGAGGTGTGTTTTCCAAAACATAAGCCACAATACTATGATGCCAAACTAGTACGAAATCATAGTGTCGTACCTATTGAAACCGGAAAAAAAGGGACACATTTGTTTGATTATTTAAGAGTATTTTGATCATTTCGCCGGGTTAGGAATGTTGTGTGAGTAAGAAGGTTGTAAGAAGTATGAACATTTTTATGACTTGTCGTGATATTCTAATGACTACAGTAAAAAAAGTGTTTTTTGTACAACAACCAAATCAATCGATGCCTTTTGTTTAAAATTAAAATAGAGTTCACAATATAACCAACAAAAATGTTATTTGGACAAAAATTTCCAAAGCAGAATAAAAACACATCTTATACTTATAATACCAATTAACCAAGTTTTTAGACCATTTAAATAACCCGCTTTTTTCAGCTTTTACGTATAAAAACTTGGTTAATTGATCACTTGGTTAAATGGTCTAAAAAACTTGGTTAATTGGTGTTGTAAGTTGGTGTTTGTCTACTTTTGTCTAAATTTTTTTGTTTGTATAACATTGTTGTATAACCAATGAATAAATTTGAAGAACTGCGAGATTCATACGTAATAGACATTCTTGCATGTGCATAAAAAAATAAGTTAAATAACACTTTTGATCATTTATCTTTAACAAAAATTTATTTTTGTCATTTATCTTTTTTTCCACTCTGATCTTTATCTTTCATATCTCAGTCTGGTCATTTATTATTTTTTTCTCACTATGATTATCTTCCATATCTGTTTAAGTTTGGTCATTTTAAACAAAATTACCGAAAAATGAAGAACGCTATTAATGTCTTCAAGCACACCATGATCACTTCGATTTCTTGAATAACTCATCCAATACGCGCTCAAATTGAATGAAACTGGACTCTAAATTGAATAAAATTTTGCAAGGAATTCAATGGAACAAAAATTAAGCTTAGAAAAGTGGTTACGCACAAAATCACTTATGGACCGAAATCTTGAATTTGAAGTTCAAAAAACTTTCAATCTCAACAATGGTGATTTTCCTATAGAGCACCTAATTGAATGATTCTTGAGCCTAAATTGCTCGAAATTCAACAATGAATCAGAATATGACAAACATTTTGTTTAGAAAAGTGCAGAAATGCAAAATACCGTTAAAAAATAAATCACATACATGGGGCACAAAAAGTGTCAAATGATCACAAATCATTTCCTAACCCTCTTTTACTCTAAACAACACATATTAACAACAATATTACTTAGAAACTCACATTAATTTAAGTCAAGAACATATAGATAACTCCATATAAATAAGAGTTATCATATATATATATATATATATATATATATATATATATATATATATATATATATATATATATATATATATATATATATATATATATATATATATATATATATTTTTGTTTCAATTTGGTCCCCTATTTGCCACATCATT
Source organism: Oxytropis ochrocephala (assembly GCA_020916435.1). Taxonomy (NCBI): domain Eukaryota; kingdom Viridiplantae; phylum Streptophyta; class Magnoliopsida; order Fabales; family Fabaceae; genus Oxytropis; species Oxytropis ochrocephala. The sequence continues at coordinate 21,080,549 of CM037092.1, forward strand.
TGATAAATTCCAAGTCAACCCTGACGTTTCACACGCCACGTCAGTAACTAGTTGCCAGTGTGGCGTTTGTTAAAAATAATGGACGAAAACTACCAAAATGAAACGAAAATGGAAGATGAGGGACCAAAACGAAAAAAAAAAGATAAAAGACAAAAATGAAACCTAGAGCAAAGACAAAGACAAAAATGAAACCTAGAGCAAAAAGCAGAACAATGTTGCTTTGTCCACCGCTAAAGCCGAATATGTGGCGGTTGGAAATTGCGTTGCACAAGTTTTGTGGATGAAACAGACTTTGGAGGATTTTGGTTTGTTATATGATAATGTGCCAGTTCTATGTGATAACACTAGTGCCATTAACATTGCTAAGAACCCCATCCAACACTCTAGAACTAAGCATATAGAGATAAGACATCATTTCATTAGAGACCATGTTTCTAGGGGGAGCATAGCATTAAAATTTGTAGGCACCGATGACCAACTAGCGGACATGTTCACGAAACCACTAGCCGAAGCTCAATTTTGTAAGATCCGGAGAGAGCTCGGTATGCTTGATTTTGCCAGCCTGTGATTATGTGATGTATTTTTGAGGTGCTATGTGTTTGTCATATTATATGCTATATGTCTTGTGTGTCTTCTCTCCTTTTTGATGAAAACAAAGGGGGAGAAAAGTCTTGCTGCTTATTTATTTAACTCACTATGTTTGGTTCTCTTGCATGTAAGTTGTTTATTTTCTTGATGCTTATGCTTAACGGGAGCTTATGCCGTTATTTATTGTTTATCACCTCCCTATGCATAAGGTAGTTTGTTATCATCAAAATGAGGGAATTTTTGATCAATAATAAAAATAAAAGCGACTAGAAAACCCCATTTGGGTCTTAATCTAGCATTTCCTAGGAAATGAATGAAGGGGTGTGAATATTGGGTATAATAAATGTATAATAATAGTTAGGGGTATTTTTGGTATATTATATAAAAATGGGGGTGTATGAGTTAAACATTCGGGGTGCGGGAATCAGTTTCCCAATGAATGCTAGCTTCTCTTTCTCGCCTTAAAAAACCTGACCTCGACGCATGCGTTTCAGTTTCATCTACGCTCAGATTTTGGTTTGCTAGTTTCAGTTTCAGAATTTTCCATTCCCTTTCTCTCATTCCAATTTCACTTCCAGTTTCAGGTACCTTTCCAATTTCGCTCCCCTTTCTTCAATCTATGTATTTTTAGCAGTTGCTGTTTGTTTCCCTTCCCCGCTTGTCCACACGTTTGCGATTCTATTGTTGAAAATGTTTATGTTTTAATTTAGGATTCAAATCCCAATCTTGAAATTTATCCTTTTTTGCTTGAATTGTATTTGGAATTTCTGAAGTAGGTTTGATGGAATTGGAAAATTAGTATGTGTTTGGATCTTATCATTCACCTTGGATATTAAATGTTTATAACTTTCTTACCCTCTTTAAGCTAAGACTAGTTTAATTATGGGCTTTGATGTATGAAATTGGTACAATTGAGTTTGGTTACATGTATTTTACTTCATATTTGCTAAAACTGGTTATGCTCTTGGCTGAAATGTTTGGATTAAGATGTATAAACTATAAAGTGAGCATTTCATATTCAAAAAATTTCCATAAGGAGCCCGTCAGTGTACATCAAATTCAAACCTTTAATTTATGGTTGCATTGCATATCAAAGTCTTACAATATATGCATGTCTGTGCTGCTCCAGTTATTCCTGTTATCTTAGAGGAGGTTGTTGTGGTTTTGTAGGATTTTAAATATGGCAGATTCAAAACCAGGATTGAGGAAGCCGGTGTTTACCAAGGTTGATCAGCTTCGTCCTGGTACCAGTGGACACACTTTAACTCTGAAGGTAGTCAATACTAAAATGGTGATGCAGAGAGGAGGTCGTCCTGATGGTCCTCAACCCCGTCAGATGCGAATTGCTGAATGTTTGGTTGGTGATGAGACTGGAATGATCATATTCACAGCGAGGAATGATCAGGGTATGTTATTACTTAATTTCGTTAACCCTTTATGCAAGTTTTCTTTACTGCACCGTGGTTTTGCACTGTCATCATTTATTTATATCCTTGTAGAATTTTATTTCTCAGGGCTGGTTGTTATTCCGCAGGGCACGTCTCGTGTGTTTTATTCTGTCGGTTTTCTGGGCATCTTAATTTCTATTTTGATGTCTGTTACTTATGGTCTTTGTCATGCATCAAGTGTTTAATTTTGTGGGCATCTGTAATTTCTCTCCGATGTATGCATTGTGAACCAGAACTCCGAAAGATACTTTCTTGGTGATTTTTATCGAGTCATTGTAAACAGAAATCAAGAAGCACTACAAGACTTAGTGGACCTATGGCAAGAGAGCTAGGATCAAGAAAACCCATAATTGCTTGAACTTCTACTCCTCTAAAGTAACATTTTCTAGTTTATTTTAATTCAATAATAAAATGTAATAAATGTGGCGGTCCACATGTTAATTAAGCTTGTGTGGAATGTGCACATACTGTGTGGATAGTGCACATGTTTTAATTAGCAACTTAGTGGATTAGCTAATACTTTTAAGGGAATCAGTCACATTATGATGACATCTTTGCAAGTATATTCTATGCACCTCCATTTTCCTATTCATGAATGAAAACAACTATTGAATTTGGATTGAATCCATTTGTGAGAATCTTGTTCTCTTTTGTTTATTGGTTGAGCCACCCTTGTTCTTTTCAAGAATCCAATATTCTTGTGGCCAACTTCACTTGGCTTATCAAACCCTTTGGTTTGTGACGCCTTACTCCATTCTCTTCCTTCTTCCATTTGTTTATTTTCTTTTCTTTTCAACAAAGGTTCACCTTAAGATCATCAAAAAGGCAACCTATCCATTTGATTCTTGATTGAGCCACCCTTGTTTTATCAAGAATCCAAGATCTTAGGTTGATGACAACCAAATGGATCTTAGGTTGAATTTTCCAATTAAATTAATTGAGTCAGTATTGTATCGTAAATGAAAAGAAAAAAAATAAACAATGGAGTAGGGCGCCACAAACCAATGGGGTTTGATTAGCCAAGTGAAGTTCACCACAAGAATCTTGGATTCTTTATAAGAACGAGGGTGACTCAACCAAGAACCAAAGAAAACAAGATTCTAACAAATGGATTCAATCCAAATTCAACATCCTAGTTGCTTTCATCCAAGATTCTCTCACACACAATATGTAGGAAAATGAGGGTGCATATGTGCACCGTCCACACAAGCTTATTTAAAATGTGTACCGTCAACACAAGCTTAATTAACATATGCATTGTCCACATTTATTACATTTTATTGAATTAAAATAAACTAGAAAATATTACTTTAGCGAAGTAGGAATCCAAGCCATCATGAGTTTTCTAGTGTGACGAGATAAGTGGTCAATTGGGCTTCACTCTATCAAGGCTTTAGTTTGGGCTTGCTTCTTTTAAGGTTGCCACCATTTGGTTTAGGACTTCTTGGGCTTTCTTGATCCTAGCTCGTCATAGATCCACCAATCCCTTGTGGTGCTTCTTGATCCAAATTCTTTAGTGGGCTCGCATCTCCACTTCTCCCCTTTGGAGTTGGATTGGCTGCAAGGGTTGGTGAGAAAAGTAAATCCAAGGTTGAGAGAGACGAGAGCTTGATTTTGTTAATGCAGGATTCTCGTGATTGCAGAGAATCCTGGTCCCTCCCAGCCACATCAGAATTTGTTATTCCGTGGGGACTATTCCTTTTAGGTACCGTACATTCCGTGAGATGGTCTAGTTCGTTTGTAACCCTAAACCCTAAACCCTAAACAATCTTTCATTTATTATTTAAAATGTTGATTTGTCTTGGATATATTTTTTAATTATTTGATAGGCAACCCACTCAGTTAGTTAGTTAGGTTAGGCTGTGATGTGTATAAATAAGAGGAAGGGATAGCGGGAGTGAAAACTGAAAATGATGAAATAGCAACTTGCTGCGAAATTGGCAATGGGGATAAGTCGCGGAGCGGTTGCAGACTTGCAGATTTGCTTCGGTGTTTCGTGGTGGAGGGGGAACGTTTGCGGTCTTGGTGGATTGCGGTGGCGGTTTTTTCGCCAACTGCTATGGCCAATTTGTGAAGGATGGCGGCACCGACGCGTTTAATGGCAGAAATAACAGCTTAAAATAGCGAATTTTGGCCTTGTGCTATGATCGCCATCCGCAATTGATAACACTGGTTTGGTCGAAGCAAAGATGTTTAAACAACTCTACTTTGGGGGTGGAGATGGAAGTTGAAACTCAAGTCGTAAACATAACTTGTGGGGAACGAAAACCGAAGTATGGTGAAATCGCACTTTGCGTCAGAATAGGGAGTGGAGCTAGGCGGCAAAGCGGTTGCATATCTGCAGCTTTGCTCTGGCGTATTCGTGGTGGCGGAGGGATAAGATTTAGGTATAGGCAGTGATGTTTGGTTCCATGAAAGGGAGAAACTAGTGTTGGTGTGGTGTGGCTGCCACATAGACTTGCTGAGTAGTTGGGTCAGGTCCAATTTAGCATAGAGTTGGAATGCTGGAAAGGGAAATTATTTTCTTTATTACGGATCTGGAGAACTTTTGAGCCCAAACTCGGATGCAGAAGGCAGTCTTTAGGAAATGAAGCATGGGCCAAGTCCAAATCTGTACAAGGGGTTGGGATGTTGTAAAGGAAAACAAAATATTGGGTTCAATGGGCCAAACTCAGCTTGCTGAAAGGGTTGAGTATGGAGGAAATGAGCTACTATAATTTGGTCTTCTCTACATAAAGCTGAGATTTTTGCAGGGATTCAACAGCAGGAGGGTCAAAAATATTTTATAATTGACACTGCTGGATCTAGGGACTTTAGACAATGGGATCCCACTGGGATTGTTTTTGGTTTATCCATAGTATCCACCTTTGAAGACAAAGTGAATGTTGGAGGGAGAGTATCGATAGGTAACCAACTTGGTTAGGTTAGGCCGTGATGCGTATAAATAAGAGAAAGGGGTTAGAGGCAAGCATCTTGTCATTTGAGAGTGTTTGCAGACCCTCAAATTTCTGTAGTCAATAAAATTTTCCCTACTTTTTTTTTCCTAATAATAAAATAGAGGTTCCTATTATTATTTATGATCTATATTTGCCATGATGGCCACGAAAGAGTTGAGTTACCCAATTTCTAACAGTATTACTGAGATGGTTGATTAACATTTTCCTGTGGTTCATATTTTACTTCTTTTTAGTGGATTTGATGCAAGAAGGCTCCACTATCATCCTGCGCAACGCCAAAATTGACATGTTCAAAGGATCAATGAGACTTGCCGTGGACAAGTGGGGCCGTATTGAAGTCACAGAACCTGCTAGCTTCACTGTCAAGGAAGATAATAATTTGTCCCTGATAGAGTTCGAACTGGTGAACGTTGTTGTGGAATGACTTATTGGGCCATTCTCTCATATTTGTGCCAAATGAAGAATAAAAGCAAATCCAGCAAAGATATCTACTTTAGTCAATGGTGGACATCATCTGATCAAGCTCATCGCAATTAGAAATAGAGATTTGTGAAGCCATTAGTACCAGCAGCTGCTTCTTACTGTTGCAACAGACTCCATGGATCTTGTAGAACCATCATTCAGATGGTGGCTGTAAGTGGAAGAAGAAAAAAGGGAATTGGCTTCCAAATCATACTTTTTGTTATTGCCTATCTATTTTTACTTTGGATTATGTGTATCTTTCATCTACCATGAATTATATGTATCAGAATATTTTATCTAGAGCTGAGTGTTCATTATACTTTATGCAACCCCTTGTTCAGTCTCAATCCTGGTCACGATCTACTACTATCTCATAGCCTCTCAAAGTATCCCAGATTGATTACAACATTTTCAATTTAAAGAATTCTAACTGACAAAGTTTAAGAAAATCATTCATAACAAAAGATAATCTAAGTTGCATTTTTACTTAGCTGGTGACTAAATAGTGTGATAATATGGATTACATTATTTGGTAGACACACATGTGGATCAAGTTTTTCATATACAAAATGATTAGTAATTAGTGTGTTAGAGTCTTAGAGGGTAGCGGGATTTGAACTCTGTCCGTACACTCATTTCGCTAAAGCTACCCTTTTGGGACACATGTGGATCCAAGTTTAGGAACATTAGAGAGCATGTCCATGTAATCATGAGAAAAACTTCAATATGTTGACAACAAAAATATAAGGATAGAACCACAAAGGGGATAGAACCACAAAGGGTTTGTCTATGGGCTTGTGGTCTATGGATAACATGTCCTATTCTAAGCAAGAACAGCCACAAGAGTTAATTACTTTGATGGTGTAAAATATGAGATAAGATCATGGTAAAAAAGTTCATGAGTTTAAGGACAAAAACAAACTCCCTAGTCCCTAGTCCCTAGTAGTAGAAGAAATAATGGCTTATCCATCTTCACTTCACCATATGAGTTTGAGATAAGTGGTTTAGTTGAACACAGCAAAGTATCAGAAACTAGTGGGTGTGGCTATATAATAGTGGGTCCTACTCATATATACACCACACCATCTTTGTCTTTGTATAAGTGGGAATCAAGCTCCATACGTTATCATACCCTTTAAACTTAGTGAAAAGGACCATTCACATGGCTTTTATATACACAACAACACTTATTGATTAAAAAAAGAGAAAAGAAATAGTCTAGGAAGAAGAAGAAGAATTGGATGGAAACAAAAGGAGGCAGAGGTGTTTTCATATGCTACAAATTAGAGTGACGATAATTCAACGTCATGATAGTTATATCATATTGTAAAAGGGTTTTAATTTTTTCACCCCCCTAATCATCTATCCCACCCCCATAAGTACCAATATGCCTAAAATGCCCATGGCATTTAAAAAAAAACGAACCGGACCTACATAAAAAAAAATTTCCGGAATTAGCAAAAAAAAGAGGTATTTCCGAAATTATGGAGGTGATTTTTCCTAATTAAGCGCGAGAAAATTGGTATTTCAGGTTCATGATTTTGAACCAGGAATTATCTCCGAAAAGGTAATTCAAAATTTTGTATTTTAAAATTAAATTTTTTTCGAAATACATTTTTCGAGGTAATTCCTGTTCATTAAATGTGAGCCTAAATACCTATTAAAAAATATTTCAAAAATTTTTTTTTTTTTAACATTTAAATTTTTTGATTCTTGTCAAGTTGAACCACACTAGCCCTATCCTCCCGCACATCCTTCTTGGGGTCGATACGTGCCGGATGAAGGTAGATCGTGGCAATATCCATACATTGGACGCATGCGATTATGGTCTTCTTTTGTTCCAGATTATGTTCCAGATTATGTTCCAATGACACCATATGATTATGTAGATATCACATCTTGATTGTTGATATAATTTTACATTATTATTTGTTGCTTTTTTGTAGACATCGCGTTAAGAGTCGTAGAATATTTAAATATGTCCACGCGTGTCAAAAAAATCGAGTAACGGATAGAAATAATAAACAAGTGTCAAAGAAATTTAATCGACGAAAAAAATATGTCCACGTGTCAAAAAAATCGAGTAACGGATAGAAATAATAAACAAGTGTCAAAAAGTCATTTTTAACACTAAAAACATGTTTTTAGGCCACTTTGGTGTACAATTACAATTTCGTAAATAATTTTGTAACTCGTTTTTAACCTCAATATCGTAGTATTATACTTTTTCTACAAGTTTGTAATTTTTAAAAAAAATTAAAAAAAAATTACGCATGGTAAAAACTGACCAGAACATAGTTAAAAACTCATTTTTTTTAAAGTAATAAAACATGTTTTTTATGCCACTTTGGTGTACAATTACAGCTCGTAAATAATTTTGTAACTCGTCTTTTTAACCTCAATATCGTAGTATTATACTTTTTCTACAAGTTTGTAATTTTTTAAAAAAATTTAAAAAACATTACGCATGGTAAAAATTGACCAGAACATAGTTAAAAAGTCATTTTTTTTAAAGCAATAAAACATTTTTTTATTTGATTACTAATTAACGGCCTAGATCTTGCCGACAACATTTTTTTAAAGAAATATTTCACACACACACAACACTCTCATGGATACTCTGAATACACAATACTCTCGTGATTCTGCACTCACTGCCCTTCACCATCAGGGCACAATCACAAACAGAGAAAATGATGTCTATTTCGAGAGTCCAAACCCCATTTTATGCAGGCTTAACGACAACATCACCTTTCAAGCTCTGAAAGAAAAAATAACAACGAAGGTGCAGCTGGAGGGTGACGAGCAAGAAGTCACCCGGATCATTTATCGCTACCCGACTATGGGCGATAATAATCGTGTTGAGTGGTCCACCATGGATGTGAAGAACAACGATGACGTTCGAGTGATGATGGACCGTTTTGACATATTTCGAGATCATCGAGTCCTATTCAATTTGTATGTCGAAACGGAAGGACCGTTCTTGAGGTCCTTCGGCGTCTCCAACCACCATCTCACTAGTTTGTCTGTGTTTTTATTTCGTTTGTTGTTGCATTATGTTATTTTTTTCATCAATTTCATGTATTGTATCGTTTCGTGATCGAAAACGCGTCTTTAATTAATTTTAATTTGTTTTTAATTAATTTTTTTTTCGGAAATACCTTCAAAACTAGGTAATTAGGTAGAGTTAAAGGATTTAAGAATTACCAAAAATTGAGGTAATTCCGGTTCACATTTAAACCGAATTACCTCAATTTTTGGTAATTCCGAAATCCTTTATCCCCTTCCGGAATTACCAATTCCCTCAGGTAATTCCGAAATTTTATATATTCCTGGAGGCATTTTTGTCCAAAACGTATATTATGGGGTGAGATTGATGATGAGGGGGTGTAAAAAATAAAACCCATTGTAAAATTGGTGAAAAGTTGTAAGGTAGTTTGCCTCATAACTACCACATTGATATATGTAATTTATATGGTTGATTATGGACAAATGAGTACTGACAATAAGATGCAGATAAATCGAATAGGCCTAACTAATTGTGAACATGAGATTGTCTAGTAGGAGGGGTGGAGGTAGAGTAGAACTCAGCTAGAGTTTATAAACAATGCAAAAGCTTTACCAAATATAGTATAGCATTTAAAGCTTTCTTGACTAGTTTGAAATCTATAGTAGTTTGACTTTAGTTATTGGTTTGATTGAAGGTGATTAATTATACCTATTAAGAGCATTCACAATGAGACTTCTTATCTATTAAGAAGTAAACTTTAATAGGTACTTCTATTGTGGAGAAAAAAAATGGATACTTATTAGGATGAAGTTTTGAATAAGAAGTCTTCTCTTTCCTCTTTTAATTTTTAAAGGGACTCATGCTTTTACTTTTCAATTATTGTTGATGTAAAATGATAAAAAGTTACTAGTTGGACCCATTTAGTAAATTTTGTTGAAGTTCTAGATTGGAGAGATAGAGTTCTTATATAAGTACTTATTAGGATGAAGTCTTGAATAAGAAGTCTTCTCTCTCCTTTTTAATTTTTAAAGGGACTCATACTTTTACTTTTCAATTATTGTTGAAGTAAAATGATAAAAAGTTACTAATAGGACTCATTTAATAAATTTTGTTGAAGTTTTAGATTGGAGAGATAGAGTTCTTATATAAGTACTATATTAAAAAATTATAAATAAATGATGTGTACCCATTTAAAAACTCAATTGGAGGTTCTCCATTGAGGATGCTCTAAGGTATTTGTATGCTTTTGCTTACATGTACTCCCTCCGGACCTATTTATAAGCAAAAAGTCACTTTTTAGGTTCATTAGAAAACAAATGTATCTGACTACATTATAGTCTAAATACATTAGTTTTCCAATGAACTTAAAAATTGTTTTTTTGCTTATAAATAGGTCCAGAGGGAGTACATATTAACCGAAATGTAATTCAAATTAAAACTTGTAAGAAAACTTACGCTATGTTTGATAAAAAGTAGCGGATAAGCTACCGAATAGAAAATCTTGTGTTTGGTAAAACTAACGGTTATACTAATTGATAAATATAAAATGACAATTAGAGATTTAAAATTGTTTAGTTTAATTTAAAGAGGATAGAGAAGGAATTGAAGAAAAATAATGAGGGTAAAAATAATTAAAAAGTGAGACGAGGTACGCTTTAAGTACCATTTCAAAAATGCTATTTGAAGTAGTATTTGAAAAAACGCTAAACACTACCCAAAATACGATAAGTGCTCATGCTTATCAAACACGTCTATTCATCATCCGTTAGTTAAATCCATTATCCGCTAGTAGATGAAACTTGCTAAACAGAGCTTTATAGGAAGACATGAAAAATTATGGAACGTAACATTGTTTCTCTTTTTTTTTGTTAAGTAGGTAAATTTATTTCTAACCCATCATCACCTTTTATTAAAGGTTGTAGAGGACACCCACAATCAAGTGGTAGAAAGGCTATACGAGAAACATACATAAATCCAGTACAAAATAATTTGTTGAGGAAGGAGACTTCACCGTAACACTAAGGATATGTTTGGGAGAGGTTTTGAGAGGAAAAAAGAGGGGAGAACGTATTTTTCAATTCTAAATTAAGGAAACTGTAAAATGTCTCTAACTATAAATAAAGTGTCATTAAAAATGTTATATTGTTATCTATCATATTATTTTTTTAATTTTTTAAAATCTCAAATATATATTAAAATATAGACTAATTTTTTCCAAACCCTTCCCTCCATTCCCCTCCCAAAGATACAGTAAAGTGCACGTATGAGACACCTTTTGAGCTAAAATATCTAACTAAACAAGGCCTATTGGGCCACTCAACTAATATGGCGTTTACTTTCCCACACCCCCTCCTACTCAAACACACCCTCAAACCTAAAATATTCCAAAATTACCCTCACGTGGAAACCTCCCCTACGCAGTGTTTTTAACGGGTTCGGATGAGAGCAACCGAACCCGTTCGGACACCACCATCCGAACACCATCAGTTTCATTTTCATCACCATGTCTTCTTCTTCTTGTTTACCTATAACCAAAGTCAAACTTTCAACCTAACTAACCAAACTATTCATCCATCCAATCCCCACCAACTTCAGATAAACATTGTTATGATGATTGCACGGATGGTATTGTCACCATTGTGTGATGATGAAAGCAAATGATAATATAAAATGTCACCAATTGTTCGGATAGTATTGTCCGAATTGGTTCGGATGGTATTGTCCGAATTGGTTCGGATGACTCCATCCGAACAGTTAATTTTCATCCAATGAGGGTGTGTGTCAAATATTTAACACACGCGAACGGTCTTGTTCGAACCTGTTCGAAGCCCCGTGTTCGAACAGGTGAAAATTTGTGAAAAAAAAGAGGTTTTGCCTGGTCTTTTGGTCTTTTCACACCCTTATGGGGTGTGTTTGGAGTAGGAGGGGGTTTGGGAAAAGCAAACACCACTAATATAACACAAACATTACACCTTAGGAAACAAATATGGGTGTTGATTCACCCAAAAATAAATAGGGTGCCTAAACTTTGATTTGGCCAATTGTTTTCTTGTTTCGTTATGATAAGGAGCTTGCAAACATAGATGAATATGAGATTCTACTTATAGGCGGCGATAGTGACCAATGGAGTTTAAAGTGATTTTCAAGCATTTGACCACTATAAATCACTTAAAGTGTTGGGCCATCTAGTCTTCTCGTATGAGTCATTCGTTGACTTCACCTAGACAAAATGAGTTTATTTATACTCTCAATTTCGACAATCTTGTCTATGTCTATCAAAGATATTATTATTAATTAATAAGCATTGTGTTTTTCCAATAATAAAAAAACAACTTTAAAGTTTGTATTATTACAAGCACATGTATTTCATTACCCTCTAAGAAGTCAAGTGTAACTACCTATATACCATATATTTGTCCTTCTTATATTGTAATTGCATGACTTTCAGAATCTTTCCATCAGAATGGAAGTGAGATGTGATACTTTGGAAGTTTTTCTAGGTTACAACTACCATCTAATTAATCAGCATCTTCATTTTATAATGACTTGCTAATCTGTCTTTAAGCATATCTAATACCCAAAGAAATCAAATCAAACTCAAAACTTGTTGTGGTCTAGATCTATCAAATACCAAATACCATGTGCAATTGCAAGTACAATTTGGAAATTATTTTGTGGCATAACAAATGAAGAAACAGGCTATAGTATTTCTATAGGGAAGTTTGATTTGATATCTTACTAACTCCATTACAAGATCAGTTTAATTACATGAGAATCGTGATTCTATCTTCCTCCATAACATGCTTTGCTTTCCCTTCATTAGGATATCCACACCCCCAAACCCCCTCTATCTCTTTGGTTTTTAGATAGAGTGACAAATACTACTTCTGAATTCACACGCCAAATGGAGATTTTGGGTTCGAACCCGAATAACCAGGAAACACATCCCGGATAACAAAGATTAACTTTAACTACAAATTCTTTCTGCGCTCCTTGATGATCAAGTTTCTCTCTTGGACAATACATGCAAAGAAAATAGTTTAGTGCGGTGTGAACAAATAAATGCAAGGTGAAGGATTTAGAAAATGAAAACAAAAAAGTGAACCGTGAAGCACGTGCTAATTTTTTCAATTAAATTACACAACCTCTATTATTTTATTTTTTGGCTTAATTGTATTTTGTCTTAAAATTTGCGATTTTAGTCATCCTACTTTATTTTATCATTACTTTGATCTTTGTACTTTTTAATTGCACTTATGATCCTAAAAATTGTCAATCATTTGTGCATTAGATTCCAAAAGCGATGATTTTGGGAAAGTGGATACCTAAAGCGGGCGAAATCAAAACAGTGTGGAGACCAAACTCCCAAAAAAAAAGGGAGACAAAAGTTATGAATTTAGAAAAAAATTCAAGGCCAAAATGCAATTAAGTCTATTTTTATGTATATGAAAGTCTAGATTTGAGATAGGCATACCATGGGCAAGGCTAAGAAATCCACCTATCTTAGTGAGATTTATATTACCTACCAATCATAGAAAATTATGTTAATTGAACAAAAGCCACATTGAGTGTGTGTAGGCAAGTCAATAGAACACATACCACCAGTTACCACTTGAACTCGCCTTGACTTTGATAGGAAAAACCGCTTTTTGGACATTCACCCTCTCACCCCCGGGGAATCAAAATTACACTCGACCCATCCAATGTCATACCTATGTGTGCGTAATGCTAGACTAAAGGTATGGTACTCATCCATTCATCAAATTTATTTATTTTAAAAAACCAATTATCGACACATTTTTAGGAGGACCTTGAGGTGCCCATAAACATTATTAAATTTTCTACCACCACTGCGTAATCGGCCTCGGACATTGACGACCCCTTCTAATGAGTGTGATTATTTATTCATAATAAAGCATCTGCTGGAATATTTGCATTGCCAGAATATCCTGCAAAATATACAGATATAGATAATCTGCTTCACTCTCAACTGAATAATAATTTGAACATTTCTTGCTTTCACACAGTGAAATGTTGACTTCTTGTTTTCTCAGTGTTCAACTTGAAATAAATAAAGCATGATTACACTGCACTGTTGATAAAGAAACCAAGATGGTAAACTGACAATCCCTCTCTCTCTCTCTCTAAAAAAGAAAAATAGAAGTGAGATGAAATGAGTATAAAGGAATGAAGCAATGTAACAGTGAAATATAACAGTGAGAGTGTATAACTGTAATGTATATTCTCTTCAAGTATTAATAGTGAGTACAATTACAGTGTAGATATGAGTATAATCAACTGGCAAATGATAACAGAGAAAGCAGGGAAATCGGGGTCAGAACTTTCCCAAGGAAGGAGATGATAGAGACGGTTAGAGGAGAGAGAAGGAGAGAATCATTTCATATATTTCCATGCCTAAAGTGTGACCTCAATTCTGATTTTATCCCACCACAAAATCCTTCAATCGTGTGTTTGGCACCCTCACTCTCACACTTGCACGCCTATTCTCATTTGCCATGTCACTAATTCCCTCTGATGTGGCATGCTGACCTGTTACATTACCCTCCCCTTTAAGAACAATCTTGTCCTCAAGATTAAAGAGTGGAAATTTCTCCTGCACCTCAGTGACATCCATCCATGTTGCAGCTGTGATATCAGCATCCTCCCACAAGATAAGCACCTGTTGGACCGATGTATTCCCTCTCTTCACCACCCTAGACTTGAGCACACTCTTAGGACCTAAGATTGGCCCAGTGTCAGTAGTCATCAGGGGCAATGGTAGATATGGCTCCACCGTACCACCTTTGAACAATTTGAGCTGTGAAATGTGGAATACCGGATGAATCTTGGCCGTGTCAGGCAAGTCAAGCCTATAAGCTACTTGGCCAATTCTTGCTGCTACCTTGAAGGGACCAAAGTATCTCATAGAAAGTTTTTGATTCTTCCTAAGTGCAACTGAATTCTGTCTATATGGTTGCAATTTCACCAACACCATGTCACCTATTTCCAACTGCAGATCTCTACGTTTCTTATCAGCTTGCATTTTCATCCGTTGTTGTGCCTTGTTCAAATTGTTCTGCAACTGCTGCATAACCACAGCTCGTTCTGCTAGCAATTCAGTCACTTCAATAGGATCATTAACTGAACTGGCAGGCCGAATTAAAGCTGGTGGATCCCTTCCATACAATGCTTTGAAGGGAGACATACCTAAACTGTGGTGAAATGCTGAATTATACCAAAATTCTGCCATAGCCAACAGTTTATACCAAGCCTTCGGATTCTCAAATGTAAAGCAACGCAAATACATTTCCAAGCACTTGTTCAAGACCTCCGATTGTCCATCCGATTGAGGGTGGTAGGCTGAAGTCATGGACAGAGTAGTGCCCTGCAATGTGAATAGATGCTTCCAAAATGAGCTTGTAAAAACTCTGTCACGATCGGACACGATAGACTTGGGAATGCCATGATGTTTTGCTATGTTCTGCATAAATGCTTCAGCCACTGTCCTGCTGTTGTAATCAGTTTTAAGAGCCACAAAGTGAGCATATTTGGATAATCTATCTATCACCACCATGATAACAGTAAATCCGAATGAGTTAGGCAGTCCCGTGATAAAGTCCATAGCAATATCTTCCCAAACTTGACTAGGAATAGGCAAGGGTTGTAAGAGTCCTGCAGGTAAAGAATTCGAGGATTTTGCTTGTTGGCAGACCTGACAGTGCTGTACAAAGTGCTGCACATCCTCTTTCATCTTGTGCCAATAAAATTGAGCACCAATCCGAGCAAGTGTCCTTGCCACACCAGCATGCCCTCCACTCATAGAAGCATGATATTCATTGAGAATTTCTTGAACTAGAGCAGAGTTTTTGGGCAGTACCAGTCTATCCTTCCAGAACAACAAACCATCTTTGAACTTATACTCACTTTGTTCCATCGGCTTCTCAGTACATACAGCTATAATTGCTTGCAACTTAGCATCAGCAGTTAGTTGTTGCCTTAATGTGTGCAGAAAAGTAGATTGAGGTTCTGACCACGCCATAAAAAACACTCTGGATAGTGCATCAGCAGCAACATTATCCTTTCCTGGCTTATACTCAATCTTAAAGTCATAACCAATAAATTTGTGTAGCCAAGCTTGTTGTTCTGGGGTTTGCAAAGATTGATCTAATAAACTCTTTAAACTCTTCTGGTCTGTCTTAATTGTGAATTTGTGTCCCAAGAGGTAGTGTCTGAACTTGGCTAATGCCTCGGTAATAGCATAAAACTCTCTCGTATAAGCTGACTTTTTCTGCATTCTCGGGGACATTTTCTTAGAAAAATAGGCAATAGGGTGCCCGTTTTGACTAAGCACAGCTCCAATCCCTGTGCCCGAAGCATCAGTTTCAAGTGTAAACGGTTGTTTAAAGTCAGGTAACCGTAGTACAGGTGCTGCAGTAATAGCATCCTTCAACCTGTTAAAAGCTTGTTCAGCTGCAGAATTCCATTCAAATCCATCATTTTTTAACAAATCTGTAAGAGGTCCAGCAATTGTTGCATAATTGCTAATAAAGCGCCTGTAATATCCCGTGAGGCCCAAGAAACCACGAACTTGCTTCACATTGATTGGGATCGGCCATTCTTTGACAGCAAGCACTTTCTCCGCATCCATAGAAACCCCTGCACCAGATACTTTGTGTCCTAGATAGTCCACCTCACTCAGGCCAAAAGAGCACTTAGACAATCTAGCATAAAGTTGATGTTGTTGCAATGTTTTCAACACAATTTCTAAGTGTATCAAGTGAGATTTCCAAGTAGTGCTATACACTAAAATATCATCAAAGAAGATCAACACAAACTTCCTCAATTCCTTCTGGAATATGGAATTCATCAAGCTTTGGAATGTTGCTGGGGCATTCGTGAGGCCAAATGGCATAACTAGCCACTCATAAGCTCCATGGTGTGTTCTAAAAGCTGATTTGTGTCTATCCTCCGGCTGTAACAATATTTGATGGTATCCTGACCTTAGATCAAGCTTGGAAAAAACTGTGGCTCCAAATAACTCATCTAGCAATTCATCCACCGTTGGCATAGGAAAACTATCCTTGATAGTAATAGCATTTAGAGCCCTGTAATCAGTACAAAAACGCCACTTGCCATCCTTCTTCTTTACTAACACAATTGGAGAGGAGAACGGGCTTGTACTTGGTTGAATGATGCCTTGATCCAACATTTCTTGCACCATCAACTCAATTTGTTCCTTTTGACTGTGTGGATACCTATAAGGACGCACCTTCACTGGTCTAGCCCCTGCTTGAAGAGTAATAGCATGATTATGAGTTCTACTTGGTGGTAGACCTGTGGGAGTACTAAACACCACTCTGTATGTATGTAGCAATGTAGCTAGTTCAGGTTCCATAGTAGTCGGTAACTCAAGCAGTTGATCTGCAGGAACCTCTGGTGACAGCATTTGGACAGCAAACATCTCTGCAATAGCATCTGTAGAATGTAACCTTCTCAATTGATGACAATGTGCTTGAGTAGGAATCATGTCTTTGTCTCCTTGCAATGTAATAAACTGACCCTGGTGCATGAATTTAATTGTAGCAGTAGCATAATCTGCTAGATGTAAACCCAAGGTAGCCAACCAAGCTGAGCCTAAAATCAAGTCTGCACCAACCACTGGTAGAAGATAGACTGGTAAGTGTAGTTGTTGATTCTGTACAGTCACTTGCAGCTCCTCAATCCACCCCTCCGTTTGCATGGTTTGGCCATTTCCAATGAGAACTCTGAAGCTAGGTTCTGGAGCAACAGGCAGCTTCAAGAATTGAGCAATTCTTGGCTGCAGAAAACTCTCTGAGCTGCCTCCATCCAGCAATATTTGTACTGGTATATGACCTATAGTACCTGCAAAACGAATAGTACCAATACCACAGCCACCTTTCATAGCATTCAATGATAAATGATGTTCTTGTGGTGTAGTAGCCACTGCATCATTCTGTTCTAACTGTTCCTGTTCTTGTAAATCAGGAGGTTTTGTATCACTGTCATTGTGCTCTTCCTCATCAATTTGCATCATCATCAAGTGCTTATTGGGACATTTGTGAGTATAAGAAAACTTGTCATCACAAAAGTAACATAAACCTTTGTCACGGCGCAGTTGAATCTCTGCAGCTGACATATGCTTAATAGCCAAGTTTCTAGCTGAATTAGTAAAGGTTTTTGTCTGAGGTGTGGCCAGAAGTGGTGGCTGGTTCTGTTTGTTTACTGTGACTGTACTATCACTCTTAGTGTAATTCTTCTGTAAAGGTGTATAGGTACTGTTATAAACAGATTTTGTAGTATGCATCTGTGTTTTGTGTTTGTGTATATTAGGATATTTCTCCTCATACAATTTGGCCAGTGATACAGCTTTGAGTAAAGTGTGTGGTGACATAGACTTCACATCACGTTTAATATCATCACATAAACCACTAATAAAACAATCAATTAAAGCTTCATTAGTCAAGCCCTCCGATCGATTGGCCAAAGCTGTGAATTCCAGATAATAATCAGAGACTGTACCGGTTTGTTTCAATTTAAACAAATTTTCTCTTGGTGACTCATAAGGTGAGGGGCCAAAATCCAGCTCCAAAGCCCTAGTGAATTGATTCCAAGATTGAAATGGATTCACTCTTTGCATCATTTGAAACCAAGGGACTATATCTTGATCCAAGTGGACCGAAGCTATAGTGAGCCTTTCATTATCAGGTGTGTTGTAATACTCAAAGAATTGTTGAGCTTTGAATATCCAGCCTACTACATTTTTCCCATCAAATCTAGGAAAGTCAAGTTTAATGGATCTCACCTGAAATGGAGGACGAGGTGGAGGATTGGGTCCACTGCCCGTAAGAATTGAACCAGAGCCTGGAGAGACTGGTTGTTTCTCTAATACAGCTGCAATCCTTGCGATGTTTGCTTCTGTAGTAGCCATAGAGTGCTCCAAACGTTCAAAACGTTGAGCATTAGTTACATCACTCTTCTCCACCTGCTCTGAAATTCTTTTCACCTCTGCACTGAGCTCCTTGTAACGCGTATTATCGGCCATATCAGTGGATGAAAGCACCAAATGAAATGAGTATAAAGGAATGAAGCAATGTAACAGTGAAATATAACAGTGAGAGTGTATAACTGTAATGTATATTCTCTTCAAGTATTAATAGTGAGTACAATTACAGTGTAGATATGAGTATAATCAACTGGCAAATGATAACAGAGAAAGCAGGGAAATCGGGGTCAGAACTTTCCCAAGGAAGGAGATGATAGAGACGGTTAGAGGAGAGAGAAGGAGAGAATCATTTCATATATTTCCATGCCTAAAGTGTGACCTCAATTCTGATTTTATCCCACCACAAAATCCTTCAATCGTGTGTTTGGCACCCTCACTCTCACACTTGCACGCCTATTCTCATTTGCCATGTCACTAATTCCCTCTGATGTGGCATGCTGACCTGTTACATGAGATAGTCTGCAGCAGAATAATACATACTACTATTGGGAAAGAACATCTCTTTCTGTATATGATTAAAAAAATGTGACATAGAAACTTATTAGTATACTGTCTTTTAACCAAGAAAAAAAGAGCATGCATGTGGCATCACATGAGCTTTATTATAAGCTCTACTAATTTGAAGAGCCACATGGATATTTCTCATCATTCAAACAACTGGACCAGTCTTAATTTCCAGAATTTTTGCTAGTTTTCAATTTGACATCATTATATTCTTCTTCGAACTCTTAAACATTATCAAAAGTCAGATAAACTTAAGTTAAAAAATTATATTTTTAGAGTGGCCAATCAATTAAAATTGACTAGTGGATTGCTCTATGATTCTGCTAGTAAAATCATTTTCTCTAATTCTCTTTCACTATGTAATCAATCATAGCTTGTCTGTTTGTCTTGCTAATCTAGGTAGGTGATGGCTCTGAAATTTGTAGCATCAACACTTTCGGTTGAAGACGTGTTAGGAGTTCGACACGATATGTGTTAGACACCGACACTCACACTTCAATTACTTGTATTTTTAAAATAAAATTGGTGTTTGCGTGTTCGTATCCGTGTCGTGTCCGCTGTGTCTGTGTTAGTGCTCCATAGCTCTCGATTCAAATAAGTTGCTTATTTTTGCACAAATTGGAATTTCTGGGATTATTAGCTAAAAGCTAGTACTCCCTCTGTTACAGAATATAAGCAAAAATTGGTTAACGAAAGTTTAGTATCTGATTCAAATTTAGAACCAGATACATCAACTTTCGTTGACCAATTTTTGCTTCCGTAACAGAGGCAGTATGTATCTTCTTGAACTTTTAGAACATGCAAATTTTTACTAATTATGTCATTTGTTGA
Organism: Oxytropis ochrocephala; assembly: GCA_020916435.1. Taxonomy (NCBI): domain Eukaryota; kingdom Viridiplantae; phylum Streptophyta; class Magnoliopsida; order Fabales; family Fabaceae; genus Oxytropis; species Oxytropis ochrocephala. The sequence goes on from CM037092.1 coordinate 21,100,373, forward strand.
GAGATCTAAAGTTACTAATTTTAGCTATATATGGTTACACATCCCTCTCATGATTAATTTGCTAGCAGCAGGTTATGTGGTCCAATCCTAACTCCTAAGTACCTATATCCTATAGTCATTATACAATGTAAAAATCTCCAAATAATGCCCAATGAGATCGCATGAAAGAATGAAGTTTTCTTATGTTGGTAGGGCTTTTTTCTATTTTCAAAATGGGACATAGAGAGATAGAGAGTCAGATAAGTTATGAAGAGTAGGCATGATAATGAAGTTAGGCATGTAAGGTACTAAGATAAATAAATGCACTTCAACGCTCCTCTAGCTTTAATAATAATGAATGAGTATAAGTATAGTAGACCATATAAATGGTAGGAAAGCACCAAGATAATGGAAAAAACATATGGGAATCAATAACTTCAGTACTGGCCACATAGACAGTTCCAAGTTTTAAATTGCAGTCACGGTCGCAGTCGCATCGCAATCTGTAACATTGCAGAGAATCGCAGTTAAATGCAACTGATATAGCCTCAATTACAGTACTAGTCGTGTTGTGGTTGCAATGACATCAAAACCTTTAATGTTTCAACCAAGATCGCTGCCAAATGCATCTGATGCAACCTCAATTACAGTCGTGTTGTGGTGCAATGACATCAAAACCCTTAATGTCTCGACCAAGATCGCTGCCAAATGCACCTGATGCAACCTCAATTGTAGTTGTGTTGTGGTCGCAGTGACATCAAAACCCTTAATGTTTCAACCAAGATTGCAGTCAAATGCAGCTGATGCAGCCTCAATTGCAGTCATGATGTGGTTGCAGTGACATCAAAACCCTTAATGTCTCGACCAAGATCATTCTTAAAAACCTTGTTTGTTACCAATGTTATTCTATTATAATGCCTCAAATTACATACATACAAACAACAAGTCCATAGAAAGAATATTTGACAGTAATGCATTTAAAGATATAACTTTTGATAAAGTAGGATAAACTGAATCCAAGTATAGCAACTTAATCTGTTCCTTTTTATTTGACAAAGAGCCTTAGTACTAATCTAGCTGTTTTATGAATATACTTTCATGAAAATAACATTAGATGATAAAAGAAGGTAGAAAATGCCAACTAGGAGAAGAATAAATAGACCATATATATAAGAAGAGAAGGTAGAGCAACTTTCTGTAGCAAACTGGTAGAAACGTACAAGAAACAAAAGCTAAGGATAGATAAATCCAAAAATACATTTGCAGCTATTGAAAGTTTACCTACTAATAATTAATGAAGTTGCTGTATATACTACCTATAAAATTTAATTCTAAGATTAAATAGGAAAAGAAATATGCATGAGAGGTAGCAGTATCATTGATGAATTTCTGAGTCAAAATGTTTGTAATTTGAACCAATTAAATGAGGAAGATTATTTAGACATTGTACCTTCAAATTCATCATGATCATGACTATCATATCAGCTGCATTCATTTTTCTTATCTACTAAATCAGAAAATTTATTTAATTTTCCATGTGGAGCAAGCACTACCTATAAGGCTATAACACATTGATGATGGATTCCATAAACAATAGTGATAGTGCCATTTGTGTCGTCATCATGACATGCTAAAATCTCAACTATAATAAAATGTTCTGTATTTATACTCAGTTAACAAAGAAATAGTGCAGTTAATTATGTGATGATTTTTAATTACATGCATATCATATTCTTGGGTCACCACACCAAACTGGTGTATTATGAGTGATAAGTGGCTTGGGTCCATTAAGTATATGTGGTCAGGGGTTCGATACTTCGCTCATGCGATGATAATGGTCACGAATGTGAATTTCAGTCGAGCTCAAGCCCTAAATATGCAGTGGTATTAAAACTCTTGAAGAAAAGTTTTACGATCTATCTTATCATACTAGACTCTGGGGTTATACCCAAAAAAAAAAATTTGACTGTTCTGACATAATCCATTTTTTCAAAAATCTGAGATGCTTTTTTGGTTGTGTTACACTAATCATGAAAACTTTGTCACAGACTGTAAATTTAAAGTTTAGATGAAAAAGTTGTTACACTAAATATTTAAAAATGGGGTGCTATGAAAAGAAGATATTATGCTCCTAGATTCATTTTCTTTATAAATAAACAAACACATTAAAAGTCACCCATCTTCTACAACCATTCTGAATTCAACAGAGGTACTTTCCTTCCAATTAATTGCAGGGAAAAAAATGGGGCAGAATTAAAGACTCGATTATCATGTTCTGGTATTAAAGCTAAAGCTGGGAGAGGCATAAAAGCATGGAAAGGGAGAACTCATATTTTATAAACAAACATTTCTCATAAATGAGCATAGAGAATTTGTTCATGCCCCTTCCCTTTCTTCTAAAGGATTTATTATTTGATGTCCTATGTATTTCTACCAACTGATGGTGGCAAGTAATTCAACCCAACTAACGATTTCAAAAACTGTACTAGCTAAATTTTTTTAATCTACAGACAAAATGACAAGCACCATTCGTAAATTTACACACGCAAAACGGAGATAAGAGACTCAAGCATGGGTAACCATGGTTGATGTCGAGTCTAAAAACGTCGGCTTTGCCAAATGTGTTAGGCCTCACCAGTATTATACTAGCTAAATGGTATATCATTATCCTTTTTCTCAACTTTGATGAAATCAGAGGGAAAACGGAAAGAAGCCATTTTTTTTATTCAACCAACTGAGAAGTTTTGTTACAAGTGTATATACAACAGAAAATGCTTAACCGTAAACTAAGCTTAACTAGTAAACAAACTACAATTATTAAATAGTTGGCTAACACTAACCATAGGTTAATATAACTACTGCTAATCTAAACTAGCTAATGTATGTATATTCAATTTGACCACTATTAACATCCCCCCTCAAGTTGGACTATCTATGTTACACATGCCCAACTTGGAGATGAAGGAGTGAAAAGAAGTGGCATGAAGAGGTTTTGTTAAAACATCCACATGTTGAGATGCTGATGGCACATGAAGGAGGTGTACAACTTTGTTTTGGATCTTTTCTCTTACCACATGGCAATCAATTTCAACGTGTTTTGTTCTCTCATGAAATGTGGGGTTGTATGCTAGATATATGGCTGACTTGTTATCCCAATAGACAGTTGAGGGACTGTTTTGACGAATCTGCAGATCTTTAAAGAGGTTGCGCAGCCACCGCACTTCACAAACTAAACTTGCTAGGGCCCTGTATTTAGCTTCTGTTGAATATCTAGAAATTGTGTTTTGTTTCTTGGACTTCTGGTGTGAGAAAATGTGACGTGCAAGTATACACAGTCGGAACAAGTAATAAAGAGTAAGTAGACATCGTTCTCACAAGGATTGTTGAGTTTATTTCTATAATTAAATTAGTAAATAAGCTAGTGAGAAAAACAAGTAGTAATAACAAACTGTCAACAAGTATTGTGAATAACATAAATGTAAGTAAGCAAGTAAAGATAGAATAAAGATTCAAAGTAAAAAGATAGTTGGAATGCTCTTTCCAATTAAACCACTCACTTTTAACAGCATTATGTTATGTACGATGCTGGAGCATTGTGTTACATTCAATGCTGGGTCATTGTGTTGTATACGATGTCGGGGGCATTGGATGTTGCAGCAATTGTTACATGCCTTTCAGGCACTATCGTCAGTGTTTCGTTACAAGTCTTATGTCTAAGCTCTAAATAAGTTCACCCTTGTATATGAAGTTTCCACAATATCACCTTGAGTGAAGTTTCTTCATGATGAAGTTATCTTCCCTTTTTCTTCTCACTTGCATCCACTTGCATCAAAAAATTGATTTTATCTTTCAACTCTAGAAAGTAAACCTATAAGCATGGACAAGTGTTCTAAAACGGAGCAAGTTGCAGATGATGTGTATCAACAAGTGGCGCTTGAGTTGATCCACTTGTGTCACTTGCTCTACTTTAGCTCATGATGATGTCAGCAAGATAATGTTGTGGCATTCCAATGCTTTCCAATGTTGTGGCATTCTAGTTGGCTATTGTTGTGGCATTGAACAAACATGTTAAAATACAGTATGGGGCACCAAATGTGTCAAATGATCACAAATTAGTTCCTAACCCTCTTTTACTCTAAACAACACATATTAACTACTTTAACAATAGTATTACTTAGAAACTCACATTGATTTAAGTCTAAAACATATAAATAACTCTATATAAATAAGAGTTATCAACTTCCAAGACACAAGGATATACAATCAAAGTCTACAAAGATAGAAATATTTGTTGGATTGGATGTAGGGAACCAGAGACCTTGTGATGGTGTTGCTTTAAGATATTGAAGGACTTGAGTAGCAGCTTGAAAGTGGACTTCTGAAGGCCTAAAAATGAACTGACTAAGTTGCTGCACAGAAAAATCAGTATATGGCTGTGTGTTTGTATGATAAGGTAGACGTCCAATGAGGCGTCCATATGCAAACTGGTCAGGATATAAGTTCCCCCCTTCGCTGCTTAGCTTGATCACTACAAAAAAAACGTGATTTAACGACGCAGGATTCCCTCGCTAAAGCACAAAAATCCCTCGCTAACGTACTTTAGCGAGAGAATTAGCGATGACCCAAATCCCTCGCTAAAATGCTCCTCGCTAAATTTAGCGAGAGAATTAGCGAGGGAAATTTAGCGAGGGAATTAGCGAGGGAATTAGCAATGGAAATTTAGCGAGAGAATTAGCGAGGGATTTGTTTTTGTTATTAGCAAGGGATTTTGCTGCATTAGCGAGAGATTTTTAAAGAATTTTTTTTTGAAATTCTGCTTTTTTTCTTATAAATATAAATAATGGTAATAAAATAAACTAAATGCAACTTCATATTTCTAGAATAGTCAAATAAAACCCATAATCAAATCTAAAATGTGCATAATCCAAATAATCCAAACGAAAAGAACAACATAATCCAAACGGAAATCAACAACATAATCCAAATAATCCAAATGGACAGCAATAACATAATCCAAATCAATAAGGGGAAGAGGGCCGATCAGGATGATCAGACGACTCAGGTGGCCTCAAGCTAGTAAAGAGAGCGAACAACCTCTCCTGCTCACGTTGCATCCTCAACTGGTTTGCTTGCATCTATACAATAGTCTGATCCTTCCTCTGCTGCTCAGCCATCAAATGCTCTACCTGCTGCCTGAGTTGTTGTGTCTCAGCTGATGAAGCATGGAAATTACTAGAGCTGGTGTCATAGGGATCAGCAAATTTCACAAGTGGAGCCAAGGGCCCTGCACCATACAGACGATTTTTATTTGACTTGCCTACTGCCTTCTTCCAGTTTTTGTTTGCCAAAGCCATCATCTCAGGGGAAAGTGGACCAAGTGAGTCAGGGTTCCAGCTTCCCTGTGTAGGCTCAAACATCAACTCAACATGTTTCTCCTGCATTGCATAACCACAAAACATAATGATAATTAGGTCTCCATTAAGAAAAGAACTAAATACAATAGAAATCATGTTGCATAATTACCTGAGTCCTTTTAGCGCGCTCCTCAACATACTGGTTGTTATCCTTCCTCACATGAGTGGCTCTATGCAGCTCAGGAATAGTGAGAGGGCGACCAGCCTTCCTAGACTGTAAAAATGAAACAAATTTCAATTTATATCTAAACTAAAAAGTAAAACAAAATTTTAAAAAAGCTTACCGGTCTATTAGCATGATGAGGCAGGTTGACGGAGCCAAGGCAGTGAAGCGAGCCACCCTTTTCTAATGCCCTATTCTGCTTGGCTTTTTCAGATTTCCATTTCCATGTGTCCTTTTCCCAAGCATCCTTGTATTGTTTCCAGACATCTTCACTCGTAAACTTTGGGCATTCATTTTTGGCTCTCAATTTGTAACACCAGTCTGACAATTGCTTGGACATTCTAATCCAAAAAACCCTCTTGACCTCATCCTCATCTTCAGCTTTCCAAGCCACTATGATCTATATTAAACAAAATCAAAACACGTATTAGTAAATATGTTAACCATTAAACAATACATTAAAATTAACAACATAAGAAATGACATAATTAATACTTACTGAGAATTTCTCCTCCTCCTCAGTGAGGGATGTCAACTTTTCACGAAACTCTGTCAAATAATATTTCTTAATCACGTGAGTGACCGCTTGTGAACCAGTGTTCGATTTAAGAAACTTGCATAATGAAGTTGTTGCAAAATTAACAAGCATATATATGCATCAAACCATGAATTTAAATTAAGTAAAAGGAAAACAATACTTACACATCGCCACAGGGCCTGATGACCTTGCGACGTCGTTTAGTGACAGGGTCGACAACAACCTCTTCCTCTGATGATGCGTCGTCAATATCACCACCATCAGCGTCAATATCACCACCATCAGGGTCAGCATCATCCTGTACGGGCTGAGGATGCACCTCAGGTGTGGGCATAGATAGGCCAACCTGTGAACTCATATACCCAGGATGTTGCATAGGTGGGCCCATAGGAGGGCCCATTGGTGGGCCCTATAGGATGGAGTAGATGTGGGCCCACATATCCAGGTGGTGTGGCCATAGGATGCTGATGTGGTCCCACATATCCAGGTGGTGTGGCCATAGGATGCAAATGTGGGCCTGGAAAATACCCATAGGATGCTGATGTCTGGCTATATGCAGATGCTGTGCTAGATGAAGAGATAGGATATCAATTAGCTCCGGTGGGAGAATTACCACACGGTGGGCCAACTGGAGCGGAATGAGAAGTCCCAGATCCTCTAGCAGTAGTGGTGGTATGAGGCAGCATCAAATAATTTTCACTAGGTACCTCTCGAGTTGGGAAATGCTTCCTGCTCCGTGGTTTGTTCTTCCCCTTAGCTCTCTGTGGATCCATATCTATGGAAAATGAAACACATAATGGTCTATATCTTTAAAATTACATGAACAAGCAACTAGATCTAGGGATTTAAAGACGAAACACATAATGTTATATATAAATTTAAAGACAACAATAACAATAGATTCATAGAATTAATACTATTCAAACTAATAGAACCATGAAATTAATACTATTCAAACTAATAACAACAACAATAGATCCATGGAATTAATACTATAAAAAGACAACAACAACAACAACAACATTTAAAGACAACAATGGAGTCGATCATCACATAGATCCATGGAGTTAATACTATTCAAACTAATCAAATTCTTCATATTCTTCATCTTCTTCTTCTTGTTCCTCTTCTTCATCTTGTTCCTCTTCTTCATATTCTCTAATTTCTTCTTCTAATACCAGTTCAACTTCTTCAACATGGTGTCGATCATCACATAAGGTATTGATTGGTTCAACTTCAATTACCTCATTGACACCTGACATTTCATCCACTTGATAAGGAACCTCATCCCCCACATCAGTGGCTTCAATGCGACCCTGTGGTTTTGTCTTAATTGCAACACACCATCCTCTGCGAGTTGATGGGTATGGAACATAATACACCTATCTCACATTTTCAGGCATGATAAAAGGATCATAAAGCTTATACCTCTTATCCATTTGAATGTCGACCGTATTACATTTTGGATTCAATTTCGTTCCTTTAACCGATGGATCAAACCAACTGCAATAAAACAAAACTATTCTCTTTTCATAGTCTAAATACAAGTATTCAAGCTCATATATGTGTTGGATGACACCGTAGTAGTCATCCTCACCTCCTACTGTTTCCCCTTTAACATATACACCACTATTAATCGTTTGTTTTCCTTCACTCCATGATTGAGTGTCAAATTTATAACCGTTAACGAGGTACGTGTGTCACTCATTAACTTCACGAAAAGGACCTTTAGCTAAGTTTCTCAAGTGCTGGATTAGGGGAGTTGGTTCCGCTTCATAAACCTAATTAATCACATATATGGAAAAAAAATAAGTAATGTCTCATATCTACTTTAAATGTTTGGCATTAAAATATTATTTTATTTACTTACTCTAGCCTTAAACCAGATTGGAAAACTTTCATGTATACGAACAGAAGAGTCTTCGGCCGATATACCCTCAATTTGTAAGAATGCGCTGAAATGGTGTAATTGAAAGTTGATCAAACCATGATTTAACTTCATACTCTAAAGGTGTATAGATTAAAGACTAAATTGAAGCATACTTACTCAACATATGTTTAACTTCAGTGCAATTGATCAAGACATGAACATGTGCTGATGTCCACTCCTTTTGTGATAACCAATGAGTCTTCTTCTTTCCCGAGGGGCGACCAGGTTTGTTAAACACGGATAAAGTGAGTGAGTGTCTATCTTCTTCAACCTCTATTTCGTTTCTATTATTTGTTGACAACATAAAGTTGTTGAAATAATGAGAACAGAAATAAATGGTTTCACGGTGCAAGTAAGCTGCGCAGATAGATCCTTCGACTCTAGCTTTATTCTTCACAGATCATTTATAATCACCCATAAATCTAAACACATGGAGGAAGTGGAGTTAATTGAACAAATAGTCATACTAAATATGCAATTTAATTAAAATGTTGAAATTCATAATTACCTCTCAAATGGATACATCCACCTATAATGAACGAGTCCACCAAGCATTGCTTCATATGCAAGGTGAACCGGGAGATGCTCCATCGAATCAAAGAAACCAGGAGGAAGTATTCTCTCCAGCTTACAGATAATGAAAGGAATATTCTGCTCCATCTTAATAAGATCATTCTTTCTCAATGTTGAAGAACAAATATTCTTAAAAAATTGGCTCACTTCAGTTAGTGGTTCCAAAACACACTTTGGCAATGAGTTAAAAGCAATTGGAAGTAAACACGCCATGAATACATGACAATCATGACTTTTCATCCCATGAATCTTCCCGGTATTCACATCTGCACATCTTTGCAAGATTAGAAGAATAGCCATCTGGCATCCTCAAACCTTTCAACCATCGACAAACATCTTTTGCTTCTTCGGGTGTTAGACAATAATTGGCTTTGGGTTTTAGCATTTTGCCATTAGCCAATGGCACCAAATTCAAATTAGATCGAATCTTGGCATTGCTATAGTATAGAGCGGCATCTAATCTAGCCTTATTGTTATATTTGGTTCTATCTTTCACATTCATCACAATGTAAAATATGTTGTCAAATAAATTCTTCTCAGTGTGCATAACATCGAGATTGTGTCTCAATAGATTATCTTTCCAATATGGGAGATTCCAAAATATGCTTCTTTTTGTCCAGTTATGATCCCGTCCATATCCATCCACTCGGGGGAGCTCACCTACCTCTGTGGCTTGTGGCAAATTCATAACTCTACTCCATATTTCATTTGATGTCAACAAAGGCGGTGGGCCATCTCTTTCAACTACCCCTTTCTTGAATGCCCTCGTGTTCTTTCTAAACACATGATCTGGCGGTAAGAATCTACGATGCGAGTCAAACCAATAACTCTTTCCCCGTGATTCAACAGAACGCTTTTGTGTGTTCCATGCAGTGGGGGCATGCTAATTTACCATGAGTCCCCCAACCCGACAACATACCATAAGCTGGGAAGTCATTAATTGTCCACATCAATGCCGCTCTCATCAAAAAATTCTTCTTTTTTGTTGCATCATATGTCCAAACACCCTTCCAAAATCTCTTGAGATCATCAATTACAGGTTCCAAAAAGCTATCTATGTTAGCTTTTGGATTTTTTGGGCCAGGTATCAGACAAGTCAAAAACATAAACGGTTTAGTCATGCACATCTCAAGAGGAAGATTGTAAGGGGTAACAATGACCGGCCAACAAGAGTAGGGAGAAGATGATGCTTGGGTATATGGAGTAAATCCATCAGAGCACAAGCCAAGTCGAATATTTCGTGGGTCTGAGGCAAAATCTGGATGGACTCGATCAAAGTATTTCCACGCCTCACCATCAGATGGATGGCGTAAAATATCTGAGGTATGTCTATTCTCATAATGCCACATCATTTTCTTTGCAATTTCAGCCGATGCAAACATTCTTTGCAACCTTGGAACAATAGGCAAATAGAACATCGACCTTACAGGAATGGGTTTATAGTTACCTTTGTCTCCTTTACGAACATGATACCTCGACTTTCCACAGAATCTGCATGCTTGTAGCGCCGCATCAGTTTTACCAAATTTGTTGTCGTAAAACAACATGTGCCCATCCTCACAACAGTCAATCTTCTTATATTCCAATACCAACTTTGAAACTAACATTTTTGCTTCATAATAACTTTTTGGCAAATTATCCTTGTTAGGTGTTTCGTTCAACATCATTTGAGTCACAAAATTTAAACCCAACTCAGAAATATTGCTCATGGACTTGAGAGCTAAAAGCTTCACACACATAGATAATTTTGACTCCGGCGAGCCTTCAAACAATGGCGTGTTTTCCTCTTTTAACACGCAATAAAATCTTTGTGCTTCTTCATTTGGAGCTTCATCATGATCGCATATTGAGGCTCATCAAATGGTACATTCACCCCCAGACCATCACAAATCATGTTTTCCATTGACTGAAATTGCTCATTAGTTGGAACACGAAAACTAGAACTACTTGAAGCCCCTAAGTCAAAATTTGGAAGTCGTTCTCCATGGTCCTCCCAAATAAAATAATTTGGCTTAAACCCGTTACGATACAAGTGCTCCCTAATTTCATCATCAGTACTAATAGGTACACTGTTGCAATTAAGGCATGAACATCTAACCCCTCCTTCATTTTTAGCCTTCTCATGTTGCCACGCTACCCATAAAAACTCATCAACCCCTTTAACAAAAGTTTCTTTCAAAAAAGATCTTCCCAGATATAACCTATCATACACCCAACCACGATTTAATTGATTCCAATTCATCTACACGCATTTAAAAAAGCGAGTTAGATTCCCATAAAAATTCCCAACATATAACATATCAAGTTAGTGGCATCAATATTATCTCGAGGGAAATGATTTCGAGCCGAATATGGGGGTCAAGGACAGCACAAACCCCTTTTCCATCCAAGTAGCGAAGGAAGTTATTTCGAACTCCCAACCTTACCGTTGTTAGAATTGTCTCGCAATTATCTCAATGGAGATGATTTCGAGCAAAATATGGGGGTGAGGGACACAACCTCACCCTTTTCCATCAACAACACATAATAAAAACATCTGATATAGTCATCTAACCTAGGGTTCATCAAACATCAAAACAACTATTTAACACAATTTCAATTTCAAAATTAACGTACACTTTACAACAATTATCAATTCCAAATTAACAAACATACACTTCTCATTTAACATCTCCAACAACATACACTTATCATACATTATTATTCAACATAATATTAATCCTAAACACTAATATCAATCAAATTTATAAAGAAAAATAATATTTCAATCAACTTCAATTCAAATCAAATTCCTAAACACTATTATTAATTTCTAAATAAAAACCATTCCTAAACACTAATATAAATCAAATCAATTTCTAAACATTTCAAAAATCAATCCTAAACACTAATATCAATATTCAATCCTAAACACTAAAATCAAATCAATTTTTAAACATTCTTCAATTTCTAAACATTCTAAAAATCAATCCTAAACACTAAAATCAAAAATAAAGAAAAACTAACCGTTTTGAGTCAAGAATCCAACGATCTCTTGGTGTTTCGGTGACGATGTGCACTCCGGTGCGTTGGTGAGAAACAAATCGTTCCTATGGTTGAGGAAAGAAAGAAAAACCATTAGAGGGAGTTAGAGAGGAAGTTTGGAGAAGAGAGAGAGAGAGAGAGAGAGAGGTAGAGGAGTGAGAAAAAAATAAACCTTAGTGATGGTGGTGGTGGTGTGGACGGCGGTGTAGGTGGTGGTGGAGAAAATGGGTGGTGGTGGTGTTAGAGTCGTGAGAGAAGAGAAATGAGTGAGAGAAGAGAAATGAGTGAGAGATAGAGAATATGAGTTATTTATGGAAAATCATGCAAGTTCTCTAGCAAGAGGTAAAGTGGTTTATTGTTTCTTAGTTAGTAGGCATGTTTTATCTAAGTCTAGACATAGAAAGGATAAATAGTTCATAGAACATTCTTTGTGGGTGCTTAAAATACGAGGAGTGGGCCTATTTAGAACCTAGACATAGGACCTCTTATACTTGAAACTCGACGTTTTGTCTTTGAAAAGCATAGCTCTTTTTGCAACAGATGTTCAAACGTGGCCACGTCTATCTGAGAATAGCATTTGTGCGTAATAACGTGTAAGCGTTATAACGTCGACTAGAGAGGAATTACTTGCATGCAACAACCCAACTCATTCTCATCCATATTCACAACCACTATCTTATTTACTTGTTTTATTTATGTTCCTAGTTTTAACACCAACTTTTAGTGCCGATTTGTTACTTGTTTCACTTGTGTTTTAAGACTTGAACTTTGAAAGTACAATCAATCCTCGTGGGAACGATCTCTTACTTATATCCACTCTATTACTTGTACGACGTGTATACTTGCACTAAATTTGCGAAAATCTATACTATTCTCAAGGGGCTAATTCTCTACACACTCACGCACCAATGCACAATTAAATTCTATTCATTATCGCCTTCAAAGTGAAATGAGTGTGTGACCTCTGCATTAATTCCATTCCTAGCTAGGTTCAGAAGCTATTCCAGCCTATTAAAGAGTGGTTTCCATTTGGTGAGAGTAAAACATCTTTCAAAACAAAGAGTAGACTAACATTTTGACATAAGAAATGTGGGTTAATTTAAAGCATGACAAAGTGTCTTAATTGGGTGCTAGGACTAGATTAGTGCAACTATTTTTCCGACTCACACATGCATGAAATGATCGCAACCCCCATTCTTGGCGAGACTTCCTTTGATTCATTCCACTTGGAATTTTTTTTTTTTTTTTACTTCATATATTGGGTTGCCCAAGATTTGTTCTTAAAACACAAGGGTAGTATTGCAAAAAACACAAAGCACTTGTGGATTTTCCACTTATTTTCAACAACACACTCTTTTTGATCTTTTTGAGATTAGGCGTTATAACGTTTATATATGAGGCGTTACAACGTTTGAAAAACACGAACACAAGACACAAACACACACCACACATCGTTATGGCGTTACGGGTAAACGTTACAACGTTGCACTCACACTACACCGCACTAACCATCCTACGCCTTTGCACCCACTTAAGTACAACCCGATATACCCCCAAACTTAGCTTCTCTACTGCTACTCTAGGTTTTTAATCAAGTTTTACCACCACCATAGTTTACCAAAACTAGCTTCAAAGATAAAATATTCTCTAGCTTACTAGATCTTTCCTTAAAACAGAGTTTGTGTGGGAGCAAAGAATCAATTCTATTCATCTAAACATGCAAAGAGGTCATCGGACTACTCACACATACACATTCATCACTAGATTTAGCCCAAAGAGAAATATTTTTAATGACTAACAGAGTAAGAATATAAACTGATTTTGCATTTGATCTCATGCATGCACATAACAACAAAAACAAAAACAAAAAATAAAACTTAGGACATCAGGATCCTCCCCCCCACACTTAAAGTTGAGCAGTGTCCTCACTGCTTAATGATGAAAATTGATTTTTTTTTTTTTTTCATAATGGGGGAGGAACAATCAAACAGAACACAGACAAACAAACTACTATCTTTTAACCATCCAACATTGAAACAGACGTTATCACGTTGGACAGTTGTTCGCGCTTGTGTAATAGTATAGATTTCCCCGGCAACGGCGCCAAAAACTTGTTCGCGCTTGTGTAATAGTATAGATTTTCGCAAATTTAGTGCAAGTATACACGTCGTACAAGTAATAGAGTGGATATAAGTAAGAGATCGTTCCCACGAGGATTGATTGTACTTTCAAAGTTCAAGTCTTAAAACACAAGTGAAACAAGTAACAAATCGGCACTAAAAGTTGGTGTTAAAACTAGGAACATAAATAAAACAAGTAAATAAGATAGTGGTTGTGAATATGGATGAGAATGAGTTGGGTTGTTGCATGCAAGTAATTCCTCTCTCGATCGACGCGTTATAACGCGTTACACGTTATTACGCACAAATGCTATTCTGCATAGACGTGGCCACGTTTGAGCGGCTGAACGCAAAAGAGCTATGCTTTTCAAAGACAAAACGTCGAGTTTCAAGTATAAGAGGTCCTATGTCTAGGTTCTAAATAGGCCCACTCCACGTATTTTAAGCACCCACAACAATGTTCTATGAACTATTTATCCTTTCTATGTCTAGACTTAGATAAAACATGCCTAAATGTCTTTAGTGCACCTTTTAGTTCATATAAATCTTTGAGTTCTTTTCATAGACCATATGTCTCAAAACAAGTTTGGAAATATTATCATGCAAAGATTTAAAACATGTAGCGTCAATACTTCATAACATTTAACTAGAAATTCATTACATGCAAAACAACAACCCAAGTTTCATTAAATAGCCAAATGGGTCACGTGTTGCTGATGTCATTTTCCCACCTACCAAGCTTGCGCATACGAGCGACCTCGACATGCGATGCTACGATCGTCATCCTTGTCGGCACATGGGAATAGAAGATCTTGACTTTACGAATCTTTAACCATCATTGCTAGTGCGCCATAATCGAGATATTTCACTCTTGCTCTGCTGCTGCCTTGCTCGAGCGTGGTGAGGGGCGTTGCGGCGTTCGGCTCTAAATTTCTGCCACAAGCACAAAAAGCATCAAAATGCTCACAAAGGCACCAATTGGTGCCAAATGCCTGAGAACTATAAACTTAAATCATTGCTTGTCCTCAAGCAATCAAGAAATGTCCTATGTCTAGGTTCTAATTTAAAACTTCACCCGAGCGAAAGAACGTGACAACGTCCTAGGATAACCCACACTTCAATAACTTGAGTCATGTCTCCTATTTTAAATTAAAACAAAAGATTTGGTTACCTCCCAAGAGCGCTTGGTTTAAGAGTCCTCGGCCAGGACTTGGAATTCAAAACCCAAGTTAGGGTGGATAATAGGACAAGAATAAGACATCATCCTTCCGCTTTCTCTTTTTGGTCGAAATCCCATGTATTTGGCATATGTCAACCAATATGAACTATTATCCATTCTATGCTCCATAATCGTCTTAATGTGAGCCTCTACATTCTTAGAAGCTTAGATAAAAATCCCTCTTTGTTTGAGCTTGATGCCTAAATGTCTTTCATAATTGAAATATTGTTGTTGAGCATTCAATTCTTGTGCATAAAGTGGAATATATATATATATATATATTTTTTTTTTCAAATCACTCAACGTTCATATAAATCTTTGAACACGGTAAAATTCTTTCAACTTGTTCTTTTCATAGACCATGTGAAACAAGTAACAAATCGGCACTTAAAATATGAATCTACCTATTTTAAGTCTGTCGGTCATAACGTTCAAAACAAGTTTGGAAATATTATCATGCAAAGAGATTTAAAACATGTAAGCGTAGAATACTTCTAGGTTCTAACATTTAACTAGAAATTCATTACATGCAAACAACAACCTTTAACTATAAAATGTTTAGCCATGTGCATACCTGAGCATCTTTAAGTTGATCGAGTCTCAAAACAAGTTTGAATCATGAAAGATAAAACATGTAAGCGTCAAACTACCAACATACATATTACATGCAAAACAACAAGGAAAAGAAATGCGAGCATCTTTCTGAAAAAAGATACACCTAGAGGAAAAGAAAGCTTCGCAAAAGATACACCTATGCGCATGCGATGCAGCAGAGCGTTACAACGTCCCGAGCTTCACAAGTAGTGGTTATGACCGGAAATGGAGTTGAGTAGAGTTCAAAAATCGATGAGTGGTTATGATGATGCAGTGTGTGTATGCATATCTAGGAAATGGAGTTGAGTAGAGTTCAAAAACCGAAAATCTGTGTCCGAACTTCGTTTTGAGAACTCTTTAAAATGCAACAATGGAGGAAGGTAGATGATGGAGGTGTGGTCCTCAACAATCAAGACAAAACAAAATTAACAGAAATGTATGATGCGATCAAAAATTATTCTCGTGTGTGTATGCATATCTAGAGAGAGACAAGTCTTCCATTAAATAGCCAAATGGATCACATGTTCGCGATGTCATTTGCCCACCTACCAAGCCGTTATAACGCTTATGCGCGCATACGATACGCGACGACATCATGCACTAACCATCCTACGGCTACTACCCCCAAACTTAGCGGTCGTCATCCTTGTCGGCACATGGGGAATAGAAGATCTTCTCGACTTTTAGGACATCAATCTTTAACCATCATTGCTAGTGCGCCATAACCGAGATATTTCACTCTTGCTCTGCTGCCCTTGCTCGGGCGTGGTGAGGGCGTTGCGGCGTTCGGCTCTAAATTTCTGCACAAAGCACAAAAAGCATCAAAATGCTCACAAAGGCACCAATTGGTGCCAAAATGCACCTGAGAACTCTCATACATAACATTTCCCATTCCATAATCCATATTTTGGATAAATTAGTGAGGGAATTTATTAGGTTAGCGAGGGACAGCAGTAGCGAGGGAATTAATGATTTTAGCGAGGGAATCTGCACCAAAAGCAGTAATATCTGAAAGTACAGATTTAGCGACGGAAATGCAAGTTTTAGCGACGGAATATGAAAAAGTAACCGTTAGGGGTTACAGCTGGAACATTTAGCGATGGAATTTTATGTTTTAGCGACGGAAATGTGTTTAAAAAAAACATCGCCCCTTTAGCGACGGGCAAGGCCGTCGCTAATTCCCTCGGTAATCATTTTTTAGCGAGGTTCCTAATTTCCCTCGCTAATACTGTTTTTTTTTGTAGTGGATAGAAGCATCAGCTGGTGTGGGAGAAGGCTTAGCGGCGAGATTACCACTGTCTTCAAAAGCTCTAATGTGTATTTTCATTGGTTAAGAACGAGGCTTTTTTTAGAGCGTGCCACCTTAAGGCCAAGGAAAAACTGTAATGCACCAATATCTTTGATGTGAAATTTGGAATCCAAAAGTTGCTTGACATTAGTAATTTCATGCATATTGTTAGCTGCCAACACCAGTAGTACAGTGATAGATGGGGGATTGACTTTACAAATAGATAATGATCAGCTTGAGATTTGGTATAGCCCCATGGAAAGGAGAGTAGTTGTTAACTTGTGGTACCATTGGCAACTAGCTTATTTCAAACCATAGAGAGATTTGTGAAGTCTACAAACCTTGGTAGATCTATCATTCTCTGAAACTGAAGAACCCGGAGGAATGGTCATGTAGACCTCGTCACTTAACTCACCATGTAAAAATACATTGTTGACGTCCAGTTGTTCTAGGAACCAATTTTTGGAAGCAGCAATGGCCAAGAGAACTCGGACTGTTGTGATTTTGACAATAGGGCTGAAGGTATCAAAATAATCAACCCCTTCCAATTGATTATAGCCCTTGTCAACAAGTCTAGCCTTGTGCCTTTCAAGGGATTCATCTACTCTATATTTGGTTTTGTAAACCCATTTACACCCAATTGGTGTTTTGCCTGCAGGAAAATCAACTAGCGACCAAGTTTTGTTCACGGCAAGGGCAACAAGCTCATCTTACATAGCCTTTTGCCAACAAGGGTGTAGGGAGGCTTGGGAGAAAGTGATAGGGTCAGTTGTTGAAGAAATATTGTAACAAAAAGTTTTATAAGGGGAAGAGCATTTATCATAACAAATAACTGAAGAAAGAGGATAGGGTGAGAAGATACCTTGTGAATGATTGGCCCAGCTAGAAAAGCTACAATGATAATCCTTCAAGTAACTAGGTTGGTGAGTAATTATAGTAGAATGTCTAAGAGGTATATGTAAGGCTGTTGAGACTCTGTTGGGAAAAAGTCATGGGCTGTGGTGGGTTCTGATAACTCTATTTTATATAGAGTATTTCATAAGTTTAAACTTAGTATTTGCTCTCTTTCAAGTAATAATAAAGAGTTTATATAGTATTTAGTGTGATATATGATAACTTGATTATAGGCCATTTTGGATATATTGTGGTATGTTTGATGTTTTTGTTCAGTGCAGTCTCAATGCTAACTGCATCAAATGCTCCTGTACTGATCCTGCATCAAATCTGCACTACTTGGTGAATAAGCAGCCTGTTTCATATGCATCCACTTGCAAGTGATGACCTCCTGCCTGGTTCTCTGATGCCATCCAACCTTGTATAGTAGGCGCCTACCATTCACACATAGCTATAGGCATAGCTTTGAAGAGTCACCAACATAGGGACACATGTTCTATCACCATGGAACCACCCTATGTATTAAGTCAAAGATTTCAACTTGGGATTAACCTCTGAAAAGCAACTACAGCTATGATCCACTCAAGATTACTTCAACATGAAGGAAGGAAGCACCTCTCTTGAAGGCTATAAAAGGACCTCACATCTTCATTTGGAAATATATCACAATCCATAAGTTAGATCAAAATTTCAATATACATAGTTAGTTTTTATATTTTTAGAGGAAGAGGAAGGAATTCATAAATCCTCCTTAACTCGTTTTCATAGTGTTTGTATAGTGCTAAGGAGTAATGCTAGTGCATTGCTAGAAGATTTCATACAAAGGTTTACAACATTTGTAACTTTTCTCTTGTTGTTCTCTTTTGTGATTTCTATATATATAAACATGGTCTATTTAGTTTATATATATCTTGCAATGTCTCTTGTTAGCTAAACCTTTCTTAGTTGGAATGTTCTAATCATTTAATGAGCTTTTAAGTAAGTATGATGCATGTATGTATGTTTGTACTTTAGTTCTTGCTTGATAATCTTTTCAAATACTTATTTTGAACTTGATCACTTAGAATAAGTAAGATTTGTAAATGACCAGAAATGGCTTACAATTAAGAACTCAAGAACTAATATGGGTGAGTGTTTTACATAAAGAAAACTTTGTGAAAACCATGCTAAGTCCTAGAGATAGGATAGTATAGTCCATAGGATAATTGTGGGTACTTAAAATACAAGAGTGAATTTATTTAAGCAAATTGGATAATTGTTAGGAGGCAAGATTGGCATTAACACCCCTTTCTTTACTGCATAGAACAAGGATCATAAGAGCTGGTAATGATACTTTGAAGAAAGTGACCGAAAGGCACATAGCTAATGCAACAGCATTCAGTGCAGCTGCATCACATACTGCATCAAACACTTATAAGTAAATTACTTGATAAAGACATTCCAACTAGCTTTTCTCTTTTACACTATCAACATTTTTACTTTGCTTTCTAACTTAGTTGTGATCATCAAACAAAATCCAAAATTATTTTGTTACTTAGTTACTTTACACTTTACTTTATATTGATTTTAAAAGTGAGTTTTTCAATCTTTGTGGGTTTGATCTTTTTACTACTTGTTTTTGGACAGTGTATACTTGCACACAAGTGTATGTGTTTTCCATACACCAAGTTTTTGGCGGCGTTGCCGGGGATTGAAGTAAATTCTTTTTAAAATTCTGATATATAGTAATTTAGTGTTGTATATAATTCTGGTCTTTAAAGTTTCTGTCAACAAAAGTACATGGTACTTAGTATATGTACAGAACGAGAAACAGAACTCCAGAATATAGTTTAGATCCAAAAATAGAAAGAAAATTCAGGAGATTGCTAAGACTCCAGAAACAGAATCAACAAGCTAGCAACATGTCATTCAGTGAAGAACAAAGCTCAAGGCCACACTCAGTGAGAGGAGGCCACGGTTCCTGACATGCTCTCAAGAAGAAGTTCATAGAGAAAATCTCATCCACATGGATCACATAGGTATGATTAATGATAGAGATAGACCTATGAGGGATTATGCTCAGTTTGATCATCAAAACATGCAAACTAGTATAAATAGACCTCATATTGATGCCATGCATTTTGAATTTAAGCCTATGATGTTTCAAATGCTTCAAACTATTGGTCAATTTGGAGGATCTCCTCATGAAGATCCGCATTTGCATTTAAGGCAATTTCTAGAAGTATGTAGTAATTTTATTATACCTGGTGTTAGTGAAAATGCATTTAGATTAAGTTTATTTCCTTATTCTTTGAAAGATAGAGCTAAGGCTTGGCTAAATTCTTTAGAGTCTAACTCTATTCATTCATGGAATGAAATGGCTGAAAAAATTTTAGGAAAATATTTCCCACCTATCAAAAATGCCAGGTTAAGAAATGATATTACATCTTTTAGACAAAAAGAGTTTGAATCTTTATTTGAAGCATGGGAAAGATGGAAGGAACTTTTGAGAAAATGTCCTCAACATGGTTTACCTGTTATTATTCAAATGGAAACATTTTATAATGGTTTAGAACCTCAAACTAGAATAATGCTTGATGCATCATCTGGTGGAGTGTTATTAAATCTGTCATACAATGAAGCATGTGAATTAATTGATAGAATAGCAGCTAATAGCTCTAGTTGGCCTACTGAGAGGGTAAGTGCCCAAAAGAAACCATCAGGGGTTCATGAAATTAATGATATATCTGCCCTATCTGCCACTCTAGCTAATTTAATGAAAAACTTCACTTACGCAATGCTCTCGCATCTAATGCAAACAGATCACCGCACAACATCATTCTTCTGAAGAGAACAAGTACCTCCAGGCACACCTAGTTGTGTGTACTGTGGAGGAGGTCACTTGTATGAGGAGTGTTCTAGCAACCCTATCTCTGTAAATTATGTAGGTTATAATAGAAATAACAACCCTTATTCCAACACTTATAATCCTGGTTGGAAAGATCACCCAAATTTTAGATGGAGCAACAATAGTGCACCTGCACCTAGAACTGCACCAACTACACCAGCCAACCCACCAGGATTCCCAGCTTAGAATAACCAAAGAATCTCTCAACCTACCACTGATAATTCTCTAGAATCCATGCTTAAAGCATTTATATGTGAATCTAGAACTGCTAGACAAACCCAAGATGCTTCCATAAAGAACTTAGAGAATCAAGTTGGTCAACTAGCCACAGCTCTGTATCAAAGGCCACAAGGAGCCTTACCCTCAAATACAGAAGCTACTCCTTCCCAAACCAAAGGAAAGGAGCAGGTTAAGGCTATTTCATTGAGAAGTGGTAAGGATTTGATAGAATTAACTGAGAAGGAAAGTGTAGATAAGGGAGAAAAAGCCAAAAATAAAAAAGAAACCAATGCAGAAGCATCTAGTGCTCTTGCATCACAAG
The DNA here is from genome assembly GCA_020916435.1 of Oxytropis ochrocephala. NCBI lineage: Eukaryota > Viridiplantae > Streptophyta > Magnoliopsida > Fabales > Fabaceae > Oxytropis > Oxytropis ochrocephala. Next base: position 21,121,537 of record CM037092.1, read on the forward strand.
AAGTTCAAAGTTCACTACCAAAGTTAGTACCTGAATACCCTCCTCCTCCTTATCCTCAAAGACTGAAAAAATCACATGAGGAGAAGCAGTTTGGTAAATTTTTAGAGGTACTAAAACAGTTACACATCAATGTTCCCTTAGTAGAGGAACTCCAACAAATGCCAAACTATGCAAAGTTTATGAAGGATGTGCTTACTAAGAGAAGAAGATTAGGAGAGTTTGAAACAGATGCTATGACAGAAGATTGTAGTTTGCTTATGCAAAATAAGATTCCTAGGAAATTGAAGGATCCAGGTAGTTTTACAATTCCATTTTCTATAGGCAAGTCCTATACTGGTAAAGCTTTATGTGATTTAGGTGCAAGCATCAACTTGATGCCTAGATCTATTTTTGACCAGTTAGAAATAGGAAATGCAAAACCAACCACTGTGACACTTCAATTAGCAGATAGATCAATAGCCTATCCTGAAGGTATCATAGAAGACATCCTAGTCAAGGTAGATAAATTTGTATTTCCTGTAGATTTTGTTATCCTTGACTTTGATGCAGATAAGGAAGTGCCTATTATCCTAGGTAGACCATTTTTAGCAACTGGTAAAACCATAATTGATGTGCAGAAAGGTGAACTCACTATGAGAGTGAATGATCAAGAGATAAAATTCAATGTAATGAATGCTATGAAGTACCCTGCAGAGGATACAGAAGAGTGTTCATCCTTATTCTCTCTAGATAAATTGGTAGAAAAACAGTTTTACAAGCAGTATGATCACTTAGCCAATGCAGATGCATTAGATGCAGCTGCATTGCTAGATGATGAAATACTAGAAAAAGAGAAACTACCAATAGAAAACTCTTGTAAGGAGGTATGGGCTAGAACTTATGAACCACTCAATCTTGAGGATCCAATTCTCTAGAAGAACTTACCCTCAATAGAACAACCTCCTAAGTTAGAATTGAAGATACTGCCTGAACACCTTAAATATGCTTTCTTAGGAACAAATGAGACTTTACACATTATCATTGCTTCGATTTAACATCAAAACAGGAGAGTGATCTCATTAGTACTCTAAAGAAGCATACCAAAGCTATAGGTTGGCAAATGGCAGATATCAAAGGAATTAGTCCTTCTATATGCATGCATAGAGTTATTTTGGAAGAAAATTCCAAAAATAGCATAGAGAGTCAAAGAAGACTAAATCCTATTATGAAAGAGGTTGTGAAAAAGGAAATCATTAAGTGGCTAGATGTCTTTGGAATCATATACCCCATATCGATGCAGTGCTAGGGTAAGTCTGTCCAATGTGTACCAAAGAAAGGGGGTGTGACAAAGAATAGCCAATGAAAAGAATGAGTTGATACCAACTAGAATCACACACAGGTGGAGAATCTGTATGGATTACAGAAAACTCAACAAAGCTACTAAAAAGGATCACTTTCCTTTACCATTCATAGACCAAATGTTAGATAGACTAGCAGGGAAAGAATTTTATTGTTTCCTAGATGGCTATTCAGGCTATAATCAAATAGCCATTGAGCCTAAGGATCAACACAAAACCACCTTTACATGCCCTTATGGAACCTTTGCTTTTAGAAGGATGCCATTTGGCTTATGTAATGCACCTGCTACTTTCCAAAGATGCATGATGTCTATATTCTCAGATTTCATTGAACAATCAATGGAGGTATTCATGGATGATTTCTCTATCTTTGGAGAAACATTTCAAGTTTGCTTAACAAACTTGGAACAAATTCTCAATAGATGTGAAGAAACAAATTTAGTCTTAAACTGGGAAAAGTGTCATTTCATGGTACAAGAAGGCATAGTGCTAGGACATAGAATTTCAAAGAAAGGTCTAGAGGTAGACAAAGCTAAGGTTGATGTCATTGAGAATTTACCACCACCCAATACAATTAAAGGTATCAGGAGCTTCTTAGGCCATGCTGGTTTCTATAGAAGGTTTATCAAAGATTTTTCAAAAATCTCAAAACCATTATGCATGCTTTTGTAACATGATGTAGAGTTTATCTTTGATGACTCTTGTATAGAAAGCTTTTGACAAGCTTAAAAGGCATTGGTGATTTGCACGATAATAGTAACTCAGTTGGAGTAGGCCATTTGAATTAATGTGTGATGCTAGTGACTTTGCAGTAGGAGCAGTCCTAGGGCAAAGGTATGACAAGGTTTTTCATTCCATTTATTATGCTAGCAAGACATTAATTGAAGCTCAAGTGAACTACACAGTTACTGAAAAGGAATTATTAGTTGTAGTCTTTGCATTTGAAAAATTTAGATCTTACTTAGTTGGCACTAAAATTATTGTCTATACTGATCACTCTGCCATTAAGTATCTAATCTCAAAGAAGGATGCAAAACCAAGGCTGATAAGGTGGATTTTACTCCTACAAGAATTTGATTTAGAAATTAGAGACAAGAAAGGAGTTGAAAATCAAGTAGCAGACCATTTATCAAGGATTGAAGGAGAATCACTTGGTACACAAGGAGAAGAAATCAAGGAAAGCTTTCCAGATGAGAAATTATTGGCAATCACAGTCAATGCAAAACATGAAACTGCATTTGCTATAAGCAATGCAGGAGCATCTAATGCATCTGCACCATGGTTTGCCGATATTGTAAATTTCCTTGCAAGCAAAGTAGTACCAGTGAATATGACATATCAACAAAGGAGAAAATTCTTCCACATAGTTAAGCAATACTATTGGGATGATCCATTCCTTTACAAGATGTGCCCTGATCAATTAATGAGGAAATGCATACCTGAAGAGGAGCAACAAGCAGTGCTTCTGCATTGCCATTCTGCACCTTATGGAGGACACTTTGGAAGTACAAGAACAAATGACTAAGGTATTACAATGCAGTTATTTTTGGCCTAGTTTATTTAAAGATGCTTATTTTATGGTCAAATCTTTGTGATAAATGTCAAAGAGCGAGAAATATCTCGATAAGCATGAAATGCCTAGAACAAATATTTTAGAAATTGAATTATTTGATGTTTGGGGCATGGATTTCATGGGACCTTTTCCACCCTCTTTTGGCAATTTATATATCTTAGTAGTTGTTGATTATGTGTCCAAATGGGTAGAGGCAGTAGCATTACCTAATAATGATGCTAAGTCAGTGAGTAAGTTTTTGCAAAGAAATATATTCACTAGATTTGGAACTCCTAGAGCTATCATTAATGATGAAGGTTCACACTTTTGCAATAAGATCATAGAAAACCTTCTAGCTAAGTATGGAGTTAAGCATAAGATAGCTACACCTACCATCCTCAAACTAGTGGACAAGCGCATTATCCAATAGGAAATTAAGAGAATGCTAGAAAAATGGTAAGTCCAAATAGAAAAGATTGGTCTTTACATTTGGATGATGCTTTATGGGCATATAGAACAAAGATTCAAAACACCCTTAGGAATGTCCCCTTACAAATTAGTCTATGGAAAAGCATGCCATTTACACGTGGAATTGGAAAACAAATCTTATTGGGCTATGAAGAAGCTCAATTTCAATCTGAACAAGGCAGGTAAAAAGAGAATGATAGAGCTTGATGAGCTAGAAGAAATTAGGCAAACCTCTTATGAGAATGCTGAAATCTACAAAGCTAAAACTAAGAAATGGCATGACAAGAAAATTCACAGTAGAGAATTAAAAGAAGGAGGACAAGTTCTGCTATATAACTCTAGGTTGAAGCTATTTCCTGGTAAACTAAGATCAAGGTGGTCAGGACCATATAAGTTGATAAAGGTTTATCCACATGGAGCAGTAGACTTATTTGATGAATCCTCAAATACTGTCTTCAAAGTAAATGGTCAGAGAGTCAAAATGTACTATGGTGAACATGTGGTGAGAGACAAAACCACCACCTATTTGCAAAATCTCTAAGTGAAAAGAGGTAGTCAGGCTGACAAGACTCTTAAAACAAGCGCTTAATGGGAGGCAACCCATTGTTTTTAATTATTTTTTGTGCAATTTTATGTTTTTAGTTGTTTTGCGAAATGCGAGAAAACTAATGCAAATTTGCATCAAATGCACTGCATTGAAGAAAAATGTGCCCTGCATCAGAAATTTATAAACTTGAAGAAAATTGGTTAAGTGTGAATCATAAGGCTTCAGGAAGATCAAAGGGGAGTTAAGCAAGGTTAATGAAGCATTGGTAGCCAAGCATGACACATGGCATGATGCATGCGCAGCACGCATTGCTAACGGCTACCTAATAACTCCACTAACTTCCTTCTCCCTGAAACATAAAGCCTTAAGTTTGTTACCGTTACCCTTTCATTCGCAATTCTCACAAATTTCTCTCATCTGAAACACAAACCACTCTTCACATTCTCTTCCCCAATTTTTCTAAAATCACACAAACAATCAAAAACCTAGAAATTCAAAGCAATCAAAATGGTGAAAAAGCAATCAGCACAGAAATCATCAGGCAAGCAGGCCAAAACTCCTCAGAAGGAAAAGAAAGCCATGCATGCAGGATCATCATCAATCAAGAAAGGCAAAGCCAAGGAACCAAAACTCAGAAACAATGAAAATGCTCACTTCTGGAAAATGCATTTGCTACCCGAAAGAGGGTATGATTTGAAGAAGGAAAGCCCATCATTCATGTCAACAGTGGCCAATCTCAATTGGGACCACTTTTTGCTACCAAGGGGAGGCTACATTGAAGATTTGGTGAGAGAATTCTATGCTGGCATCACACCACAAGAAGGACCAGAACACTCCTATAGTTCCATGGTGAGAGGTAAACTTGTACACTTCCATGCCAAGAAATTGAATGAACATTATATGCTGAAGTATAATGGGAATGAATTTGAAAACAAAGTGGCCAAGGCCTTTAAGAAGGAAATGGAAGAACTGAGAAGTAGAATTGCTATACTAGGATCTGTTTGGGAGAAATTTACACCTAATGAAATCAAACTTAGAAGTAATTATTTGATAGATGCATTAGGTAATTGGCATTTGTTTATATCCACTTCATTCTGCCTACATCACACACATATGCAATGACCAAAGAGAGATTGATCTTGCTAGATACAATTCTCTCCGAGGGACATGTTGACATAGGTAGATTGATAGCTAGAGAAATTCTTGCATGCTCAACAAAATCAAAGGGATTTCTGTTTTTCCCTTGTCTCATTACTGAATTATGCATGAAAGAAGGTGTCCCAATAGCTGCTAATGAACAAAGAAAATTTCCCCCTGGTAATTTGAGTGCTGAATTGAAGGAGAAATTGAGAAATGTGAGAGGCCCTACACCTGCAATGCAAGAGCATTACATGCAGAAGCAGAGGGCAATCTGGAAGTTTATGAATGACCAACATGATTGGCTTCAATTGGTCTTTGACAAGATATTTGATCTTGTGGGCCAAGTGAATGCCCCTGAATTTCCAAGTTGGGTATTGAGAACTGAAGGAGAGGAAGAGGAAGAGAAAGAGGCTGAAGAAGAAGGAAAAGGAAAGGAGAAAGTAGAGGAACCTAGTACCAAGAAGAAGGTACCTAGGAAGCAATCCAAAGGAAAGAAGAAGGTTGTGATAGAACCTGTAATTGAATAAATGTATGATACAGAATCTGAGGATGAGGAATTAGAAAAAGAAATGGATGATGGAATAGAGGAAGTTGAAGAAGAAGATAGTAATGAGGAAATTGATGAACAAGAGGAGGAACATGCTAGGGGTGTAATCCTAGAAGAAATTGCTAGGCAGAAATATGCCAAACAAACACCACAAGAAACCCCTATCACTTCACCAATTGCCAAAACACCTATCATCTCACCAAACCAAGAATCATCCTCTATCCCAAAATCACCATTACCCTCACTCAATGATCCACCAGTCCTATCACCACCACAAACAACCCCTCCACCACCCTCTCCAAGAAATGAACCACAGAAAACAACTCACACAGAAGAACCAACCCTTGTTATTCCAACAGAACAACAAGTACCTTCTGACCCAAGCAACATTACTTCTAATGTTATTTCTGCTCTTGAGAAAGATTTTGCAGGAAAGAGAAGAAGAAGGACTCAACAAACAAGACAAAGGAGAAGAATCATCTGCACAGGAGCCTGTAGCTCAAACTGTTGAGATGCAGAGTGATGCTCCTGCATCACTTGCTGCTGCATCAACAAAGACAACAACTATGCATCGATGAAACAACAATAAAACTTGTTTTGGAACAAATGGCTCAACAGAAGAGGGATGCAATGCACAACACTCAGAAGTTCTTCAAGCAACCTGCAGGCAGGCAGGGAAAATTAACACCAAAGAGGAAGAAACTGATGCGATCGACTGATGCACTGCGCATCGGTTCAAGAAACAGATTCTGCAACTACACTGTAGTAGGAGGTGCATCTGCACCTACAGAAGAAACACCAAGCAAGCCACCCAAGGAGAAGAAGCAGAAGGTGAAACACACTCCTCCATCCAGGCAAAGCACCAGAATTAGGAGTGGAGCTAAGAAATGAGTATCATTTACAAGCTTTCACCTACTACTACTATAGCTTGTGTTAAATCTGTTTAAACTATTTCCCTGGTTTTTTTTAATCCCTCTCCCCTATTTTGAAACAACATATGGTTTGTATTTTTTTTGAACAAACTTGCAGTGAGGACACTGCTACCCCTTAAGTTTGGGGGGGGGGGATTTGCATGTTATGTTTTAATTATGTTTGTTTCTATCTAATATGTTGTGTGTTTAAATAATATGTTTTATATAGTAAATATATATGTTTTAAGTAGTTTATAGTTTGTTTTAATATTAGATGTACTTAACAAAGTAGTATCTGAAATTTTTAGTAGAAAAGATCAGTTTTTCAAAAATATGGTGAAAGCCCTATGGATGAAATTTTTATGATGAAAAAGAGAAAAAGAAGCCTTATTTCTTAGAAAAACCAAAATTATTTTTACTTCAACACTTCAAAACTGAGTTTGTGAAAAGAACCTTGCTATTTAAAGATCAATCTGATGCAAGGGGAATTTTTGGTAAGCTTAGGTCAAAACAAAGCTTTACTAAAAAGAAAGAAGAGCTTAAAGAATTAAGTTTGGGGGTGTTTTATGAAAACAAAGGCTGAATTTCAAAAGTATAAGAGTAAACGATGCACAAAAAGAATACAAAAATGTGGACAAAGCCATATCCTGAATCTTTTGAAACTATACCTGTGTCTAAGTACATGAATGCATCTGGAGGTCAAAGACCTGTGCCATGCAGGAATAAATGTATCTGGAGGATAGTTAAAAATCGAACTCATGCAAAGTGCAAAGAAAAATATATGCATCTGGAGGTCAAAGACACATGTGCAAAGTGCATTTGCATCTGGAGGTCAGTGAGGAAGGTAATATGAGCTAGCAAAAGAAAAAAGCATCATCAGTGCAGAAGCATCAATGCAAACTGCACTGAAGAAAAATCAAAATGCGAAAAAAAAAAATCAATGCACAAATGACTTCAAAGAAGTATTGCATCTGCTCAAAAGATCCACACAAAAAAATAGAAAAATGCATTGGCTCAAAAGCTTTGAAAGATTCAACCAAGCCCTTTGATTTTAAAACTCCCCAACACTTGAGAAAATTTTGTGAGTCTAATCTCTCTTTTGAAAAATATTTTGGTGTGACCAAAGATTAACCAATCCTTTCAAAGGCTAGGAGGAAATTTTTCACTTAGTCTTGGAACCAATCTCAACTCAGTGGGTTCACACACACACAAAAGAGTTTGAATAACTTTGGTAGTTTTGAAGAAATAAAGGCACAAGAAAGATTGTTGAGAAAATGAAGTTCATAGGGAACTCTTCATAAAAATCCAAAATCAAGCTGATCTATCTTCTAGAAATTATAGTTTTTTGTCTTTGTCATTACTTGCGGACAAGCAATGGTTTAAGTTTGGGGGTGTGATAACTCTATTTTATATAGAGTATTTCATATGTTTAAACTTAGTATTTGCTCTCTTTCAAGTAATAATAAAGAGTTTATATAGTATTTACTGTGATATATGATAACTTGAGTGATTTGAATGGTTATAGTTATTTATAGGTCATTTTGGATATATTGTGGTATGTTTGATGTTTTTGTTCAGTGCAGTCTCAATGCTAACTGCATCAAATGCTCCTGCACTGATCCTGCATCAAATCTGCACTACTTGGTGAATAAGCAGCCTGTTTCATATGCATCCACTTGCAAGTGATGACCTCCTGCCTGGTTCTCTGATGCCATCCAACCTTGTATATAGGCGCCTACCATTCACACATAGCTATAGGCATAGCTTTGAAGAGTCAGCAACATAGGGACACATGTTCTATCACCATGGAACCGCCCTATGTATTAAGTCCTAGAGATAGGATAGTATAGTCCATAGGATAATTGTGGGTACTTAAAATACAAGAGTGAATTTATTTAAGCAAATTGGATAATTGTTAGGAGGCAAGATTGGCACTAACACCCCTTTCTTTACTGCATAGAACAAGGATCATAAGAGCTGGTAATGATACTCTGAAGAAAGTGACCGAAAGACACATAGCTAATGCAACAACATTCACTGCAGTTGCATCACATACTGCATCAAACACTTATAAGTAAATTACTTGATAAAGACATTCCAACTAGCTTTTCTCTTTTACACTATCAACATTTTTTACTTTGCTTTCTAACTTAGTTGTGATCATCAAACAAAATCCAAAATTATTTTGTTACTTAGTTACTTTACACTTTATTACTTTATATTGATTTTAAAAGTGAGTTTTTCAATCTCTGTGGGTTCGATCTTTTTACTACTTATTTTTGGACAGTGTATACTTGCACACAAGTGTATGTGTTTTCCATACACCAGGTTCTGTGATAGGCAAGGGAACTACGGGATAAATAGAAACCTGTTGGGGAATTTATTGGTCTAGTGTGTTAAGAATTGTTGGATCAAAGGAAGATGTAGGTAGTCTTGTGGACTCAAGTGAAGTATTTGGTGAAGCTGATGTTAGGATAGATAATAGAGAATGTCTCCTTTGAGACCATCTTTAAATCCCCAAAAAAATTGTTTTTCTAGCTCTTGGGTCAAGCATTGTTCTATTGGCCGTTAATGTGGATGTATAGGCTAGACAACCAAAGGTTTTTAGGTGTATAAGTGAAGGTGGTTTATTGTGTAGTATTTCAAAGGGTGATTTGTCATGAAGTATTGGTGTAGGTATTCTATTGATCAAATGTACAGAATGTTGGACTGCAAAGTTTCATAACTTGTGGGGAAAATTGGCTTGAAAGAAAAGGGCTCGGGCAACATTGAGAATGTGTTGGTGTTTTTGTTCAACAAGACCATTTTGTTGAGGAGTTTCAACACATGATCGTTGGTGCATGATGTCTTTGTTAGAGTAGAATTCCACACGATGATGGCGAGACCAGAGCTCAAGAATTGAGCTCTAATACCATCGATCAACTTTGGTGAAATCAGAGAGAAAATGGAAAGAAGCCATTTCTGTATTACTGAGAAGTTCCGTTACAAGTAAAGTGTATATACAACAGAAAATGCTTAACCGTAAACTAAGATTAACTAGTATACTAACTACAATTATTAAATAGTTGACTAATGATAACTCATATTTATATGAGTTATTTATGCCTTTATCCATGTAAATCAAGTGAGTTCTCAAGTAATATTAGTATCTTATTTCTCTAATTATTATAGTTGTAGAAAAAGAAGGGTTAGAAACTGTTTTGTATTAATTTGGCACATCTGGTGCCCTTTTGAGCAATTTAATGTGTTTTGTGACTGCTGCAGTGTTAAGCGCTATAGCGTCTAACGCTATATAGCGGCAAGAGGCGGTCAGTCGGCTAAGTCTTTGAAGCAAAAGTGTATTTTTGGCGCCAAGCTCTTCACTCCAAATCTCGTTTCGTGCTTGTCGTGGCAACCGACACACGGCGGATTTTATCACTAGTGGAAAATATGGATTTTACATCGCCAATTTTATACTATAACCGATATGAAAAAAGAGGCGGTGGCATTTTTGAAATTATGAGCAAATTATCTATATCGGTTCCTGTTTTAACCGATATGAAAACTCTATTTTACTCTAATTCATATCGGCTCCTATTCAAACCGATATGGAAACGCTAGATCGTTCACAAAACAATGAAAGGACCTTTGCCCTACTCTCACTCACGTTCACTCTCCCTCTCCCTCTCACTCTCATCGTCAGTCACCTTCTCGCGCCGTCACGTTCGTTGCCCTCTCCCTCTCTGGAAACCTTCATCTTCGATGCTCTCTCTGGAAACCTTTCCCTCTCTCGCTCGATCTCGCGAACCCAACCTTCATCTTCGATGCTCTCTCTGGAACCCTAGCCCTCGAAACCCACTGATCGCGCGATCTGGAACCCTAGCCTCGAAACCCACTGAAAACCCACTGAAAACGAAGGAGAAAACGACGGCGAAGAGGAAGAAGAAGAGGAACGACGGTGAAGAGGAAGAAGACTGTGATCAACATGCCAAAAAACTCTGCCTAATGATAATGATCCAAAATCAAGATTTTGCCTTCGTTGTTTTCTTGTGTCGCATGATTAAACAGTGTTGATTTGATCATTTTCTAATTCTTCTTCTTCTCGCAGTGCCTGAAAGCTTCAAAGTACAGTCAACCTATCAAAACTTTGCTTCTCTGTTCTTTACGGTTTCTTCACCTGCAAAACACAAGTAAGTCCCTAAAAACCAAAATTGATTTTTTTTTTTTTTTGTTCAATTTCGCAAATTTCAATTTTTTTCGCATTTCTTATCTGGGTTGGTCTCTCTTATTTTCTTGAATTTCTATTTCATCATAATATTCTTGTAATCATACAGAGGCTTGGGTTTCTAATTGTTTCCCCCAATTATCTTTTCTTTGGTATGTGTGTTGTTATTATATTAATTAATAAATCTCTTGAATTATTTAGGGGAAAAAGCTCGAATTGTTTACAAGGATTGCTGGTGAGCTTTTTGGCATGTTGATCACAGTCTTGTTCCTTCAAGAGGCTATCAAGGTTAGTTTTTGATGTAGTATTGGGTTATGTATCAACTATTAAAACAAAACATAAAAGGACTTTGATACAAGTTTTTGTTATTGTATGTATGTTTAGGGAATGGTGAGTGAATTTGCAGTTCCTAAAGAGGGAGATCCAACATTGGAAAAGTATCAGTTTCATTGGTTGTATGCAAATGGATTGTTGGGTATTATATTCACCTTTGGCCTTCTTTATACTTCTTTAAAGAGCAGAAGAGCAAGGTCATGGTTATATGGAACAGGTTTGTCAACTGAATTCCAAGTTTTGAACCATTTTATTAACATGGTTGGACTTTGGAGTGAGGAATCTGACATTTCTATGTTTTATTGAGCAGAGTGGCTACGAAGTTTCATTGCAGACTATGGAGTGCCTTTCATGGTTGTGGTGTGGACAGTTTTATCATTCATAGTACCAAGTAAAGTGCCTTCTGGTGTTCCTAGAAGCTCATTGCACCTCTAGCTTGGGAATCTCCATCTTTACATCATTGGACAGTAATCAAAGTACTTCATCTTACAAAACTGTAACACTCAAACCAGTTCTTGTTTTGATAGTTTTGGTAATCACTGACATAATTTCTGCTGCAGGATATGGGGAAGGTTTCTCCAGATCATATTTTTTCTGCTTTTATTCCTGCGGTGATGATTGCGGGGGCTTTTCTTCTTTGACCATAGTGTTGCTTCCCAGTTAGCACAACAAAGGAATTCAATCTCAAGAAACCTTCTGCGTATCACTACGACATATTGTTGCTAGGATTCATGGTGCGTATAAATTCATTCTTGTATAGAGCTGTTTAATTTTTATTCACATTAATAATCCCCATCAACATTAATGTTTTTCTTTGGTTAAAAATTTCAGACTTTGCTTTGTGGATTAATTGGTTTACCCCCTTCAAATGGAGTTCTGCCTCAATCCCCTATGCACACCAAGAGCCTAGCTGTTCTCAAAAGACAAGTGAGTAAAAATGATCTTTAGAATTTGTACTAAGTAAGTATCATGATTATTAAATTGGATACTGAATATGGTGATCTTTGAATAACAGTTGATCAGGAAAAAGATGGTTAAAAGTGCTAAGGAAAGCATAAAGCAGAAAGCGAGCGATTCCGAGATATACGGGAAGATGCAAGCAGTATTTATTGAAATGGATAACAGTCCAGATAAACATTCAGTTGTCAAAGAACTAGAGGATTTGAAAGAGTTTGTCTTGAACGGTGAAGAAAAAGCGACAACGATAAGAGCACATTTGATCCTGAGAAACACATAGATACATATTTACCTGTAAGGGTAAAAGAGCAAAGAGTGAGCAACCTTTTACAATCACTCCTTGTAGGAGCATCAGTTTTTGCTATGCCTGCCATAAAAAAGATACCAACTTCAGTTCTATGGGGATACTTTGCTTACATGGCTATTGATAGTCTTCCAGGAATCAATTCTGGGAAAGGATATTACGTGTCACAGATTGAGATGGCTATATCACCTTTTCTCCTCATTAAAGAAGGAAAAGATGATGATATCACTAACTTTGGAAACTACAACTACTCCTTCTTCTCTCCAACAACATGGATTCGAAGACATAGAGAGAGTTTAGAGAGAGAACTAGTGATAGATTTTCTCCATTGTTAAACACTTTGAAGCTTTGTTTTTATTGTAATTTTTAGTTTATTATTCTCTTCGGTGTTAACTTGAAGTTATAGTGTCATCTTTGTGAATGAGTTGGAAGCGTCAGTGTGTATCTTTTACCATCATTTCTTCTCACCTTGTTCTAGGTAATATGAGTGTGCTATCTTGTATTGCTTTGATGATGCAAAACATGAGCTAAACACCTTGAGTTGGATTGCTTGAATCTTTGTAATGAACCATTAGTATTGTATTTATAGTGTTGCATGCTTTGCGTTTCAATCTTTGTGTTGTACTTCTTTCAAACTTATTTTAGGGTTGGCCACTTAAAATGAGTACATTCGTGGGTTCAGACATGGTCCATGGATAGACTTCAAAGATTGATATGAATGAAAGTTTATTTAAAGACATTTAAATAGATTTTGCTCCATCTAGACATAGAAATGCAATAGTTCATAGAGCAAAGGCTGTGGGGTCTTTATTATACAGGGGTGAACTTATTTAGAACCTAGACATAGACATCTTGTAATGAAACCCTGACGTGAGTGGCTGAAAAGCACAAAAACATTTGCAACAGCGCTTGACGCTATAGCGTGTGACGTTATAGCGCTGTACTAATTGGGAAATTACTTAGTAAGAGCAATCCAACTTATTTCTCTCACATTTTACAACCACTCTTTTACTGTTTTCTTTAAACAATCACTCTTTACTGATAACCTGTGACTACAAACATTTGCTACTTGTTCCACTAAGTGCTAGTATAGCTTAAACTCTAAAATTAACATCAATCCCTGTGGAGAACGATCTTTACTTACTACTATATTACTTGTTGCGATTGTGTACACTTGCACAACTCCTTTTCGCTCAACAACTAACACTAACCATAAGTTAATATAACTACTCCTAATCTAAACTAGCTAATATGTATATACAATTTGACCACTATTAACACTTTTCTCCAACTAAATTAAAAAGTGGACACATATATAATTTAAGGACACATATATAATTTAAGGATAAAAGTGTCATTACTCACTATTTATCACTTTTTCTTCTTACACTATCTTTCTTACTTTTTTCTCTTTTTCTTACACTCTCTTTCCTCCTTTTCACTTTTATCTTACACTCTCTTTCTTCCTTTTTTTATCTTTCTTCTTACACTCTCTTTCCTCCTTTTCACTTTTCTCCTACACTCTTTTTCTTCTTTTTTTTCATTTTACTTTTCCTAAAAACAATTATTTTCTTTATCTTATCAGTTTACACTAAAAAAAATTATCACCTTAAAATTTTAATTTTTCTCTCCAAAATCGGTTTACACTCTTATTGAAAGTCTACTATCACCTCTAATTGATAATTTTACTATATGTTATAATCTAATAATCAACTAATAATCATTGAAAACTACAAGATAGCTGCAATAATATATAAAAAAAAACACGGGATAATTGCACTAATATATAAAAAAACACGAGATTAATATTTGTCATTGATAATTAAATTTTTTGAAGACTACTACTACAAACCTACTATCTAAAAAAATAAGAAGACTTAATGACTATTTAAACTACTAATTAATATTTAAAATAAATATTTCTTATTAATAATCTAATATCTAACTTTTACTATCTACTATAATCTACTAATCAACTAAAATAATCAAATGAAACTACGAGATAACTGCACTGATATATATAAAAAACACGGGATAACTGTAGTGATATATAAAAAAACACGGGATTAATATTTGCCATTGATAATTATAATTTTTGAAGACTACTATAAACCCACTATCTAAAAAAACAAGAAGACTTAATGACTATTAAAACTGATTAATATTTAAAACACACGTGACAAATATTTTTCACTAATACCTAAAAAATGACAATTGTCACAGATGTATAAAAAACACGGATAAATATTTCTTATTGATAATCTACTATTCATCATTTACGATCTACTATAATCTACTAATCCACGAAAATAATCAATTGAAACTACGAGATAACTATAATGATATATAAAAAAACACGGGATAACTGCACTAATATATAAAAACACGGGAATAATATTTGTCATTAATAATTAAAATTTGTGAAGACTACTATAAACTTAGCTACTATCTAAAAAACAAGAAGATCTAATGACTATTCAAACTACTGATTAATATTTAAAACAAATATTTCTTATTGATTATCTACTATCTCTCTTTTACTATCTACTATAATCTACTAATCAACTAAAATAACAATTGAAACTACGGGATAACTGCACTGATATATAAAAAATACGAGATTAATATTTGTCATTGATAATTAAACATGACAAATAATTGTCACTAATAATACCTAAGAAATGATTGCACTGATAATTTAATCACGGGATAATTGGACTGATAATTTAAAACACATGTGACAAATATTTGTCACTAATACCTAAAAAATGACAAATAATTGTCACTGATATATAAAAAACACGGGATAAATATTTCTTATTGATAATTTAATATTTATCTTTTACTTTTTTTTTGACAAAAATATTTATCTTTTACTATCTACTATAATCTACTAATAAACTCAAATAATCAATTGAGACTATGAGATAATTGCACTAATACATAAAAAACACGGGATAACTTTACTGATATACAATAAAAAAAATACGAAGATAACTGCAATTATATATATCTATATTACATATAACCATGAATCTGACACCTAGACATCCACCTAATCAACCATGTCAATAAATATGTCAGCACCAATTAAATCCACCTAAGCACAACCATTCCATGCGTGCGCCACATCACCTCATTAACACCTCATACATTTAGAGCCGTTAGATCAAGTCACATGACAATAAAATCAAGGGCCTTAATATCATGAAAAAAATCAACGGCCACAGTTAAAATGGATTTCGGCTGGAGTAAATTAACACATAGGGGACAAGAAAACAAACGTGTTAATTATCATTCAAAATCACAATTAACCACAATCAATTGTCATAACTTCTTTCGGTTTGAATTTTTTGGTTTCAAAAAATATATATATAAATGACCGGTTACTACAAATATGGGTGCAATATTAGTGATGTGTCAATTGAGAGAAAATATGTACATTCAAAAAGATTTATAGCTGAGTTTTAGTCTACTTTTGAATCGATTTAATTCTTTAAAATAAAACAAAAAATGGTTTTTGAAGAAGTCACACTTCACCTCTTCCGACTACACATCTGTCTACAGCCCTGTCTTTGTGCCACAATATTTCAGCATCTTTTCTTGCATCCCACAATTGCATTGTCTTTATAGGTTTAATAATGTCGATTTTTTAAAATAAATCTTCAATTTCAATTGTTGGATATATGATTGTTTTTTACTGTATATGTTTATTCAGAATGAAACTTTGAAGTTGTCAATAAGTTGAGAAATTAAATAAATTTTATTTTATTTAGGCTTAATTACAGTTTTGGTCCCCCTATTATCATCAACTCACGATTTTAGTCCCCCAATTTTTAATTTGACGAATTTAGTCCCCCTATTTTCCCAATTTGTAAAATCAAAGTCCCCACTAATTTGGTCAAAATTATTGTTGTCTTTATTAGCCCTTTAACCTACATGGAAGGCCACCGGCATGCCAAGTTGGACAATAAATTAAAACTTCTTATTTTTATTTTAACAAATGTTTTTAAACAAATTAATAAAATGCAAAATTAAAAACAAAATATTTGTCTTAGGTATCGTACCCATTTGATGAGTTCCCCACTCAAGATCATCATCTTCGTATTTCTATTTTATTTACATTGCCAATAACTCTTTAACATTTATGTTGCTTGGTGTGAAGTGAAAATCAACGGATGGACAACAATGTTACTTTCACACCTTTTGTGTCCAAAATAACAACCGAAAATGACAAGAGGAACTATCTATTGTCATGGTTCTTCCGTTATTTAATTTTATTTGATTTGATTTTCTTTTGACAGATTCTACATCTCATGTGCAGATAAAGGTGAAACTATCTATTGAGATATCATGTGCATGAATTTACTTGAGATGTAATTTGTACTCAATAGTTTTGTATTGTATTTTTATTGTGACTTTCTTATAGGTTAATGATTTTGATTCTTTGGTTTTATCTTCAGGATGTATGCAAAAGTATGGTGCTCGATGGCTACTTTTATCACCCAGCTTAGAAACTTATGATCAATGATATTTTAAAATTTAAAATAAGAAGTTTCATTTTAGTGTTTACTACCAATCTTGATACACAACCCTTTTGTTGTATATTATCCATACATAAATATGACAACATCTTAGGGCTATTAACTTATTGGTAAATTTTGAATTGGTTTGGCCATTTTCGTTAATGATTTATAATTTTTATCTGCTTGAAAAAAATATGACGTAGGAAATTAATGTTTCCATTGTTGAGCCCTTTCTTCGTTGTTTATTTTTTATCATGTGACATGGTTTTGGACAGGGATTCGTGGTGCTATGCCTATGATATTGAAATCCATGTACTTAGGTAGAATTTTATTAATTAGTTCTTCCACCCTTCACCCTAATTTGATTGGATTTTAAACCAGTTATTGTAATTCATTTGAATAGGAAGTTCAAACATTTTGGTTTAAACACCAAACACAAATTAGTAGAGGGTTAGAGTTTTGACTGAGGTTTTGTTTGGTTACTAATTACATCATCCACATAGTATGACACGTCACTAATTACATCATCAACGATTTTATTCCACATCATCAACTTAATTCGTTGAAATATATACCAAAAATGTAAAAGTAGGGAATCAAACGCATCCCCTCTTGAATTCAATGCAATTCTTAACCAAGTCGACTACATAGCTCTATTGTTTCATAAGCGTAACATATTATTGTTAAACCATTCTTTATTGTTATTTTAAAATAAAAGTCTTGGTACATTATTTTATATTTTTGAGAATGCTATAACATTTAAAAGTCAAATAATATAAAAAAAATACTCACTATATATATAAAAATAAATAAATGTATAAACATATATATATATATATATATATCATAATGAATGGAAAAAAGACAGTGTACAAAGAATTCGACGTGTCATATAACACACGATAACATACAACTGCATTTTTAAAGATGCCAAAAAATAATATAAAATTTTATGATAAAATGAGACATGTTACTTATAACAATAAAATCGAATTCCCACAGGTTCACACGTTTAGCGAAAACAAATTTTGAAGGATATATTACAAAATAGATGAGACATTCTATTATCGTATATCCTTTTCCTTTCGGCATTAGTAATAGTAATGTGTTTTTCTATATAGTCATTCAGAATACATTAGATGATAATCATATTTTCATCGGTTTCAATTTTCGTTTTAGTACTTTGTTTGAATACTTTTATATTAATTATTCTTCATTTAATTATTACAAAACATAAGACAGGAAACAAAATCTTTTCCCGGACAAAACCCCACATATCCCATTTGAAATTATAATATATAATTATATTATATATATATATATATATATATATAAATCTAAATTTAATTTTCTACTATTATATAAATATTTAAAATAGTTGAAGTAATTACCATACGGTGTCAAAACAAATGAATTTAGACTAATCTTTGTACGGTAAATTATATATAGTATATATATATATATATATATATATATATATATATATATATATATATATATATATATATATATATATATATATATATATATATATATATATATATATAAACACAGGATATAAATTTGTACTGATATATAAAAAACACAAGATAAATGCATAGATTGTTTTTAAATGATACTTTTACATTTTTATATTTTAATATTTATCTATTTTTTATTTGAAACTATTTTTTATCTATTTTAATTTTGTTTTTATTTTCACGGGGTAATGTTCAGACTATTTAAATACTGTCTAAATTCATTCATAAAAAGAACACGACAACACCCCGTGCGTATGCACGAATATCCTACTAGTAATATTTAAAGATAAAATAACTTTATAAAAAATCACAAAAAGATAAATTAAAAATAAAGGGATAGAACGATAAAAATATGTACCAAAAAAAGCGACAGGAAAAACAATCCAATTATTTAATGAGATAAAAATAAATCCTAATAAAATAGCTTAGTTGACGAGCTAAGTGACATGTAACCGTTTATGCAGAATGAGGTCTAGGTTCAAATCTATAACATACATTCATATTTTATCTTGTAGACTTTTTTTATCATATTTTATATGTATGTATTTGTAGAGATATCAAAGTAAGTCTTATAATGTAGTATTATAGACTTTGTTTGATTCGCAAGCAGTTAAGTACTGGACTGGACAATACAGTATTGGACTATATGATGTTCAGTACACTGTTTGGTAAACACTAGACATCACAAGTAAAAAAATATAAAATTTATTATAATTCTCTTTATCGGTTTATAATGATTGTATATAACATATATTAAAATATAATTAGAACATATTATAGTGAAAATAATATGACTGAGAGGAAAGGGGGGAGGGAGAGAGGGGAAAGAGAGGTCATGATATGAGAAGATAGATAGAGGAGAGATGGGATGTAGAAGGAGGAAGAGAGAATGGAGATATAAGAATGAGATAGGAGAGAGGGGTAATATTATGAGAAGATGTATAGAAGAGAGATGAGATGTAGAGAGAGAGAGATCTAGAGAGAGAATAGATGAGAGAGAAGATAGAGAAAAGAGATACAAGGGAAAAACAATTATTAGGTATGAAATAAATTTTTTTGAAATTTTCGGGTGCACAAAAAGTTGTACTATGATTTTCTAAGGAACAAGAATTTGTGGTTTTGTCCAGTCCCTTACCCCCACTACTGTCCAATACCATGAACAATTTTTCGAATCAAATACGGTACAACAGGAGTTGGCCAGTCCAGTACCCTGCTTTTTAACAAATCAAATGCACCTATAGTTAGGGGTGTTCGCGGTGCGGTTTGGTTCGGTTTTGAGATAAAAAGTGAACCGAACCGCAAGGTAAAATTACATGCGGTTTGGTTTGGTTCGGTTGGCTTCCTAAAATAAAACCGAACCAAAACAAACCAAATCAATGTGGTTTGGATTGGTTCGGTTGGTTCGGTTTTTTCCAAGACAAAATTAATTTAAAAGAGAGTTAAAATTAACTAACATAAAAAAGGCTAACATAAATCATTAAGAAAAAATCTACTCAAATATGTGTAGTATATAAATCACTCTCTTTTAATTTTTTTCAAATAGCTAAGACAATGTTTAAAAGAATTTGAATGAAATATTTTGTTGTAATTTTTAAATATAGCATAACAATATGGATTATTTGTAAGTGAGTCAAAAAATTAATTGAATTTGGGCTAGTAAGTGAGTGAGAGTTGGGTTGTAGTTGCAATTGGGTTAGTAAGTTAGTAAGGAAGGTTGTAATTCAACAAATTTTTAGTTACTACTTGCGGTTTGGTTTAGTTTGGTTCGGTTTTGGAAAACAAAACGCGAACCGAACCAAACCAAACCGCATGATGCAATGAAAAAGAACCGAACAAAACCGATCAAAAGCGGTTTTTTGCGGTTTTCGATTTGGTTTGGTTCGGTTTGCGATTTTCCTATTTATTTGGTTCGGTTTTGAACACCCCTACCTATAGTGATATATAATTTAATGAATGTGTAAAATCTTTTTACATAGTCAATTAATGCATGGTCTTTAAACGCATAAAATATTGTTTGGCGGAAAAATATATTTTACATACGGG
This sequence comes from Oxytropis ochrocephala, assembly GCA_020916435.1. Lineage (NCBI taxonomy): Eukaryota > Viridiplantae > Streptophyta > Magnoliopsida > Fabales > Fabaceae > Oxytropis > Oxytropis ochrocephala. The sequence continues at coordinate 21,141,926 of CM037092.1, forward strand.
TAGTTTTTTGTCTATGGTAAGTACCACCCAAAACTCTTGCATACACACAACTTGCAAGATCCGGAGTTCGAACTCATATCTTATCTGATAATATTGGTATTTGCTAGTTGAAATACACATTTACCAGCCTAAATAGAAATATCACATTGTCTTCGTTTTTACTAGAAATAATTAAAATTTTGTATAGAAAGATGGAGAACAACTTTACTTTTTCTACTGTCAAAAAAAAAAACTTTACTTTTTCTTATTCAAAGTTAATATAGAATTCAATTTCAAGAGATTAGGCTAGATATTATGTCCCGGGTTCGAACTCGGGACCTCACAATTGTGTTTGTGAGTTTCTAATGATAGTGATGACTCCGTCTACATACAAAAAAAAAAAAAGTAGATAATAATTACTGTGTGTATGTAATTTATTTAACTTAATATATTAAAATTTTGATTTTATGATATTTTTCGCGATAAACATATTTAAAAAAATATGCACCCCTTAACTCAAAGTCTCAGATCTGCCTGATTATATATCAAATTAATTGATTTAATTGATAGATTTTGATAATGGTTCAGGAAAAACATTTTCACCCAAAATCGATGCCCATCAAGTTGTTAAATAGACTGCAAATTGTGACATATTTGACTGTTGTGATAATAGGGAATTACTATCTTACATTGAACATTTGAAATTAATCATGAGATAAGTCAAGAGATAAGGTGATAATATTTGGCAGAATATGGCCAAATAATGTACAAAACTAAACAAGCCTTATTCTGTCATTGTTTTTATGTCGGATATCTTCTACGCGCAACTGTAAAGATTAATTTTTTGAGTCGAGTAGGATTACAATGCACAGTAAAATTCTCTCTCAAGAGTTTAACGCGATTGTATTCTCAAGGCTGAGATTCAAACCAAGATCTTGATTAAGTTGAAAGAGACCCAAACGACTTCGACTTATGATCATACTAAACATTAGTTTAGTAATTGTTACTAAATGAGCATAATTGTAATTTCCTCATCAATGAAAAAATTTGGTGACTTATATTTAGGGGTGACAATTTCTACCCGCAAGTGGGGATCCTCATGATTGCCTTCGAATGGGCCCGTGGTGAGGATTTTTCCCGTGGGGATGGGGATGGGAGAAAATCTCCCATGATCAAAGTGGGGATGGGGATGGGGATCATACTGCCCGGCCCTGGACCCATACTAATATATTATATAAATATTCTTATTATAGATATATATATTATGTTATAAGTAATTAATTTTTTTAGTCTTTTTATAAGTGTTTTTAATTTAAAATATTAACAAAATATTAAATTGTTCTAACTTTTATACTTTCTAAATATTAAAATATTAAAATATAAAAGAAAGACTAACATTTATATTTTTCATATTAAAATGTTAAACTTTTGAATTTTAGCCCTACTTTTTATATATTTTTCTAATTTTAGTTTATATTTTTGCTAAATTTTAATAAACTTGTGAGGTCCTGTGGGCCGTGAAGATCTGTGGGGATGGGGATGGGGGAGGAAATGTCTCCGAGGTGGAGAACGGGGATGGAGACGGGGGACGATTTGGAAGCGGGCGGGACGGAGGCGGGGAAGATTCTCCCGCCCCGCCTCCCCCCATTGCCATCCCTACTTATATTGTAACAATTAAACATGCGCTAACCAATATTTTCATTTACTAACTCACCAAACAAAAATTAAATTGTGACTAATATGTATGGTGGAGTATTATTAAGGCATTCTTTAGTATTATAAGTAATTGTCGACGGAAAACATCTCATCCAGAATTATGCAATTTATTAATTAATAATGTCATTTTCATTTTATTCTTTTACTTTCTGTAATTTCCACGCGTTGCCATGACATGTTAATATTGACTAATGCATTTTATAGGGGTCCATAACTTCACATAAATCCTAAATACCAATGAAAGCAAACAATGTTTTTACAATGATCATCTTCCCTTTCCATGCCATCTGTTCTTTTGTCGTCCCACATGTGTGTGTCTTTCATTTCCCTTCAGCCACTGTTTTGAGATTCTAGTGATGAATCTGTGTACTTCCACTTTAATTCATCTTTCTGATGATTATATACGCGGTAAAACGTTTTATAACTATGTCTTGCAGCACTTACTCCCTTTAGACTCATTTATAAGCAACAAACATCTTTTTAGATTAATTGAAAAAATAATGTATCTAGACTATATATAGATCAGATATATTACTTTTTTAATGAATCTAAAAAAGTGATTTTTACTTATATATGAGTTCAGAGGGAGTATTATCGAGTCACAATAGTTGGAAAAAGGATTTGAATTGTATCACTGATTTTGATTGATTGACATACGTGCAGCAAAATTTACAACAATAATGCATATTAATTAAACTCTTGAAATAATACTCATTGAAGAGTGTACTAATCCATTTATTATTAGATGTTAGAATGTACTATCATAATAAAATAGTTTTCAATTGTAACTATTTTTTTTAGTTAGTTAGTTAGATTTTTGATTTTTCTTTCACTAGAGGGTGTACTATATATAGCGATCACCTCTTCATATTGTATTAAGATTTTACTTCACCATTCATTTGAATGAAATTTATATTCAATTCATAGATAGAGTTTAACTCTTAATATGGTATCAGGAACGATTATGTAGCTTCCGCGTTCATCTCTCATCGATGATTCCTCCATTGTCTTTTCGCAAATTTCTTCTTTTGCTTTGCGATTCATGAACAATGGTGTTCATCGTGGTATCAAAAGAAATTTCTTGTTTTTTCTTCCATATGTTCTTTAAGATTCTCCGCGTTCATAATTCTTCCTTTGTTCTTTGACTTGCTTGGTTGTTGTTCAACTCATATCTACCATGGCAAATCCTCCACAAAACCATGATGACGCATTATACCTCCATCCTTCGGATAATTCCGCTCTTGTGTTGGTATCTCAACATCTCTCTTGCGTGTCACTTCTTGCGTGTATTCAAGAAGTTCTTTGAAGCTTCTTCCTCGATCATCCCTCGAGCCTGCTTCATCATCTTTGCTGCGCTTATGTCTCTTGTTTCTTCCTAGTCAAGCTGTGTAGCTATGGAAGAGCGAATGGACCAGCAAATGAAATATTTTTTAACTCATATGGTCTTTCAGATATGTTTGATACATTTTAGGATTTTCTCCTACTATTCTTAGCCTTTATCCTTTCCATAGAATTCAAGGTTTGCTATGTTTGATAAGAAATTCACTGTTTTGTTATATTTCATTTTGTTTTCTTGTTGGATTCTTGGATTGATTTCTTGGATCCACATTTTTGTCTGGGGTTTTTTGAAGACTGCTCAACGTTCTTTTGTCGACATGTGGTTTCTTGCAAGTTTTCAATTGCCATCAACATAGTAGCACTGATGTTTGGCCTTGTAGAATGAGATTTCAATTTCCTAAGTTTCCTAAAGTCTACAATGGTTGCTGAATGGACTTCATATTCATGTGGCTTGTGTATTTGAATTTTTGGTTGGTCGATAGTGCAAGATGCATGAAAGCTTTATTTTAGCATCTCATATCCAAGCTGGAAGATCTTGACATCTCTCTTCCAACTTGAGGGGGAGTATTAGAAAGTTAGTTTACAAGTTAGTTAAATTAGTTTTCAATTATAACTACTTTTCTTAGTTAGTTAGTTGGATTTTTGTATAATCTTTCACTAGAATTAGGTGCACTATATATAGTGATCACCTCTTCATATTGTATTGAGTTTTTACTCACCATTCATTTGAATGAAATTTATATTCAATTCATAGATAGAGTTTAACTCTAAATATGATATCAGGAGTGATTATGTAGCTTCCGCGTTCATCTCTCATCGGTGATTCCTCCATTGTCTTCTCGCAAATTTCTTCTTTTGCTTTGCGATTCATGAACAATGGTGTTCATCGTGGTATCAAAAGAAATTTCTTGTTTTTTCTTCCATATGTTCTTTAAGATTCTCTGCATTCATAATTCTTCCTTTGTTCTTTGACTTGCTTGGTTGTTGTTCAACTCATATCTACCATGGCAAATCCTCCACAAAACCATGATGACGCATTATACCTCCATCCTTTGGATAATTTCGCTCTTGTGTTGGTATCTCAACATCTCTCTTGCGTGTCACTTCTTGCGTGTATTCAAGAAGTTCTTTGAAGCTTCTTCCTCGATCATCCCTCGAGCCCGCTTCATCATCTTTGTTGCATTTATGTCTCTTGTTTCTTCCTAGTCAAGCTGTGTAGCTATGGAAGAGCGAATGGACCAGCAAATGAAATATTTTTTAACTCATATGGTCTTTCAGATATGTTTGGTACATTTTAGGATTTTCTCCTACTATTCTTAGCCTTTATCCTTTCCATAGAATTCAAGGTTTGCTATGTTTGATAAGAAATTCACTGTTTGGTTATATTTCATCTTGTTTTCTTGTTGGATTCTTGGATTGATTTCTTGGATCCATATTTTTGTCTGGGGTTTTTTTGAAGACTGCTCAACGTTCTTTTGTCGACATGTGGTTTCTTGCAAGTTTTCAATTGCCATCAACATAGTAGCACTGATGTTTGGCCTTGTAGAATGATATTTCAATTTCCTGAGTTTCCTAAAGTCTACAATGGTTGCTGAATGGACTTCATATTCATGTCGCTTGTGTATTTGAATTTTTGGTTGGTCGATAGTGCAAGATGCATGAAAGCTTTATTTTAGCATCTCATATCCAAGCTGGAAGATCTTGACATCTCTCTTCCAACTTTAGGGGGAGTATTAGAAAGTTAGTTTACAAGTTAGTTAAATTAGTTTTCAATTATAACTACTTTTCTTAGTTAGTTAGTTGGATTTTTGTATTATCTTTCACTAGAATTAGGTGCACTATATATAGTGATCACCTCTTCATATTGTATTAAGTTTTTACTTCACCATTCATTTAAATGAAATTTATATTCAATTCATAGATAGAGTTTAACTCTTAATAGTTTTTAAGTGTTGCAAAGTTAGGCATTGCCGTAGTAGGCCCAAAATGTTGTAGTGTGAGATTTAATTTTCACACAATTTTTTTTACCAAAGCAAACTCATAAGTAGAAAGTGAAAAATCTCAACCATCATAAGTAGAAAGTGAAAGATCTCAATCGTTCATTACTAGCACATCCATTTGACTTAAGAGCATCCCGGTCAGAGCCTACTACTTAACATTACAACATTTGTCGAAACTTTCCAACTGAGGAATTGTTGAGCGACGATAAGTACTTTGGGGCTGATAATGAGAATAGGTGGGAAAAATCCCGCTCAAATTTTCCATGGCATTAGTGTTGGTCGGTAATTTGTGACGGCGTTAAGGTTGGTCACTAATTTGCGACGGTGTTACCCGTGGCAAACCGCTTAAATTTCGTGGAAAACCCTAAACCCCAAGTTCATTAACCACGCGTCCTCGTTTTCTCTATTCTCAACAGCCTCTAACCTCTCGTTCTCATTCTCACTCTCAATCACCAAACCACCAGCGCACTCACCCTCCACCCACACTCCTCACCATCACCCTCCGCCCTCCACCCACCATCGCCCCCTTTCTTATCGTCCTCCACCATCGCCTTCCTCACACATGAGAGGTGTTGACCTCATCTGAAGATTATAAGGTTGACTATCTATTCAGTCAAACCTAAGCCTAACAACCTTCATCAGTTAAGAGGCCAGATTTTCTCTCACATTGTTACCTTTCAGTTCCTGTTGATCTCGATGGCTTAATCAACCTTTTGTTATCCTGATATTCGTGTTATGGATATTTTATTCATTCATTCATTGCCCAATTTTTTTTGTAAACCCAAAACCCTAACAATCTACAAGCCGCGATTCACTCTGAATTTTCAAAAATTTTATTAGGTTTATTGTTTTCCTATATCACGCGAATCTACTCTAATATAATAAAATCATATGCTAGCACCTTTACATTTTTAGACATCTTAAAATTTTGACATTTGTCATAATTTAGGGGTAAAATCGTCAATTCCCTACTAAAAGACGAAATAATGCAGCTTTTTCTGCAAAAGCGCTACTGTTTCAGATAAAAGTGCTATTGTTTCTGCAAAAGCACGGTTGTTTCTGCAAAAAGCAAAAACTATTGTTGTTTCTGCATAAAAGTGTTGTTGTTTCTGCAAAAGTGTTGTTGATTTCTGCAAAAAGCGTTGTTTTTCTCTGTTTTTTTAAAAACTGTTTTTAAAACTTTTCTGGTTTTATTTTATTATTTTAAAAAAACTGTTTTTTTAAAAAAATTCTTTTTTCATTTTTTTCCAGGTTTTTTTTTGAGTTTTTTTTTAAAATATTAAAACAATTTTTTTTGACGCATTAAAACAAATTTTTTTGTTACTTACAAAAAATAAATTTGTCCCTATTTTTATAATATAATCAAATTACTAAAATTAATCATTTCTTTTACCAACGGTAAAATTAATCATTTTAACAAAAGTTTAAAAACTAACTTTTCATTCAAAAAATTAATTTATTAAATTAAAATTAACTCAATAATTAAATAATCTAAAATTTACTATTTACTATAATCTCTAATAAAATCATTGAATTTTACCACTGAGAATTGAAAAAAAACTTTAATCCCTACCAAAAATTACAAAATAACTTTTTATAATTAAATAAATATGATTAAATTATATATAAAAAAAAATCATAATACGCGGCAACCGGAGCGACAACGAAATTAATTAAACGAATATGATTTAGTTAATATTAAATCATATAGAAAAGGCTAAATACCACTTTTGGTCCTTTATCTTTGGTCTAAGTTTCACTTTGATCCTTTATCTTTTTTGGTCCATTTTGGTCCTTTATCTTTTATTTCTGTGTCAGTTTGGTCTTTTATCTTTATTTTTTTCACTTTGGTCCTTTATCTTTCATTTATTGTTTCATTTTGATCCTCTTAAAAAAATACAAAAAAAAATTAAGAACACTATGATTGCCGTATTCTGATTTCTTATTGAATTTCAATCATTTTAGACTCAAGAATCGTGTTCTTCATTTTTTTTTGTATTTTTGTTTAAGAGGACCAAAACGAAATAATTAATGAAAGATAAAGGACTAAAGTGAAAAAAATAAAGATAAAGGACCAAACTGACACAGAAATGAAAGATAAAGGACCAAAACGGACCAAAAAAAGGTAAAGGATCAAACTGAAACTTAGACCAAAGATAAAGCAAAGTGGTATTTAGCCTATAGAAAAATATGAGTTAAAATATGGCAACATGAGCGACAATGAGAGCTGCAATAGGAGAGGTAAGGAGGGCGCCAGCAAGTGTGCCAAAGGGAGAGCCAACGAGGATACAAACGGGAGGGCCAACGGGAATGCGTATTTTACCTCTAATGTCCAAATACATTATTACTAGGGGGAAAACCCGTGCGTTGCACGGGTTGTTATAATATTTTTTTGTTTAAATTTATTAAATTTAAATATATAATATTTTAACTATTAATATAAATCATGCATATTTAAAATATAGTATAATATAATTATGAGTTAAATTTTTATATAAAGTTTATTTTTTTGAGATGATATTGTTATATATTGTATTCTTAGAAATGACACCCAAGCAAAGTTCAAGCTCCTTTTTCATAACCAAAAGAAAAAATAAATCAGAATTTAATAAATTAAAGACCCACTATTTAAAGACACACTAATTATTTCTTATTGAAAAAAACTTAGATTAATTGTGATAAAAAAGCAAATAATTGTATAGTGCTAAGGAGTAATGCTAGTGCATTGCAAGGAGAACTCATGCAAAGGGCTACAACTTGTGTAATCTCTATCTTGTTGTTTCTCTTTTGTGATTTCAATTATATAAACATGTTCTATTCACACATAGCAAATGACGTTTATATATAAAATAAAATTAAAATATATTTTTTATTATGTATTAATAATTCTTTTACTCAATGTAAAGGTAATATGTAACCATATATATGTACCAAAAAAAAGAATGTAACCATATATATTTTTGGAATATAAATTTTGTTCAGATATTTAATATCATCACATCTCTTATATTAGCATTATAAATTTTGAATATATGGTTGATAATTTTCGAAAAAAATATCTCAACATTTTAAAACTAAAACTATCTTTTAACAAACAACATCAATGAGTCTTAATGTAAATCAAAATTATATTTTTAGTCATTTAATTTTGTTTATAAATAATTTTAATATATATTTATCTATTTTAATTGTATTTGCATTTATGTGTCTCTGTTCATGTATTTTTGAGTTTCAATGACTTCTTCATGAGCGGTGATAACTCTATTTTATATAGAGTATTTCATATGTTTAAACTTAGTAAATTGCTCTCTTTCGAGTAAAGATAAGGAGTTTATATAGTATTTTGTGTGATATATGATAACTTGAGTGATTGACATGGTTATAGTTGTTAATAGGCCATTTTGGATATATTGTGGTATTTTTGACGTTTTTGCTCAGTGCAGTCTACAGATCCTGCATCAATGCTCCTGCATTGATCCTACACTGAATCTGCACTACATGGTGAGTGAGCAGCTAGCTACTTGCACATCCACTTGCATTGCTGACCTCATGCTTGGTCCCCTAAAACAGAACCACTTTATATAGTAGGCGCCTACCATTCACACATAGCCATAGGGATAGCTTTGAAGAGTCATCAACATAGAGACACATGTTCATACCTCATTGGACCTCCCTATACACTTGATCAAAGATCTCACCTTGGGGATCAACCTCTGAAAAGCAATTACAGCTCAATCCTCTCAAGATTACTTCAACATGAAGGAAGGAAGCACCTCTCTTGAAGACTATAAAAGGACCTCACATCTTCATTTGGAAATATATCACAATCCATAAGTTAGATTCAAATTTCAATATACATAGTTAGTTTCTATTTTGGAAGAGGGAAAGGAAGGAATAGTCTATCCTCCTTACTTCGATTTCAAAGTATTTGCATAGTGCTAAGGAGTAATACTAGTGCATTGCAAGGAGAACTCATGCAAAGGGCTACAACTTGTGTAATCTCTATCTTGTTGTTTCTCTTTTGTGATTTCAATTATATAAACATGTTCTATTTAGTTTATATTTATCTTGCAATGTCTATTGTTAGCTAAATCTCTCTCTTAGTTGGAATGTTCTAATCATTTAATGAGCTTTTAAGTAAGTATGATGCATGTATGTAATGTTTGCACTTTAGTTCTTGTTAGATAATATTTTCAACACTTATTTTGAGATTGATCACTTAGAATAAGTAGATTTGTAAGAGAAGACATGGCTTACAATTAAGAACTCAAGAACTAATATGGGTAAGTGTTTTACATAAAGGAAACTTTGTGAAAACCATGCTAAGACCTAGACATAGGATAGTATAGTCCATAGGGTGATACTGTGGGTACTTAAGATACAAGAGTGAACTTATTTAAGCATGCCTAGACATAGGAAGCTTGTAATGAAACTCTGAATGAAGTGACTGAAAGGCACATAGCTAATGCAACAGCATTCAGTGCAACTGCATCACATACTGCATCAAACACTTAAAAGTAAATTACTTGATGAAGACATTCCAACTAGCTTTCTCAATTGCACAACAAATACTTGCACTTTTAGTTTTTACTAACTTGATTGTGATAACACCAATTCCACTATAATTGTTATTTGGTTACTTTACACTTTATTACTTTGTATTAAATTTTAAAAGAGAGTTTTTCAATCTCTGTGGGTTCGATCTTTTATACTACTTGTTTTGGACTGTGTATACTTGCACGTGCTTTTTTCCAACACCAAGCGGCCCACCCCAACATTTTGGGCAAGATCCGCCACTAACTGGAAAGATTCTCTAGATCTCTACTTGGCTATCGCCAATCTTGATCTGGCATTGAGAGATGAAGTTTGTCGCTCTCACAGATGCCTCCACTGAAGCTAAGAAGACCTTTTTGAAAGATGGGAACACTTGCCTTAAAGTGATTGCCTATACGATGGAGAAGTCCATCAAACAAAGCATCCCAGAAAGTGATAATGCTAAAGAGTTCCTCAAGTGTGTTGGTGAAAATTTACAACCTTTGAAAAGGCAGAGAAAAGTGAATATCTTTCCTTGTTTGACAAGAAAAAGTTCCTAGCTCTAGCTTGTTTTGAATCTAATATGTTGGATGTTTCATCCAACACTTGGTGGTTACATACAGGGGCTACTATTCATGTTGTGAATTCCTTATAGGGGTGCACAAGTCTGAGGAAACCAAGTGATAGCGAAGCTAAAGTTATTTTGGTAAATGGAGCTAGAGTAGCCGTGGAGGAAACAAGAGTAGTTTCATTACTTTTACCTTTTGGACACACTTTGGTTTTTAAAGATGATTCTTATGGAAGGTATGACATAACTGGGAGAAACCCATGACCATTTGCTAGATATCTTGATGAATGCGGAATTTATGCTCAGTACATGTTGTGTAAGAAATGGTGTGCAAGTATACACAACCTTTAACAAGTAATAAAGTGATAAGAAAGGTCGAACCCACAAGGATTGTATTAATTTAGCTAGTTTTCAAGATAGTAGTTTTGCCTAGTGATGCAAGAGTTTGAGAGTAAAATATGAGGAGAGTTGAGTATGTATGTAAATAAAAGCTAAAGATGTTGTGTTTCAGATGAGAGAGATGGTTGGAATGCCTTTTCCTATATAACTTCACTTTGAAAGTATGATGCTACTTATGATGCTCCTGCAATGAATGCTGTTAAAATAAACACTTCTGCCTTTCAGCAACTTTTCTTCAGGGTTTCATTACCTGGCTTATGTCTAAGCTCTTGAATAAGTTCACCCTTGTATTTTAAGCTCCAACAGTTTCATTCTATGGACTAAGCTAGCCTATGTCCAGCACTTAGCTTGGAATTAACAAAGTTTCCTTTTATTAAAACACTTACCCATATTAGTTCTTGAGTTCAAACCATAAACAATGTCTGTATTTATGATCTTACTTATCCTAAGCGATCAACCTTAAAATAATCTTTGAAAGAATTATCATACAAGAACTAAATTGCAAGACATCACAAGTAACATAAGAACTACTCAAAGATTCATTATATAGTTAAAGCTTCCCAACCAAGGGTAATTTAGCTCATGCTTGACATTGTTAAACTCCTATAAACAAGAGAAAGTATGTTCATAAGAATGAAAATACAAAGGAGTAAAGAGAGTTGTACATTACACACTTGCAACCTCCTTGTACCTTCTACCTAACAATGTTGGGGCAATGAACCTCTCAGCAACAGAACCGCAACAAGAAAATAAACTAAAGTAGGGAGAAGTTGTCACTTTCTCCCTTTCCTTACAACTAAAACAAAAGTGTTTCCTAAGTAGACTAAAACTTGTGAGATGATTTGAGTGAAGAGAATGAGGAGTATTTATAGGCTCCATGGAGTGAGTTGCCTTTGGTGCCAAGTAGGTCAAGTAGCTCATCCACTTGCTTCAATGTGATTGATGGGAAGCTTCACCAACTAAGAAGGGAGGTCCAATAACCAAATGCCAAGTGTACTTGTGAAGTTCCAACTTGTTGGTGAGATACATGAACTTGGCGCCGCATCTTGCCACTTGTGCAACTTGCACTTGCAACTTGACATGCTGATGTCATCATCAAAGTGCTTGAGCATTGAGTGAAATTTGTATTGCTGGTGCAGTGCTTCTATCTCTTCCTGAATCTCTATTGCTGGTGCTATGACTGCTGGATGCATTGCAGGTGCAATCGTTGCTGGCTCTATTGCAGGAGCAATGATTGCTGCAGCAATTGAACAAACACATAAAAATACCACAAGTCATAGAATTTAATGATGATGCAATTCAAAGCAATAGATGTTTGTTTTTGCTCTTCATTCCCCCATATTTGATAATGCAAAATTACTGAGTTACATACAATAATTTAATTTTAAGAGTTAAATAATTCTATACAAAATAGAATTATCAGTACACTATATATGCCCGGTACGCCAAAGAAAAATGGAGTTGTCGAGAGACACAACCGCACACTTATGGAAATTGTGAGATGCATGATGATTCGTTCCTCTTTTCCCGATTTTCTATGGGGAGATGCCTTGAAAACTGCAGTTTACATTCTCAATAAAGTACCAAGCACTGTCGAAAACTCATTTTGAGCTAATGACGAGAAGGAAGCCGAACTTGAAACACTTTCATGTTTGGGGTGTAAAGAAGAAGTTAGACCTTATAATCCTCATTAGAAGAAGCTTGATCTGAAGAGTTTTAGTGTTTTCTTCATTGGATATTGTGTAGGTTCCAGAGGTTGCCAATTTTATTGTCCTCATAAGAAATATCTGAAATGGAGAAAGTCCCATATGTTTTTGCTGTTGGTAGTCTAACGTATACTCAAATTTGTACTCGTTCCAATATTGCTTTTGTTGTTAATGCCTTAGGGAAATACTTGAGCAACCCAGGTTTGGGTCATTGGAAAGCTGTTAAAAAAGTCGTGTGATATTTGTAGAGAACCAATGGTTATAAGTTAACCTATAAGAAGTCAGATCAACTTCAGGTCATTGGTTATTCTGATTCTTACTTTGCAAGTTTCCCTAATGATTGAAAGTTTACTTCCAGCTTAATATTTATGATGGCAGGAGAAGCTATCTCTTGGAAGAGTGTTAAACAGACTCTTACAACTACTTCTACCATGGAGGCAGAGTATGTCGCTTGCAATGAGACTACTTGTCAAGCTATGTGGCTGGAGAATTTTATTTTTCGTTTCAACGTTGTTGAAAGCATATTTAGGCCACTTTTAATATATTGTGACATTACTGTTGTCGTGAATTTCTCTCACAATACTAAGAGCTCTTCTTGCTCAAAGCATTTCGACATTAAATATCTATTTGTCAAAGAGAAATTTCTTGAATTTCAGTCTCAAATTGAGCATCTTGCTACGGAGAACATGTTAGCAATCCCACTAATCAAAGGCTGGACTATTGGAGCTTTTCAAAAGAATGTTATCCACATGGGTTTAGTTAAGTCATTTGATACTCTCACTAGTGCAAAAATGACTTTAGACAGCACCATTTAGTATTGGTTGTTTAAACAGCCGATGCTAAATGTAGACGCGGTGACAATTTTGAAATTAAATTGAAGTTTTCAATTTTCACGCTTACATTTAGTATCGGTTGTTTAAACAACCGATACTAAATGTGTGTCTCTAACACATTTAGTATTGGGTTTTAAGTCAACCGATACTAAAGGTCATCTAATTTAACACATTTAGTATCGGGTTTTTAGTCAACCGATACTAAAGGTCATCTAATTTTTCTTCAGGGACGCACTCTCCTCACGCACAGAGCGCTCTCTCCTCAATCACGTTATCTTTTCTCAACTCTCATTCTCGTTCAACTCTCTTTCACAACTCTCAACTCTCCATCTTCCTCACAAAAGAAACCCTAGCCTCACTCCCATCTCCATCTTCTCTCTCACTCTCGCTCATCTCCATCTTGCTCTCGTTCACCTCCATCTCACTTTCGCATCATCAATCGCTCCGCTTCGTCACTTGCTACACCATGAGATCTGAAATTCTCACCGTCACTCCGCTTTCCTTCATCGCTCCGCTTCTCTCTCACTATGCTGCCGTGAACATCGCATAGTGTGAATCTCAATTTATCCATGTTGATTTTAGTTTTTGAATAATTTCCCCCTTTCTTGATTTTGATTGATTTAGGTTTAGTTTAATGGTGGTTTTCATATTAGATGGGAGCGATTAGCAGATGGTGGGTGAAGAGGAAAAGCAATTGTTGCCATGGATTGAGAAGGGGAAGGGAAGGCTACAAATGGATCTATGGAGCCCTAGAATCTCTCTTCAAATCAATCGCTTTGTTTGATATCCTCATCATTCCCTTCGATTTCTTCATTGTATCTCATGTTTCGGGTTTGAAATGCTATCGAATTGTAGGTGCTGCGAGGGTGGTCATGTGAACGGAGAGTAGGAGATCAAGGGAGGGGAAGATGGCGGTGCCGTTTTGAGAGGCCGAGATGAAGGAAGATGAGGAGGAGATGAGGTGAGACCTAGAGAGGAGTGGTTCACGCTGGGAATGGCTTTCATGGTTGAGACACGATAGTGAGTGGTTCCCTGAGAAGGATCTTCGCTAAAAGGTATTCTTCTATTCATTCCTATTTTATTTTTTTGCTCTCTGCTTATTGATTCTCACGATAGGAAAAGCACTAATTAGTGAGTGAATGGTCCATTGATAGGAAAAGCACTAAAAGGTACCGATCTGTATGTTCCTTTTGGTTGTTGTTTATGTAGCCTATAGACTCCATTCTCGCTCACTATTGTTGCTTTCGCTTCAGTTGATTGACTATTGTTGTGTTGCCAACAAACAACATCCGAAGTATAGCGAGAAATCTTAGTACAAAACCCTCTCGATTCTCAATAGTGAATAAACTTGAACCGATTCTGTGTGTTTTTAAATCAAGCACGACTTCACTGACTGCATTTCAATGATGATAGATTGCACGCAGATGTTCATCTTGAACTTGTCCTTCTCTTAATATCCTCTATTAAAGAGTTTGCGATTGAGACAAACATTTTCTCGATGAATTTCTAAACTTCTCAAGTTCTCTAGGATCCTTACAGTCCTTAAGCATATCGAGAAAAATGCTTTGGCTTTACGAATTCTGATTTCCTTCGTGCATATGCATTATCTCTGCTTTCGCCATAAGTGTTTGGCAAGTTAGTAGAATGGGAACAGAGGACATCATTTGGCAAAGTTTATCTATTGTTTGTGTGCCACGCATTTGGCAAAGGGATATCGAGCCCAGAAAGGAACAATAGTCACCGAATCAAAAGCACTAAATAGTCATCGAATCAAAAGGAACAATACTTCCATTGATAACTATTGTTTGTGTGCCACATTAGGCCATGTTGTAACACCCCATTTCAAAATCGTGAGTGTACAAAAATATAAAATAGTGGATCAAGCCGACTATGGGATTACTCGGTAATCGATACTACTTGCTTACTGTGGCATAACTTTTGAAAATACACCAAATAAAGAAATTCTAGCCTTAGTGGCGAACCACGCTTTTAGCTTCATTCAAAGACACTAATAGTATAACATAAAGTAATACTCAATGAAATGGAGCGTCACAACTCTTTCTCTTAAACCAAAAACCAAATTTTCACATACTGCAAATGAAAACAATCAATGTCTCAACAATTAAACAGTGATTTCCCTCACTCCCGACTACACCGTGGTAAATGACAACAAAGGGTGAGTCTCGAACTATATATAAAGGTGATAATAAGCAATATATATAAGCATAGTGTACAAGAGACTCAAACACACCAATCATTAATCAATAATATTCATGCACTAATGAGAATGTATGCAATGTCATCATGCATGTGGTACCATTGGCTCCACCGGCGCCCCTCGAACTTCACAATCATCATACAAGGCCCCCGGGCCGCCATGTCACTTTATAAGGCCCTCTGCCCATGGCATGCTCAATCACCTCATTATAAACCCTTAACACCATTATGTCCCACCTGACTTGTAAACCACCATTTAGGCAAGTTAGTAGAAAGGGACCATTTTGACACACAAAAATAATTTTAAGAACAAATTCAACGGTTTTTGAAAAAATCCCCACCGGAGCGCACACACCGGCGCGCGTGAAGAGAGAGCGCGCAAGAAGGCGCGCGGATAGAGAGGTGTGCGCACGACGAGGTTACGCTACAGGACGCCTGCATCATCATTTTGATCAAGCAAAGTTTAAGATGGTGCGCAAAGACACCATTTCCCGGACACAGCGGCCACAGTTGGCGCCCCCTGTTGACCCACTTCACCCAAAGACTTTCAAACCAAAAACACCCGAGCCAAAATGTTTAAAAATGAATTTGGGCAGTAAACACAAAATTTGGCACGTTGAAATATGCCTAGAAAAGTAAGTTTCACTCCCTGCTCCAAAACACACCCAAAACGAGCCCTACCGGACATTTTCAAAAATACACCGCAATCGTAAAACCACTCGAGCCAAAATGTTTAAAATTGAAAGTTGGCGGTGTGAATACAAAAGTTGTACGAGAAAATATGTTCGTAAATACAAGTTCACTCCCGGGCCCCAAACACACACAAAACAAGCCCCACCGACATTTTCAAAATAACACCACGCAACTGAAAAACCACTCGAGCCAAAACACACTTAAAATTGAAAGTCAAGGCGGTGAATACAAAATTTGTACGAGAAAATGTGCCCAGAATGCAAGTTTCACTCCCAGCTCCAAAATACCCACATTCGCGCCCAGCAAAGAACTCACTCACCCAATCCATCACTAAGGACACACAGCGCCATTTCTCTAGGAAATTGGCGCCTCGCACTTCAACATTCCCGAAACCTCCTCTCATTATAGACTGGGGCGCACCATTCTCTAGCCATGTGGCGCCCCACATCAAAATCCCCAAATTCTACAAATTCTCTCAACCCAATCCACATTATAATCATTCCAACACCTCCATTTCACCACATTAACAAACAATTGCACACCCAAATCATCAATTGCATCAAAATCACGAAATCACATTTGTAAAACCCTAACTCACGCTCTAAATCAATTTTACCAACAAATTCATCAAATTCAAGGAAACAAATCATCATCACCAATTAACATAAAAGCCCTATAACATACATATAACCCATTATCTCCTCTATTATAGAGAGACTCCCCTTACCTCGAATTAACCGTAGAAATTGATTTTCCTTGAAAGTGCAAAAACAAACAAATGAGCTCTCCTCTTCCCTTTGCTTGGTGCGATCCACTCTCCCTCTTCTCACTCTCCTTGCGCCGTTTTTCTCTTCTTTTCTTTCTTTCTCTATTCGCACTAGAATAGTGCAATTACACCAACCCTAGAGCCTAAGTCATTGGGCTTGGGCTCTTGGGTCGATACTTACCACCCCTAATTATTGATACAATTAAAACACCATCCTATTGTTTTATAAACTACTCCATGAAACACCTAAGTAATTTAATTTAATAACTACTTAATTATTTTGGGGCGTTACACATGTGACCAGCAATGTCTCATTTGCAGCCACTGCTATTTCTTTCACACATACCATTAAAGGTGATACAATTTTATCAACACATGAATATGTGAAAGGGATACTTGAAACTTTATCTATTTTCTAACTGATACATTTATGTAATGTTTACAGCTCTGGAGCCATTCTTTAATGTTGTTGCTTCACAGTTCATACTTGGACAATCAATACCCTTCACTTTATGGCTGTCACTAGCTCCCGTTGTAACATCCCTAATTTCGTTAATTTCAAATTAAGAAATTAACGAGTGATTTATTACTTGAATAGGTAATAAATCAAGTCACGGATGTGAGGTTGTCGCGGAAGCAATTTATAATTGCTTGAGTATATAATTTAAATACATAATTGAGTGGAAATTAGAACACTAGGGGTATTTTAGTCTTTATACCACTCACACTAAATGAAATCCAAGACCCAAAAATATCCAAACACTCTCTCATTCCTCACTTAAGTGAATAAAGAAAAGGTAAAGTTAGAGAGAGAGAGAGAGAACACGGCACAAGAAAGAAGAAAGAAGAAAGAAAAGGAAACCGTGAGAAAGGAGAGAAAGAAGAGAAGAATGGGTGAGGAAGAAGAGGAAAAATGGGGGTTTTAAACTCATCAAAACACAATTCTTCCTTCACCAAAAATGATCTCCTCGTCATCCTCTTCGATTTGGTACCAAAATCATCATCATCAACTCACACTCTCTCACTTTGCCATTTTTGAATTTAAGTGGAAAATGGAGGTTTTGTTGTTCAAGCTCAAAGGAAAGCTTTGAATGGTATTTGGGAGCGAGTTTAAGGTGGATTGCGCAAATATTGAGGTCCAATTTGGGGTTTGTGAAGAATCAAAAGGTTAGGGTTCAAATTGGGATTATGTGTGAATAGTGAATTGAAGCTTGAAGACGATGAATAGTGATTTCATGGAGGTTTTGTGATTTATTGTAGGTTCAAAGGATTGGGAGCGGATTCGATTGTCGTCGGAGCGTAAAGTTTATGCGAGGAACGATCGTGCGGTTATGTAGATTAAGCTTATGGGTTTCGACTTGAGTTATTCGGTTTGAGTTCGAGGATACGGATTGTTCGTGTGTTTCTCGTTCGTGAGCACATTCCGACATTTTGGTATTTCGTGATTTTCATTACGAGAGGTGAGTTTTACTCACGTTTAGGGAATTTTAAAATGTTGTTTATGTTATGTTTGAACGGTTTTCGAAATTTGGAGTTTCGAGAATTTTAGAGTCAAAAACGCTATTTTACGAAAATGACGCGCGTTTGAAAATTTAAAACGAAACCATAATGCTTTGATTTTTGAATTGTTATGTTTGGACTGAATATATGTGTGCTGTAGCTGTGCGTGGTTGAATCGGATTGAAATACAGTTTGGGATCGATCGGAGAACGAAACGGAACGGAATTGGGCATTGAGTTGAGAAGTTCCTATGTTCCCAATTCCCGATGTTTCGTTTCGACGCTCCGTTCGGCTTCAAACTTCTTTTAAATCCTTTTCCTAACCACCCATAGCGTATATGGCTGATAATGTTTGTTTTGTCTGTGGTTTTAAAGTTGCTTGGTGTAATTCGGTTGAATTCTCAAATCTTTTGGAAAACCGTAAATTTTGTATATAAAGTGGAATTAATGATTTTGAACAAATTGATGTCCGACTGGTTTCTGTGTGATTATTGTATTTTGGGATGTCCATATTTCGGAGGAAACTCACAAAATTTTGTTGGCAATTTTATGCAAATTCAAAGTGGTTTTGAAATAACGGTTAATGATTTGAATATTTCGAAAAAACGGAAAATCTAGATTACGTGTGGGAACCAAAAGTTTTATAACTCAACTGTTTGCTGGACGGATTTTCATGAGCGTGTGCGTATAATAATATATGTTATCGCAACATATTATGCATTGAGTTATGTTTCGGTATATGAGTTATATCGAGTATAGGAGCCCAATGCGGGTGTGATATATAAATTATATCTAGTATAGGAGCCCAATGCGGGTGTGATATATATATTATATCGAGTCGGGTGACGACCACTGCTTTTTGTTAGCATGCTAGGTGAGGAAGTCATGAGCCCTTGACCTAGGCCCCGCTTCATATATTTATGTTGCTCTTAGGATTTGCGCTCCTATTAGCTATGGGGTTCACTCGAGCTTGCGAGTTGGTGATGTGCTAAAACTTTTAAATGTGTATATTGTGATTTTGTCACTCGAGCTTCTTTAGGTTGTTGGTGACATGTCACAAGTGATTAATAAAGAGGATAGTGCATAGCCATCAAGAATTGGGCTATGAACTATAGATAAGTAATTTAAGTTGTACATAGTCATCCAGAATCGGACTATGAACTCGTATGTAATTCATTTATCGGATTACACATGATTGATTGTATATTGTAATTCTTTTTGAATTACTAATTATGGTTTTATAAATGGACCGAGTGATAGGTAAGGGGTCACGGTAAGACTCACTGAGACAAGTTGTCTCACCCTACAAATGTTGTTGTTTTTCAGAGAAACAGGGAAAGAAGATCCTTTATGGCTCGAGTGGATGGAGAGCTCGAGAAGGAAATTGAAGATGTAGTTCTTCTAGTTTTACTTATGTTTACCCTTGTTATCTTTGTATTCGATGTATATAACTTGAATTTATTCTAAGTTATGTATCGTTTTCGCTATTCTTGTAAAGATTGTAAATCTAAGCAGGAAATGTATCTCTGATGTATGCTAAATAGGTACACTTTAGTATTTCTACTAGATAGAAATATGAGGGTGTGACATTTTGGTATCAGAGTCGTTCGACCTCGTCGGACATAGAGACCTTATGGTCAAGAGGTTAGATAGAGTCAGCTAGGGACTTGGACAATTAAATGTCAGAACCTTTCAGTATATTATGTGAAGTATTGAGTCAGGATCCACTCAATGTTTCATGTGAGTTATCGAGAACGATGACGATTAGTTGCCTCAGCCCCGAAAAATGTCCAAACCCTAAACTATAGGAATTCGGCCTTTCTTTTTACGAGCACGTAAGCGGAAGCGAGGGGCTACGAGATGGTGTCTTGAAGCAAGCAATGGGCAGCCAAGTTGGTTCGAGGAAATTAAGGGCGATCGTTCACCCAATGAACTCGGTGCAATTGTAGAATTGTGCGATGGAAGCTATTGTAGGTTCTACAGGGAACTACAATTAAGCAAAGCCTTTGGGCAGTAATAAAGCTAGTATCGTAAGATCTGTTAAGATTAATTGAAACCCCGAAATCCTGACCATTGATTAGTCAGTCTATCGATTCTGCAAATACGGTTTTACGATAACCTTACCTTATGGTTAGAGTAAACCTTACCTTATCGCGTTAGAGACATTCTTTCGAAACTGCAAGTATTGATCGTGTGTTTTTAAGACCTCACTAATCACTTTAGACTTTTTTTAGTTCATAATGAATGAAATGAACCCCTGATGAAAAGACATTATCCCTCCCTATTACTCAACCGTATCCATTATCCAGCCATTCGTTTTTTTCTCAAAGCCACATTTCGAAATGCCATGAATCCGATCTAGTAAGCTGTAGTGCAATTTCAGTATTGGCTACAGAACCAAATGTTGATGGGGTCAGTTCCCGATCAGGTTTCTGAACCAATTCCCATTCAAGATGAGATCAGTAGGTTATGGTAACCGAAATAACCTTAATATTACCCTTGGAATTATGAGCAAGCCACTTGGTCTCAGTGAGAAATTTTCGCGCTTTCTCCGACTTGTTTTATTTATAACTTTTAATTCGGAACTCCGATTTGTATGTTCCGAGATGCGTTGGAAAGCTAACGAAAATGTCTACATGTCTGAGTAGGTTGTGAACCCTGTTTCCATTTGAATTCTGAAATGTATTTCTACCTTACCATAAGTGGAAGTAGACCATAACTTCATTTGAGGTTTGGGAAGTTGAAAGAGGACTTCCAGTCAGAAAGATTAGATACCTAAACACCGGTTTAGAATGATGATCATTGTACTTTTCAAAAGGATCTATTTCATGGAAATGGTTAATAGTAGTCATAGCCTTTCAACAATCAGGAGAGTTTTCAAAAGCCAACAACAATGAGGCATTATACTAGTATACTACAAGGGTAGAACTTTCAATTACTTAAAGTAGTGAAAGTGTCGTTGTCCTATAGGAAGACCGAATCATCCAAGTGTTAAACACCTGACTTCTTGTTAGGCAAGACACATTCCTTACCAAATGGTAACTCTAGGAGTTATTGTTATGTTTGGAGATTTGTGGAGTTGGAGGGTTGTGGGACCAAAGGAATGAGTAAAATAGTGAGAATTGTTCTCGGAATCAACGCTGGAACCATTATCTTGTGCCTGTTTGATTCCGTGGAAGAATCCTTCTATTTTGATTATTTCTTTGATGTTATAATAATTAGCTCAACTCCGTGACTAATCCAAATATGCACGTTTCGCCTAGAGTAGTCAACAATACAACATGGTGGAACAAAGTTTAGAATTTCTAGTAAGTCTTACTTAACTAGGAAAGCTGTTATGTATCAAGCGAGAGAGATCTGTATTGTTTAGATCTTCTCATACTTAAGTAAATGAATAGTAGACTCAGTTCAAAAGAATAGTCGGTTGACTTATAGGTTCTGAAAAGCCATACATCTGCGTGAGACCATCCGAATTTAGTAATTAAATTCAAAGACTGAGTCGCGAGGTGAAGATACTTTTTATTAGTATTTCGGGTTAGCAAAGAAATAAACTCCTATGGGTAAGTAAGAAAATTATTTCATATTCAAACTTTTCAAGAAACTTTTACATAACCTTTACCCATTTGTGAGTCAGTTATGAACACTGTAGTGACAGAGTTTAACCCGAAGTTCTAATAATACTGCACCAAATAAAACCGAAAGGTGATGTTCCTCAGTTCACTACAAGTTGGGGTGCTCCTGTGTTACTTGTTGAAAAGAAAGATGGGAGCAGGAGGTCGTGTATGGATTATCTCCAGTTGAGTAAAGTTATCATTAGGAATAAGTATCCTTTGCCAAGAATAGGCGATTGGCTTAATCAGCTTCGAGGTGCAGTAGTGTTTTCAATGATTGGTCTAAGGTTGGGTTATCTTTAAATTCAAGGTTAGGGCTTTAGTTATTCCGAAGACAGCTTTCCATACTGGATGTGGACAGTACAAGCGAGTAGTGATGCCCTTTGGCCTAACTAATGCTCCTACGGTATTCATGGATTACATGAACCGCGTTTTCTACCCGTACTTAGATTAGTTGTTGAAATTTTCACTAATAACATCTTGATGTACACTAAGTCCATTGTGGATCATGATCAGCATCTCCGCATTGTTCTGAGTGTACACTGAGAGAAGAGGTTGAATGCTAAACCTTTGAATTGTGATTTCTTTGGTGCGTCGAGTGCCTCGTAATATATAAATCAGCTTGAGTATATTTTCCCTCACATGTGATATTTTATTTTTCCTTACTGCCGTCATTTCTTAGAATCAAATAACGGGTCATGAGTGCCATCCAGTTATTGGCGGACATGTCCATTACATAGCTTGATGGGAACGAAGTTTTCGGAATGGAATAAAAAGATGTTAATCAAGTTCCTATAAGCTGTATGGGGAAGTGGAAACCGCTGTAGGAAAAGTACAGGAAGGTTAAGGTCAACGCCTTAAATGATGATTCTGAGGGCAATGATGATGAGGATGCTGAAGTATATAATATTGATAAGCAGAACTGTACGAGGCTGTAAATATGGAGGAGAGTGCGAGAAATATCTGCGATATTGTAATGAGGTTTTGGCTAAAAATAATGTAACTGATATCTATGGTATTCAAAAAGGAATCGATCGAAGTGTTGTTGTTGCATGGAAGGTAATCGGTTCACTTTTCTATGTCATTTCTATTAAATAAAACAACGTCAACGGGTTTTGACACCGTAATCTACCATGAATCGTGAGATTGTTGGTTCATAAGTTTGCATTAGTAACTCTTATCGTTACTACCATTAATGATTAATGAGTTAGTCCCTAATTTAATGAATATTTTGATACTTAAGATCGGTAGATCCTTGTATCGCTATGGTTGATGGATTCCAAGTGGACGAAACTGTTCTCCTAGAATTTTCTTTTTGGTAACCATGTAAATTTCAAATGGAATTCTCTTAGCATCAAAAGACTGCTGGACTGTTGCAACCACTGGATATACCAGTGTGGAACTGGGAAGATAGCTCGGAATTATTCAACGAAATATGTGGTCAAAAAGGATAGACCACTAGGAGTTAATCTGGGACACCCTATAGTAAGAGTTTCATCAATCTCTGTTACACAAGAACATCGTCTTCTGTATATTGGATCTTTCCAAATCATCGAGCGTATTGTGCTAGTGGTGTGTTGTATAGCTTTACCTTTTGTATTGTCCAATCTACGTGATGTGTTTTACGTATTCCAATTGAGGAAATACCTTTCCAATCCAAGTTATATCATAGAATGTAGAGAGAAGATGCTTCGGACGAGAACAACTCCAATTGTTAAGTGGTTGGGATGGTTCTTCGGTCTAGGAAGCTATGTGGAATTGGAGAACGAGATGCGGACTAGATATTCGTATTTGTTCTCTTGAGGTGTGTTTGTTCAATTTTGAGGACAAAATTTTTCAAGCTGGGGTGATTGTAACAACCCTAATTTCGTTAATTTCAAATTAAGAAATTAACGAGTGATTTATTACTTGAATAGGTAATAAATCAAGTCACGGATGTGAGGTTGTCGCGGAAGCAATTTATAATTGCTTGAGTATATAATTTAAATACATAATTGAGTGGAAATTAGAACATTAGGGGTAATTTTAGTCTTTATACCACTCACACTAAATGAAATCCAAGACCAAAAATATCCAAACACTCTCTCATTCCTCACTTAAGTGAATAAAGAAAAGGTAAAGTTAGAGAGAGAGAGAGAGAGAGAGAGAGAGAGAGAGAGAGAACACGGCACAAGAAAGAAGAAAGAAGAAAGAAGAAAGAAGAAAGAAAAGGAAACCGTGAGAAAGGAGAGAAAGAAGAGAAGAATGGGTAAGGAGGAAGAAGAGAGAAAAATGGGGTTTTAAACTCATCAAAACACAATTCTTCCTTCACCAAAAATGATCTCCTCGTCATCCTCTTCGATTTGGTACCAAAATCATCATCATCAACTCACACTCTCTCACTTTGCCATTTTTGAATTTAAGTGGAAAATGGAGGTTTTGTTGTTCAAGCTCAAAGGAAAGCTTTGAATGGTATTTGGGAGCGAGTTTAAGGTGGATTGCGCAAATATTGAGGTCCAATTTGGGGTTTGTGAAGAATCAAAAGGTTAGGGTTCAAATTGGGATTATGTGTGAATAGTGAATTGAAGCTTGAAGACGATGAATAGTGATTTCATGGAGGTTTTGTGATTTATTGTAGGTTCAAAGGATTGGGAGCGGATTCGATTGTCGTCGGAGCGTAAAGTTTATGCGAGGAACGATCGTGCGGTTATGTAGATTAAGCTTATGGGTTTCGACTTCAGAGTTATTCGGTTTGAGTTCGAGGATACGGGGATTGTTCGTGTGTTTTCTCGTTCGTGAGCACATTCCGACATTTCGGTATTTCGTGATTTTCATTACGAGAGGTGAGTTTTACTCACGTTTAGGGAATTTTAAAATGTTGTTTATGTTATGTTTGAACGGTTTTCGAAATTTGGAGTTTCGAGAATTTTAGAGTCAAAAACGCTATTTTACGAAAATGACGCGCGTTTGAAAATTTAAAACGAAACCATAATGCTTTGATTTTTGAATTGTTATGTTTGGACTGAATATATGTGTGCTTTGTAGGCGTGCGTGGTTGAATCGGATTGAAATACAGTTTGGGATCGATCGGAGAACGAAACGGAACGGAATTGGGCATTGAGTTGAGAAGTTCCTATGTTCCCAATTCCCGATGTTTCGTTTCGACGCTCCGTTCGGCTTCAAACTTCTTTTAAATCCTTTTCCTAACCACCCATAGCGTATATGGCTGATAATGTTTGTTTTGTCTGTGGTTTTAAAGTTGCTTGGTGTAATTCGGTTGAATTCTCAAATCTTTTGGAAAACCGTAAATTTTGTATATGTGCGGGAATTAATGATTTTGAACAAATTGATGTCTGGACTGGTTTTACAGGTGATTATTGTATTTTGGGATGTCCATATTTCAGAGGAAACTCTGCCGAAATTTTGTTGGCAATTTTTATGCAAATTCAAAGTGGTTTTGAAATAACGGTTAATGATTTGAATATTTCGAAAAAACGGAAAATCTAGATTACGTGTGGGAACCAAAAGTTTTATAACTCAACTGTTTGCTGGACGGATTTTCATGAGCGTGTGCGTATAATAATATGTTATCGCAACATATTATGCATTGAGTTATGTTTCGGTATATGAGTTATATCGAGTATAGGAGCCCAATGCGGGTGTGATATATATAAATTATATCTAGTATAGGAGCCCAATGCGGTGTGTATATATATATTATATCGAGTCGGGGTGACGACCACTGCTTTTGTTAGCATGCTAGGTGAGGAAGTCATGAGCCCTCGACTGAGGCCCCGTTCATATATTTATGCCGCTTTCTTAGGATTTGCGCTCCTATTAGCTATGGGGTTCACTCGAGCTTGCGGAGTTGGTGATGTGCTAAAACTTTTAAATGTGTATATTGTGATTTTGTCACTCGAGCTTCTTTAGGTTGTTGGTGACATGTCACAAGTGATTAATAAAGAGGATAGTGCATAGCCATCAAGAATTGGGCTATGAACTATAGATAAGTAATTTAAGTTGTACATAGTCATCCGAGAATCGGACTATGAACTCGTATGTAATTCATTTATCGGATTACACATGATTGATTGTATATTGTAATTCTTTTTGAATTACTAATTATGGTTTTATAAATGGACCGAGTGATAGGTAAGGGGTCACGGTAAGACTCACTGAGACAAGTTGTCTCACCCTACAAATGTTGTTGTTTTTCAGAGAAACAGGGAAAGAAGATCCTTTATGGCTCGAGTGGATGGAGAGCTCGAGAAGGAAATTGAAGATGTAGTTCTTCTAGTTTTACTTATGTTTACCCTTGTTATCTTTGTATTCGATGTATATAACTTGAATTTATTCTAAGTTATGTATCGTTTTCGCTATTCTTGTAAAGATTGTAAATCTAAGCAGGAAATGTATCTCTGATGTATGCTAAATAGGTACACTTTAGTATTTCTACTAGATAGAAATATGAGGGTGTGACACCCGTTGTTCTTGGTAACATCTTGCTCTCTCTAAATCCTTTAAGATGTCCATTAGTGAGTGAAATTTGGCTTTATTTGGCTGTACATGTGTGTCAATGGCACCATTGACTGAGCTCTCGTTCAACTGGCATGGATTCATAAATGCGATAATTTCAAACATTTCTTTTGGCATCGCCCTCAATTCATTCATGATTTGATCCCATATAGGTTGAAGGACATGCACTGTTGAAGCATGGCTTCATGATGCAATTGCTAAAGTAGGTTTGGTCAAGTTCGTTTCAGATCTCTTCTGGGTTGGATGGAGGCTAAATTGTTTGGTTTATAGGTTTTTCTACATGTTCTATAGTGAAGCACCAGGAAGTTTTTGTAATGCTCAAATTTGTTTCCTAAAAGATGGATGTAATATGTAGCATTGGTTCCAGTGAGAAGGAAGCTTTCGACATTACTGGACCTTGTCGAATAGATTACCTTGCCACCAATAACCTCGTTGATGCAGCAACTATTGCCAAAGTAAATCCCCCTTCCTATTGGTTACTTCATTGGGAACAAACAAATTTGGCTTTCCTGCAGCTAAGTCTTTCAGTTATAACAATATTTGTAGATTTTTTGTAAGAAACTTGTAGATGTTATAGGATTAATAACTTGTATTGTATGATACTAAATTTCAATAGAATTTGAAGTACTTTTATGAATTTATTACTGTCTGGAAATAACTTTGTATATCAGGATTTTATAAATTGGCAATTGATATCTATTAATAGTGCCAATTAATTTTTTTATTAAAAAAATAGACGTTTAGCATCGATTGTTTGAAACACCCGATGCTAAATATCACTTTTCAAGACATTTAGCATCGGTTGTTTTGAACAACCGATGCTAAATGTCACTTTTCAGAACATTTAGCATTAATTATTTGAACATCCGATGCTAAAAGTCACTAAGAATAGACCTTTAGCAACGGTTGTTTAGATGACCGATGCTAAATGTCACAAAAAATGGACCTTTAGCATTGGTTATTTAAATAACCGATACTAATATCGGTTATTTAAATAACCGATACTAATAGTATGTTTTCAAGACATAAAAAACACCAAAAAAACGTCATTTAGCATCGGTTTTTTGAAAATCCGATGCTAAAACTCACATTTAGTATCAGTTATTTAACCGATACTAAATGTCAGACATTTAGTATCGGTCGAATTAGTATCGACAGATAACCGATGCTAAAAGTGCAAAATAACCGATACTAAAAGTCTTTTCTGCACTAGTGTCTGGGTTAGTGGGAGTCTGAATTAAAACTTTAATTATTATTATTATTATTATTATTATTATTATTATTATTATTATTATTATTATTATTATTGTTGTTGTTGTTGTTGTTGTTGTTGTTGTTGTTGTTGTTATGAGATATGTATGAGACGTCACTTTTATATTCATATCTCTTATAGCATCTCAGACGCGTGGACCATTCTTGGATTGCATATTTCTATTGGGTTAAATCCATATTCATTTGGATGTGAAATGTGGGTGTTTAGCATGTATGATTTGTTTTCCTATCGGATATAATCTCTGCATTGTTAAGACTTATGTTTCTTATTCTAATTTGAAAATGTAAGTGCTTTGTAAATAGTTGATATTTGAACTCTCCTATGCTTTTATATTTAAATAATTGATTAAGGTTATCCAAGTTGAGGAATTGTTGGATTTTCTCTACAATTATGGATTAGCTTAATCAATTAATTAAAATATGATTAAAATATTATTAATCCAAATGAAGCTTTGAAGACGATGTGGCCCTTGTCATTTCCAAATAAGGTTCCAATTTCCATCTATAGGGGCATGCTCACGGCACAAGAAGGTTTAGCCACTCTTAGTAGTGAATTGGAGCTTCGAGGTGCCTCTCCACCCAATTTGGTCAGATTTGCCGTCATCCATAGGGGCAGGAATAACTCTTACCTTGTTGACAATTGAAGTAGAAAAGAAGTCTGTAAGAGCGTTGACGTCCCAATGTCCATCATCACCAGTCAAGTCAGCCAAAGTAAGTGTAGTATCCAAAACCATATCAGAATCAGTGTGATTCATAGGACTTAGGCTCTCTCCCGACAACCACTTATCTAGCCAGAAATTGATATTTCTTCTATTCCTCACCTTCCAGGTCAAATCTGCATTAACTTGTCCTAAGTAGAGTGTATAACCTTCCACGGAGGAGAGTTAGTAGGTTTATGGTCCATATGCTCAAACAAGTCATAATTCCTGCCATATTTGCTTATTAAAACTTGGCACCATAAGTCTTGTGAGTTATTGAGAAGTCCCCACAAAAGCTCAATCGGGAATGCTTCAAAATTTGTCTTGGTTGCTTAATCACTAGGCCACCTTCATTTCTAGGCAGACAACAATTTTCCCAACTAACAAGATGCAGTTTCTCTTCTCTTCAGTGTATCCCCACACAAATACCCTTTTTATCTTTTCAAGAACGCCACAAATTCTCTTCGGTAGACTCAAATATTGCATATGGAAATAAGGAATAACACTAAGCACTGATTGAGTAAGATTTACCCATTCAGCTAAACTGAGGCTTTGTCGCTTCTATCCACTAAGGTGAGATTGGATCTTATCAATGATGTTTCGATAATGGCCTCTAGTGGTTCTTCCATTGATAATATTAGCGCCCAAGTAGGGCGTAATCTTTGTAGTTTCTGCAAAACCTGTGTGTTGTATAATCTCATCTCTAAGTCCCTGGTCAGTGTTCTTAGAAAAGAAGATTTGAGTTTTTTTGGGGATTAATCTTCTAGCCTGGAGACTCGCAAAAGAGGTCTAGGCAATGCATGATGCAATGAGCTTGCTCAACTGAAGCTTCAGCAAACACCAAGAGATCATATGCAAAGAGCAGGTGAGACATTTGACTCCCATCCTCACCTTCCCTCATTTCTTTCCAATAGTTAGCTTCCACTTCATTTGCAATGATGTGATATAACATGTCCATGCATATCAAAAAATAAATAGGAGGATAGGAGGTCCCCTTGTCTGATGCCTCGAGAGAGAGAATGAAGATGTTTGTCTTGTCACCGTTCCATAATAATTGAAAATTGGAGGTTGTTCGATGACATTTGAAAGTTTAGGAGGAAATTTGCATTCGTCCAAACACTGCATGATAAAGTTGCAATTCAGCCTATGATACGCTTTTTCTAAGTCAATCTTTATACACATACGGGATTTTTTCCCTTTCATACAATTCATAGCATGTACCATTTCTTGAGCAATAATAATATTGTGATGAATGTTTCTACCTGGAATGAAGCTGGACCGATATGGCGAGATCATACCATTTAGGGAGGGTTTGATACAGTTGACAATGATCTTAGTCACAACCTTGTAGATGACGTTGAATAGAGAGATCAGTCTAAATTGAGGGATACACTCAGGCTTGTCTATCTTAGGGATCAAGACTATGAGCGCATTATTTACTTCCTTAATGACTTCAGGACTATCCCACACTTGGCTCACAAAGTTATGCAACTTGGGTGTGACAATGTCCCAATATTTCTGAAAGAAGAGCACTGTGAATCCATCTTCACCTGGCGCCTTGAGCGCGCCCTAAAGAGAGAGGTATTAACTTCATCAAGTGAAACCGCAACATCAAGGTAGGTGCTTTGGGTTTCCAAGGAAAGGGGTAGTTGGTCCACGAAACTATTCGGTCCCGTGTAGGGGTATCATCCCGAATTAGTGAAATAAAGTTATCTATGGCCATATTCTGGAGAGCTACAAGTTCATCTATCCACTCACTTGTCCTGTTCCTCACTTTCAAGATCTTGTTCTTTCTTCTCCAAATGATAGTTTTGGAGTGGTAGTACTTAGTGTTTCTATCTCTGTTTTCTATCCTTTTTTCCCGAGACTTTCGAAACCATAAACTCTCCTCTTGTTGTAGGGTGGTGGTAAGCTCCTGTTGTAATTCCTTTTTCCAAGCTATCCAGGTAGCTACTATACCCATAACTAGAGCTATTTTGAATTTCATTCAAACGTGCAATCATGTTGTTCTTCCTCTTCTTTATACTATTAAAAAACCTCATTGTTCCAAAGCTTAAGAGTAGTTCAAGTTCATACAAAAGTTACCTCGAAAACTATTGGTGTGTTGCTATTTAACGTGGATCAGGTTCGCAAAATTTGAGTGGGTGGTCCTGGCTATGACAAATCTAAAGGGTCTCTCTCCATGTTTCTTGGGTTCGCCATTAACGAGAATAATGATGGGGTGATGATCAGATTCAATCCTAGGTAATACCTTAGAAAAGCCTTCACATGCTTCTTCAACATGGAGCATCAACAACAATCTGTTTCCATTCACATGTTTAATACGAGCCTTGTTGGTAGCCAACAAGTTGACTCTTTGCTTTCTCTCCACGCTCTTTTTTCCCCAAAACATTGTCCCTAAATGACATTGGCATCACAACATTTTTCTCCCCACGATCAGGGGTCCCTTAGGCAGTTCAATGGTTGTTTCTGACATCACAGTGGTCATGAATACGAAGTCCATTATGAAACCCTAGCAGAGCTCATTTTTCTTCTTTAAAAGGTATACTATTAAAACATATATTATCTATTGAGTTTTTCTACCCTCAAATTAGTACTATCTAAATTAACATAATTTGGATAAAAAAAATTGACATGGACTTCGCCTTATGATTTCAATTAACATAATTTACTTATGATTTCAATGCAGAAGATATCAATATTTTAAAAAATACCAATATCAACACCTGTAAAAGATTTTGTCAAAAAAATGATTTGTAAAAGATATCAATATTTAGGCTCTGTTTGGCAAAAAGTAATGGATAGCGGATGAGGTAGCGCATAACGGATAAGGTAGCAGATAGCAAATGAGGTAGCGGATTGAATTTAATGTGTTTGGTAAAATTAGCGGTGCCAAGGAAGGTTGGCTCAGTTGGTAAGGAGTTGGCTCACAAGGTCGTGGGTTCAACTCCCGCTGCCGATGTGAGGACATCTTTGGTGGGTGATCTGTAAAACTCTCAGTGTGGCTCAAGAGCCTTGAGGCGCTGGCCCTAACCTCTGGTGAGCCCCCGGAGCCCAACTCACCTAAACTTTTTTTATCAAAAAACAAATTAGCGGTTGAAGTAGGTTATAAAAATAAATTTTCGTAAATAGACATTCGTAATTAATGCTTACAAATGAAAATTCATTTAATGGAGAATAAGTGAAGAATTTAATTAAAGTAATGAGGGTAAAGTTGGGAGAAAAAATAAAACGCTATAAGCTCAAACGCTACTTCAAGTAGCGTTTCAAAAAACGCTATAAACTAGTGAAAAAACACTAAAAACTAATTCTGCCAAACAATTATAACTAACAGATCCGCTATAAACTATCCGCTATAAGCTAACAGATGAACATTGTCAACCACCAGAGCCTTAAAGAATTTTAAAGGATTTGCTAAATAATTGACAATGAATCACTACAAAATAAGCCATCTCAAAAAATTCGTATAAGCATTGATGTAGAATCCTAATTTTTCTCACTGTTGTAGACTAGTGTGTGTGTGTAGTGCATTGAGAAACCAGAATGCGCGTTATTTGGATTTTCAAGGGCTATAAATACGCCCCTATCCCCATGCGTATTGTTCATGCAAACTCTCCATCCACCAGATCAAGGTCCATTCTCTATTCTATTCTCAAAAAATTCAATACCCAACCAAACCAAACCAATCTTTTTCCTTTCTTTCCTCTCCTCTCCTCTCCTCTCTTTCTATCGTTATTGACTTATTTTTACCTACTCTCCAGTATCCACATTACTCTCTCACTTGTTACTTCACTTGGTTTTTGTTTTACATTATTCCTTCCTTCTTTCTTCAAACATCAACCACTAAAATATCATTATTTAATCACAATATTTTAATTCCACAACAAATTAGTATTTCAATTACTAATTACTAATTATTTTGGTATTGAATTTTGCAGGAAGACATGTTCTCAGCATTCACACAAAGGAGAAGATGAACATTGAAGGCCCAATCTAAAAATCACATTCTTCACATCCTCTCACTCTCACTCTCACTCCTCTTTAATATAAATTTCTTCATACAACCCACCAACATTCTCAACTCTCTCTCTCTCTCAAGAAAAAAACAAAGAGTAAAAATAATATGAACAAACAACTCACCCTCTTCTCTTTCTTTATCCTCTTATCATCATCTCTCGGTGTAAGCAAACCACATCTTTTATATTTTCATTCTCATTCTTCAATTCAAAGTCTCAATTTTTTTAATTGTTTATTGCTATATCTAAAATAGGTTTTCATCAATGCAGGTTAATTCCGCCGACGATGCGGTGGCCGGAGAGAAAAACCCGTTCACTCCAAAAGCGTTCGTGATTCGTTATTGGGACAAAGAGATCCGCAACGGCCTCCCAAAGCCATCGTTTCTTCTGTCAAAGGCATCACCGCTGAACACCGTGGAAGCAGCGGCGTTCGCAAAACTAGCCGCCGGCGATGCACTTTCCACGCGCCTGCCAGAATTCTGCTCCGCCGCGAAACTTCTCTGCTTCCCTGAAGTTGGTGCCAGTTTAGAAAAACACGACAAGGACGCAAAGTTCGCAGTGTACCAAGACAAGAACTTCACCAACTACGGAACGAGTCGACCCGGTGGGTTAGACTCGTTCAAGAACTACTCCGACGGAGGGAACGTTGTGGTGAACGATTTCCGTCGCTACAGCCGCAACTCCGCCGGTCACAAAGACAGTTTCAATAGCTACGCAACAGAAAGCAACGTGGTGGACCAAAGTTTTCACACCTACGGTGCCGGAGCTACAGGCGGCACAGGCGAATTCAAGCGTTACTCCGAAGAAGTCAACGTCCCGGACCTCCGTTTCACTTCCTACTCCGACGACGCCAACGGAAGAACCCAATCCTTCTCTTCTTACTCCGAAAACGGCAATGCCGGAGACCAATCATTCAGCAGCTACGGCAAAAACGGAAACGGTCCAACCGATGAATTCACGTCGTACGGAACAAACTCCAACGTTGTCGGCTCTGGGTTTTC
Source organism: Oxytropis ochrocephala (assembly GCA_020916435.1). Classification (NCBI taxonomy): domain Eukaryota; kingdom Viridiplantae; phylum Streptophyta; class Magnoliopsida; order Fabales; family Fabaceae; genus Oxytropis; species Oxytropis ochrocephala. The sequence goes on from CM037092.1 coordinate 21,175,286, forward strand.
TAATTACGCCGAAACATCAAACGCCGCTAACGACACTTTCAAGGGTTACGGTGTAAACATGAACAACCCAACCAACACGTTCACCAATTATGCTAACGAAGGTAACGGCGCCATCCAAAGCTTCTCTAATTACCGTGAAAAATCCAATGTCGGTGCCGATTCCTTCACTTCTTATGTTAAAACCGCAAACGGAGCAAAAGTTGATTTCAACAACTATGGAAAATCATTCAACGAAGGAACCGACACTTTCACTGGCTACGCTAAAAGCTCCACTGGTGAAACCAAAGTTGATTTCAAAGGTTACGGCGTTAACAACACTTTCAAAGAGTATTCAAAAGAAGGTATTTCCTTTGCGAAATACACAAACATTAGCACAACGCTAAGCGCGTCAAAAGAAACGGTGGTGAGTGGCAATTTGGTAAAAAAGTGGGTTGAACCGGGTAAATTCTTTAGAGAAAAGATGTTGAATGAAGGGACAGTAATGCCTATGCCTGACATTAAAGATAAAATGCCTGAAAGGTCGTTTTTACCCCGGAGTATACTTGCGAAATTACCTTTTTCAACTTCCAAGATCCCTGAATTGAAACGATTGTTTAAGGCTTCGGATAATGGTTCAATGGAGAAGATGATGAAGGATTCATTGGAAGAGTGTGAGAGAGTTCCTAGTCGCGGTGAAACCAAACGATGTGTGGGGTCCATTGAGGACATGATCGACTTTGCAACTTCTGTTTTGGGTCGAAACGTTGCCGTTCGAACAACAGAAAATGTAAACGGGTCTAAGAAGAATGTTATGGTGGGTCGGGTACAAGGAATCAACGGTGGAAAGGTTACACATTCTGTTTCTTGTCATCAGAGTTTGTTTCCTTATCTACTTTATTATTGTCACTCACTTCCTAATGTTCGGGTTTATCAAGCGGATCTACTTGACCCGAAAACTAAGGTTAAGATTAATCACGGTGTTTCTGTTTGCCACTTGGATACTTCTGATTGGAGTCCTACTCATGGTGCTTTTCTTGCTCTTGGATCGGGTCCGGGTCGAATTGAGGTTTGTCACTGGATCTTTGAAAACGACATGTCGTGGACTGTTGCTGATTGAGAAGATGAATGGTTGAAGTCAATAGGAAGTCAAGACGGTTCTCTTCTGCTAAGAAAATTTAGCAGTCGTAAGAATGATTTGTTTTGAATTTTATATTTAAGTTATGTAATTTTTATTTTTTATTTTTCTCAAATTTTAGTTTCTCATAGAAAAACTATGGTGTTACGTTTGGAAGAAAGTATATTATATTTTATATAAGAATATAATTATTATTATTATTATTATTATTATTTACCCCGGTGTTTTAGAAATGTTTGTTATGAATTTCCAGATGTGATTAAGTCGATTTAGTGTGTTTGGAATCATGGTTAGGATCTCCCAAATATGCATCAGAGTGTAAGCTGCTAGTTGTAGAATTTGTGTAAACTTACATTGAATCATGCAAACAAATATGATAAGAGAGGTAACTCATATATTTAATATTTTAAGTTTGAGTGGAAATACGGTGTCGAATTCTTGTGCTAAGTCTTGTCATTTAGTCTATTCTCTATTTGTTGTTTCTGATGCTCCCGTGACTCTCCAACATTCCCTAATAATGGGAGGGAGAATGGCTATGATGTTAGTTAACATTTCTATCCAGTAATGATTTTGTGTTGCTAGTGTTTGAGTTATTGTTTTTGTTTTTGTTATGGTTTTGGTTGAATTATTAGGTGATTGGTTTGTTGGGTAATGGCGTAATGGTTAGAACGCGGTAGAAGAGTCCATGAGGAGACAAAAGGAGACATGATATACAGATTCTGCATGTTGATAAATTTTAGAAGGGGGAGAACAATTAAAGGGTCGACGCGGAATTGGATTTTCCACATATATACAAACCCATGTGAACTTAAAGGATGAGGTGGTCCTTAAACCACCCAAAACATGCTCTTGTATTGGTGTGAAGCCAAAGTTCACGGGACAACAATTGTTGGCCAATCTCCAACTTTGAGTAGTAACAAAGATAACTAGTATAATAATATATAATAATCTAACCAACACCGTTCACCCAGGTGGTTTAACCTATCTTGGGACATAGGGGGTCAACTTGGTGTTTCTAGGTGCGATTCTCGCAGTGGACAAATTTCGATGATAGCTGCGAAATTTAATCTTAAACACGAGCGGAGATTAATCTTTTATTAAAAATGTTGTGACATTCTGTAGGAAAGCCAACAATGGTCGAACAAAAAACAATATATGAAAATGTGAGTAAGTCCATCCACCTTGTATTCAGTTCTTAGATGAACTCTAAATTTTAGAAGAGAAATCGGTGATTTTGTTGCCATTCATTTCAACACTCTTTTTTTTTTTCATTTCCTCCTTTCAAAATAGATCCTTCTTATTTTTATTATTTTTAATTCAAAGATGACTCATACTCACAATTGAAGTCGACAGGTGTAGTGTAGTGGAAAATTTAACCTCACGGACTTGCATGCCGTGATTTGATTCTATAAATTAAAAAGTTGATTTTAGTAATAGTATCTAACTCTGAATCATACAAATAACTACACTACAAAGTTTTTATTAGAGACAAAATTATTCACAAGCTCAATTATAACTGATATGTACCTTATCAGAACTCGGATGTGATCGAGTTGAGTTAGTTGGTAGGATTCCTACCGAACTTGTTCGCTCCGACTCCAAGTCGGAGATTGGTACTTATAGATACTCTGATGCTAAAGTCAACAATCAGAAGTTAGTAAGAAGTCCGAATGAGATATGCGTACATGTACTCATGGCTGAGCTGGTATTTATAGGCATCAGGTGTGCTTCCAACGCTTTGGTGAGATGGGTTACCTTTGATCGTTGGATCCCAATACGCAATCCCGACCATTAATAGCTGCAGTGCACAGATCAGGGAACGAATCACCAACGTGAGGTCCTGCGTTGCGTGATTAGACCGTTGTTAGACCTAAATTCAGACTTCGCTCGACCTAGTCCAAAACAATAACTATTACCTAAATCATTATTTTAAAGTTCTACGTACAAGGGGAAACCAGATATGCAATAGATGGATTATTGTTCACGACATTAGGAAGGTAAAATAGGAAGCAAAGATTCATTTTGCATTTGCACACATGATGTCCTTGATGCAAGAACAAATGACTTGAGCACTACTACTACCTTAGAAATGATTGCATACTGCAGTGAGCCAGTGACCAGTGGAACCATGCCTTAAAGCAATGAATGGACCCTATAAAATTCCTAACATCCCCTGCTTCTGCCTAATCCTCTCCCTTTGTTTTTTATTTTCTGGAAGATTGAAAATTATGGTAATCATATGAGTTAGTAATATGCTTTGAGACCACACTGTGAGATGTTCCATGATCTAAAATACATACATGGTTATAAATAATTGAAATTGGAAATTGATGCACAATATACATCCGAGTAAATTTGGAATTATTAAATTCCTGGCTTACCCAAATTCCCATGTGTTTGGTACTTCAAGTTCAAACAGAAAACATCTATTCTGCATTAATAAATAGGGGCACGGTATTGGCATGAACACGAGTATACGTGCGAGATAAGTATGTTATTTTATAAAGTATAAGAAAAGATATGAACATTTTAAAATTAGTTTTAGAGGATAAAATAAATTATATAAGTATGATGTACTGTATAAAAGATAGAAATCATCAATAAACATAACAAAATAAAATCAGAATAAAACAAATGCATAAAGGAAAACATAATTCCCAATTTACTATATTACAAACAAAAAGAACAAAAGAATTATGTAGTGAAGATATATCTTTCTCGTTTTTTAATCAATTACCAATTAAAATAGGATCGGGGAATGTATAGAAGGAAACTTCTTCTCCAATTTTACTGCATCATAAATAAAATTATGAGCAGAAAATATATGAAAAAATATCCAATTTTATCCCTAAAGTTGAGAATTTACTCAACTTAGTCCTTGAAATTGCTGAATGTCGGGTCGAGTTAGCCCCTCTATCGGAATTAGGGGCAGGAGACGGATTGACATGAGTGGAAGACAAGTACATGAGGCTCCCCACTAAGGTGCTTCAGCTTGCACCAAAGAGAATAGCTATCATCCGGAAAGGAATCATAGTGGCAACTCATTCTCATTGTTCTCTTGTAGCCTTGACAAGTGATCAGCCACAACATTTTTTGTGCCCTTTTTATCTCTTATTTCCAAGCCAAATTCCTGGAGGAGTAAAATTCATCTGATCAACCTCGGTTTGGCATATATTTTGTTCAATAAATATTTTATTGTCGAGTGATCAGTATAGATGATGATTTTGGACCCCCACCAAGTATTGCCTGGATTTATCAATGGCAAATACTACCGCCAATAATTCTTTTTCTATTGTGGCATAATTCACTTGGGCTTCATCTAAGGTTCTACTAGCATAGTAGATAGCAGGTTTAACAATTTGCGTTAGCAGCCATCTCTCTTTGTTCTCTTCTTCTTCTATGAAAGAATTGTTCAATCTCAGGAATTGGTTCAAAAGTAACAAAAAAAATTCAGTCTAACCGGTACCAAAAAGTTGATCAATATCACTTAACTCCCCGACAACGGTGTCAAAAACTTGATAGGCCCGCAAGCGTATGGTTCTACCAAGTAGTAAAGAATATCGATCCATAGGGAGTTTAAGTGATTACCAATCTAATTTCCAGTTTTGATTATCTGAAAGGGAATGATTTTAGGAAAAATGAATATTTGTTTGATTAAATTTCAGAATATAAAAGGCATCTTAGGATTGTGGATCAAATCACAATGATGGAATATATATAAACAGTCCCTTAACTATCATCTATCTTATATTGAGTTTGTTCTAAGGACAATGTATTCTTTTGGTGTAATTCAAGTTTCCTTTCGGAAAACAAGAATGTGTCTCAAAACAACGATCAAACTTATTCTCATGGTCGATCATTACAGAGACCCATTAAGCTCAACCTTATTGTCCCAAAACACTCAAAGCTATTCTCATGCTTTGATTGTCTTGTCTAACCTCATAGGTCCAATATCAAACTTCACATTTCGGTACTTCGTTTGATATTTGATTTATGAATTAATACAACGAGGTTAGATTAGGATTCAAATTCTAATAAGATAGAGTTTAGCCTTGGAATTGATTAAGGAACCATCATTGAATTGTTTCCACAATCCCAAGACTAGAGAAATCTACTCACACATGATCATAGTAGATGAGGGAGAAGGAATAGAAGACATGGAATATAAATTGCGAAATGTAAATAACGAGAATGTAAATAAAGCGATAAAGAACTGAAATTAAAGTGTTGGAATGTAAGAACAGAAATTAAAATGACAAGAAAGTAAAGAACAAAATGCAAGAACTTAGATTAAACTTTAGAGTAAAATTGCAAGTAACCCAAGGTAAGATTACAAGTGAAGTGAGACCCTTTATATAGCCTAGGATCAGTAGACAAGCACATAAATTCGTAGTCATGCCATTAAAACCCACTAAGGAGAGGAGAGTGATCAGTTTCAAAACTGAATTTTGTGCTTGGTCACGCACGGGTCGTGCTAGGTTCACTCTCTATTCTTGGATGATTCTCAAAGCCGCACGGGTCGTGCTAGGTGGTGCACGGACCGTGCGTGGTACTCTGACAGTTTTTCTCTTATTTTGTACGCAGGGACGCACGGACCGTGCTCGGTTTTCTGGCTCTCTAGCTCATTTTCTTTGTGTTTGCTCCTTCTTTTATGCTCTTTTGGTCCTTGCTCTTTTATCATCCAAATTTCCTCATTTTCTTCACTATTGGTCCTGAAAATAAAAACTAACACTTTGTAGTAAATTAGCTCAAAAATAGAACTACATTTCCACAAATTATATTTAATTCAAACGCTAAAAACACTCTAAATTATGACTTATCAATTACAGTTCCAAGAATACTCTGATGATCAACTTACTGAGCTCAAGGGAGAGTGGTGCCGTTGTATTGCCAATTTTATTCACCAACATGCAGATGATCTATAATTGAGAGATATCGGATATGTTGTAATTTCCGTTGTTAGTTGGAATTTGTGTATGTTGACATGTTTTGGTTATTTACATCTGACGTATACATTAAGAAAACTGAATTCTATGAAATTTACAATTTTGAGCAGGGAAATGCAATTGTATTCATTTGAGTTGTGTGTGATTTTGTAATGTAATAGAAAATATGCGAATATGTTGAAACCATTTTTTAAAAAAAGAAGAGAATTGGTAGCATTTTTTATGAAAGTGTTGCCTAGTGTATTAAAAAAAACAAGCAAGTAGTGTTTTTCTTTAATAAAAAAAAACGCTATGAGAGTTAGTAGCACTTTTTAGGAAAGCCCTACCTAACGTAGCGTTTTTTAGAAGAAAAAACACCAAATAAATAAGTAGTGGTTCCCTTGAAAGCGCTAGTCGTTCTTAACCATTAGTAGCGCATTTTTTGCGCTGCCATTGGGGGTGGTTCAACAGTTGTGGGCTATGATGCACGAATACTTCATTTTTGTTGCCGTATCCGATACGTATCGTATCTGATACTTCTTGATACTTCTCCGATACGCCTTATTAGCACGAGAACAAAGATAACTTGGGACATATAAACACAAAAGAGAAAATAACTATCCCCATTCTTTGTTTTACAAGTGCAAATTGCTAGTTTCTATGTGCCTCTCTATTGTATTGTGTTAGTCTATGTTTCTTTGGGTCTACATGTCTATCCATTTTATTATTATGTGAATATTTCGTCTTTTTATAAACGAATCCTAGACGTATCGTATCCTATGTTTTTCAAGGAAGTTTGTATCGCCGTATCGGATTCGTATTGTATCCGATACGCGTATCGTATCAATGCATCGTAGGTTGCGGGCGAATAAGTATCGCTTACAAGCGCTACCAAAGGCTAAAAAATGCGCTATTTATTATTTTTTGTGTTGTAGTGAGCTTAGCTTACCAAACACTTTAACAGTATTTTTTTAATTTCCATGGAATCCTTGTATATATATTAAGCATATGCTGAGCGTGACACTTCCATATCTTGACTTGCTGGCGTAGTAGTTTGGAATTTGAAATGGGGTCACTACTCACTAATTGAATTCAATGCATTGTGCATGGCAACTTATAGAAAGCGAAAGCACAACGGTACCATGATTATAATTTAGCATCGTTAAGCGGATAATTGGTGCATGACAGATAGTCATTGAGTATTTGATTGTTTGATTAGGATGTTGAATTGTGCTGATAATTAGAAAAGATCGGTCCAATTGACCGTTTATATGTTTAGGACCATTAAGTTAAGATAATATAGCAAGCAAATAAATTTCAATTCTTAAAAAGCTTCTAATTGCCAAGAAAGGTTGACTCAGTTGGTAAGGAGTTGGCTCACAAGATCGTGGGTTAACTCATTTGCTAATGTGAAGGCGCCGTTGATGGGTGATTTATAATAAATCATACATGTGTATTTGAAAGAGTTTTGGCGCTCTTGCAGGTACTGTGTTTTCCTGAACCCAACTCAATTAAAACTTTTTCAATAAAAAAAATGTTTCTAATTGCATTCAGCAGGCTAGATTAAAAAAGCTCAATCTTGTTTTGAGTCACCAATATTAAGTTGAGTAATTAATTGTTACCAAAGCCAGATTCGGGTAGGGTAACTTATTTCTAGAGAGGCTATATTCGTTTCATGAACAAAAACATGTTATATTATTAATATTAGTATAGTATTATGGTTAGGTCCATCAGCGAGAAAATCATGAAACATACCTTTTGTGCTCTAGCCTTTGTTTTATGCAAAAAAAAATATTAAAAAGACTATCCTTGTAGTTTTCATTTTTTATTTTATTTTATAGAACATTGACCTCTTTTCTTTTAAAGGAATACAATGTAACCTCTTGAAAACAAAGCTGTGTGCCCATTATTAATTTATTCTACTTCAGCCCAATGTTAGGTGATATCAATAAATATAAAACTAATTACTAGAATTGAACAAGGTAACATAGATAAAGAATCTAGTAATGTTCAACTGCCCCATCTAGTATGCATTGATTGCCAGGGGATAACAATCAGCTTTAAGACACAGTTAACCTAACTTTGTCATTCATCATTCATCATTCATCATTCATCAATGTAAATGGGTCCTTGAATTACGGCTCATGTGAAAATTTTGCATAATTTCTCATGTTAAAAAAGAATAGATATATAAATATAAAACTTTCACATATTAGGTATGTGAAATTTAATATGAAAAATATGCTTTAGTGTGCATGAATTGACATGTGCTAGAGACCCAAAATAATTTCATTTATCAAAGAAAAGTTGTACATCATTCATTCAGCCCATATGGGTAGTTAGGACTCTGGAGGGAGGGAGGGAATTGATATGATACTTCACTTTTTTAAGTTTTGTTTTTAGAAAAATCAAACAAACAAAACACGCAAATGTTTTAGAGGTTCGGGATTTTGCCGTAAGCTTTTAAGTTTTACTATCCTAGTCGGTGCCCAGTGGTAGATTTAGGACCCAAGACTAGAGAGTTCAACATTAAAAAAATTAATTAAGAAGTTCAAGTGAACCTCTCAATTACACACAGGTCCGCCACTGATCCTAGCTAGTAGCTACTATATACTTATTAGTCGTATGATACTTCACTTTGTTGAAAATTTTAATTCAATTTCAGAAGTTATAAATAATACCAATTTTATCCTTGTATTTAAAAATCATTTTATCATGTGGGTTTCATGTAAATTTGATTAAATCCTCATGAATTTGAACCAATATACGAAAGTATGTTCAATATAGTGTGATAGAAAATGTGACACTAGCATTTCTCAAAGCTCATTCATCACAACATGATGAATCACCATTCGAATTTCTATTGAGAAATGTATTTACAATTAGTATCGATCTGATTGTGCCTCGAACATAATTCCTTCCGATGAAGCATTCAAATTTCTATTGAGAGATAGTATCCGAGAGTGCCTCAAACATAATTGCCACCAGTGATGCATAAAAAGAATAAGTTCATAGGCGGATTTAGTTCCTCGTGTTCTCGAAAACACTCAAACATTCTGCCTTAGTGGTAATAATATTGCGTTAGTGTCATTGAAGGAACACCATTATGCATTTGTGGTAATACATCATGTCTTAGTGTCATTAAAGGAAGGAACACACTATTTTTTAATCTTGGATCCGCCATTGCTCATATAACGTGTGAAATAATAAATTTTATCTTTTTCCTAACAAGTCTTTGTAAAAGGTTTCTCCAAATTTGGTCAAGAGTTTGGCTTCACACGTTTGGTTCTAGTTTTCAGGCTCTTGCTGGATATAGCAACTTGATCTAAGTGGGTGCTGAGAGTGCTTGGCATTACTGTCAAATGCTCCTCATTTCTTTAACTAGCAAAGCTACTTGTTGGTAATGGTATTACTCATCTACCTTGCTTTATCAGTGCAATGAACCACTCACAAACCAATACCGCGTAAATTGGAAACTAAAAGCCAGCTAATAATCAATATTATAGGTTGGTTCATTAATATTTGGATAAAGAGGGTCGAATCTCAGAAGTTGTTGTTTTCTGTTTTGGATTTCTTGATGTTGATTTGAAACAGAACTATTTAATCCAAAATAATGCATTATATGTTGCATTTGGTGAATGAATGATTTCATTTTCTGATTATTTAAGACCGAAATAATACTACTGATTGCTCGGCTAAATTTGTGATTTTCTCTGTGTCTATAATAGAGCACACTCACATCTATATATAAAAAAAAAAGAATCAACTACAATTAATGCTAATAAAACCTAATTGATACTAATCAATACTAATTGATAAGGAAAATCATATCTGATATTCTAACAGATATTAATAAATACTAATTGATATGATAAATATATTCTAACACCCCCCAGCAAAAGCTTACTAAGCTGAAGCTTGTTACAATAGTAAAATATTTCCCAACAAAACTTAAAACTAAATCTGGAATTGATACTTGTGAGTAATAACCAACAAAAGTCACCATTGAAATGAGAGTCGGTAGGAAGAGAAGTCGCCATTAGTAATTACTATGTTAGAAAGAGTCGGGGTCGAGGAAGCAAGAGAAATAAAAAGGAAGTGATAATACTATAATCACTCGAGGAAGCAAGAGAAATAAAAAGGAATTCAGATTATTAGAGAAACAAAAAATCGCAAAGAGAAGAGAGAAAGAAAAAGATTAAGATTCTGAGAGAAGGAACCCAAACTGGGTCTAGAGGAGAATCAAAGCAACAATTCAAAGCAACGATTTGAAGGAGAATCAGAAATCAGAGAAAGAACGCAGATCAAAAACAATCGCGAGGTAGAAAAGTAGGAGCCAGAAACAGTTATGGCGTTTCTGGAGAAAGAGAGAAATAAAGAACGCAGATCAAAAACAAGATTGCGAAGTAGAAAAGTAGAAACCAGAAACAGTTTTGGTGTTTCTGGAGAAAGAGAAAATGTGATTTTCAGAGATAAGAAAAACCATAGTAATGAAAACTGGAAAAGTAATATTGCAGCAGTTAAAAGGAGACAAATTGGACACTGAAAAGGTGGTGCTGCCGACGGCAAATGTGACCGCCGGCAACCGTGGTGAGACACAGAGTCTATGTCAGAAGATCAGAACCCGCTCTGATACCATGTTAATTTTGTGATTTTCTCTGTGCGTCTATAATAGAGCACACTCACATCTATTTATAATAGAAAAAGTAATCAATTACAATTAATGTTAATAAAACCTAATTGATACTAATCAATACTAACATGATAAAGAAAATCATATCTGATATTTTAACAGATATTAATAAATACTAATTGGTATGATAAATATATTCTAAGATGCTCTTTCTCATCTCGTATGTATATGATCACATCACTGCATTATTTATCGATTCAGCATGGTATCCCTCATCTATAATACAATATCTACTTAAATATAGGATTTTGGTGGGAAATTTTTTTTTTCCACCATTTACCTATATACCCCTCATTTTGTATCCAACTGTTTACCAATATACCCCCACTCTATATTTTTGGACCAACATACCCCCACGCTATATTTTGTACCCCACCATTTACCAATATACCCCTCATTTTGTACCTCACTGTTTACCAATATACCCCCACTCTATATTTTTGGACCAACATGCACCTGACAATTTTTTTTTTGGTCCAACACTTTTTTTTATCCACTTTTGGTGGGAAAATTTTATTCCCACCATTTACCAATATACCCCTCATTTGTACCCCACTGTTTACCAATATACCCCCACTCTATATTTTTGGACCGACATACCCCCACTCTATATTTTGTACCCCACCATTTACCAATATACCCCTCATTTTGTCCCCCCTGTTTCCAATATACCCCACTATATATTTTTGGACCGACATACCCTCGACGATAATTTTTTTTCAACACTCTTTTTATTATTATTATTATCTCTCTTAATTAATACACAATCGTTGACTTCCCCACTTTTGGTGGGAAAATTTTATTCCCACCATTTACCAATATACCCCTCATTTTGTACCCCACTCCAATATACCCCCACTCTATATTTTTGGACCGACATACCCCAGACATTTTTTTTGTCCAACACTTTTTTTATCCACTTTTGGTGGGAAAATTTTATTCCCACCATTTACCAATATACCCCTCATTTGTACCCCACTGTTTACCAATATACCCCCACTCTATATTTTTGGACCGACATACCCCCACTCTATATTTTGTACCCCACCATTTACCAATATACCCCTCATTTTGTACCTCACTATTTACCAATATACCCCCACTCTATATTTTTGGACCGACATACCCCTGACGATTTTTTTTTGTCCAACACTTTTTTTGTTATCAAAATGTACCCGTCATTTTGTACCCCATTGTTTACCAATATACCCCCACTCTATTTTTTTGGACCGACATTGTTGCCTCTTCGTCTTATATATATGTGTTGCGTATTTTTATACCCCCCTTATAAAATGTTGATGTTTTTTCGAAACTACATTTGTAGGCCTGTTAATCATCTCCCCGTGCATCGCACGGGTAATCGTCCTAGTTTAAAATAAGACAGAATCGACAGGTATGAGTGATACACAAACTTGGGTCCCAAGATGTTATCTCACTTCCAAAAAATAGTTAATGCTACTTGGTGCATGATCACAACATGGTAGGATATGGCTCTATAGGCTGATAGATAGGCATCAAGTTATTACTTTTTTTAAAGTAACGTATTTTCACGGGCGATGTTGGAGACTAATTTTTTAAAGTATCAAAAATTTATTTAAAAAGTTGACATCTCCCAACAAATATTTTTCAATGTGCGCCAGTCAGAGATTGAACTTAAGACCAAATAATTAAGGAATTCAAGTATATAGCACTCGTGCCACATCATGTTGGTAAAGACATTCCTTTTCAGAAACTAAATGGTGGACAAATATTAAAATATATGTATTTATAGCAAACTTTGCTTCTGCAGATAATATCATTATTTAATCTTTAATGGCAAATAATATTCAAATTCATTGTTTGGCAAATATATTAACATTCATATGTTTAATTAATCTACTACATTTACCTCACTCAATGAGTTTTCATTTGAGACCTCTCAGACACAGATCTTGTCATGCTCCATTAGAGCAACTCCTTGAAATGTTCAAAATATCCTTTATAAAAAAATGTTCCAAGCGCACCCCTTTTTTCTGGGAGTTCACGGGTTTGACACCAATGTACCAAACCCGGTACGGTTCAATGGTGTCGTGGTTGATGTCTTGTGACACCCCCCATATGTTGAAGTTGTAACATGCCCGACTGCAAGCTGATGAACCCGTCTGGTGCCACTCTCCCGTACTTGTATGAGATATTTTAAATGTTTCAATGACTCAGATTGCCCCGATATTTTGTATCAACGGCCTACAACCAGTCAAATGTGTTAGAAGATATGTCATAGACACTTCAACATTGTCCACATTCCCGTATGCACTGCAGATAGCATGTGTATCGGTTTCCAGAAATGTCATATTACGGGGCGTCTCTTGGCAACAAAAGGGAAGACATGGCCATTATCATCTTCTAGGTTAATATTTTTAAGCAATGTGTTGTCAATCTGCTGATAAAAATTATGTGGAATATTGATGTGATTCTGCAGTTAAATAACAAATCATATCGTTATAAATATTTAACTAATTTGCATTAATAAATAGACTAAATAATTAACTTACATGAGTTCCCTGGATAATAGTAACAAATTCCATAACTAAACAATAGAACAAAACAGACATTTAGATTGATGGCAAAATAACCTTGGCACTTCTCGGCTCTATAGGGTCGAACCGGTTCGGCGCTGCACAGTCGGACCAGACCTTGTTTTTAAGAATTTGAAATATGAGGTACGACACTACAATGCCAAACCGGTCTGGATCTATAATGCCGAACAAATGTGAAACCAAAATAAAAGGAAGCATAGAAATAGAAAGAAAGAGAGGGTGAGAGAGGGGAGAGGATGTTTACGCATACCTGGAGTGCGAGTGAGAGAAAGAGAGAGACGATGAGAGGCGAATGGGGTGAAAGAGGGAGACAGAGAGAGGCGAGAGTAAAAAGGGGTAAGAAAGAAGAGAGGAAGAAGGGGAGGTGTGATTTTGTGAGAGAGGGAGAGTGTGGAAAAGGAAGGGTTTTGCTGGAGGGTAGTTTTGGAATTTTAGGGTTTAGGGGGGGTGTGACGAGTAGGGGAGTGGGAGAAGCATGGGCCATGGGCCTTGATATTTGGTTAGGGAGTTTGCTTTTCCCACACCCCCCTCCTACTCAAACACCCCCCTAACTTCTTAAATCGCCAAAATACCCCTAATTCAAAAAACATAAAATTCCTCCACTCCCCCCAATCTCTCCACACCCCTTCACTCCCCTCATTCCCCATATTCCCCACACTTCTCCCCTTCATCTTAACCCAAAATCCCTCTCACTAAACTCCTTCTCTCTCAATCTCTCACTCCAATCCCTCATTCATCCATCAACACCCTCCAATTGTTCGTGCCATCAACAACCATCCAATCGTTCCTCCAATCGTTCCATTTAATTGAAGGTAAGCCTCCCCTCTGATCTGCGTTCTATTTTTTTCTTGCAAAACTGTTGTGTTCGAACGCACGCCTTCGAACAGCTGAGGAAGAAGGCATTTGAACGAGAGCATGCGTACCTATTCGCATGAGGCTGTTCGAACATGGTTCGCATGGTGTTGTCTGAACCGTTGTTAGACAACACAGTTTCTATGTTTTGTTGGAAGTTTAATTGGTTGGTTGATTTTATTAAATTGGTTTAGTCTAATTGGGTATATACTTGTACTTGTTGTTTCAGATATGCCTCGAACTCGTGGTAGGGGTATGGGTAGGGGCAGGTTTGAGGCCCCGACCCCAGCAGTTGAGCATCAGGAGGAGGAGGTGGAGGATGCTCCTCAGGAGGAGGATGATGCTCCTCAGGAGGAGGAGGAGGAGGCTGCTCCTCAAGAGGAGGAGGAGGCTGCTCCTAAAGACGACGCTAGTTCTAGTCAGTATTCTACTGATTCTGATTATCGGGCATATCTTGACGCTCATCCTGGGAGTGATTCTGATGCGACTAATACTGGTGGGAGTGATGCTGATTCTGCTGTGACCAGTCTTTAGTTTATATTATTATATTTTACTTTCAATAATTTTGCAAACTGGTGTATGAATATTTATGACTTATTTAATACTTACTAATCTATGTTACAGCGGTGTTTAAATTAGACAAATAGTTTATTATTAAAAAGCATAACCGTACATCAAATACGAAACTAGTGTTTCGATAGTCCCTGTTCCAGAAGATAAATGACCTCTTATGGAGTGCGTCTTGCTTCCACGAACAACTCCAAGATACTACGTCCCATTGGAACGTTAGCTAGATGTTCCATCATTGCGCGGACGTCGTCGTCGCTTTGGATCTCCATGACTGAATAATGGACAGTCTCATCATCTCTACAATTGTACTTTCTGAAAGGTATACGATCCACGTCTTTACGCCACGCTCCCTCTGGACGAATCTTCCTCTCAGCCTTTTCATTCAGTTGGGCGAAGGTGATGTCCTTACTCATCCTGCAGAAGATATGGTTAGGACAATGAAACACAACACCATGTTCGTCGGTGGTGACAGTCCCATGGTGATGAAGGGCCGTTAGGAATTTGTCGTTTGAGTATTGTGTTGGGCACAACTGTCATTTCATTTCAGGTTGGTTGTATCTGTGGAGAAGGAGAGTAGGGTTTGGTGAAGAACCAGATTAGGGTTTGGTGAAGAAGGTGTGAGGATGTGGTGAAGAACCAGTTCGAAGGCCCGTGTTCGAACACGTGAAAATTCTTGAAAAAAAAGACGTTTTGACTAGCCTTTTGATCTTTTTACTAGGGGTGTTCAAAACCTAACCAAACCAATAGGGAAACCGCAAACCGAACCAAATCAAACCAAACCGAAAACCGCAAAAAACCGCTTTTGATCGGTTTTGTTCGGTTCTTTTTTCATTGCACTGCGTGGTTCGGTTCGGTTCGCGGTTTTGATTTCCGAAACCGAACCAAACCGCAAGTAACACTAAGGCTTGTTGAATTACAACTTTTCTTACTAACTTACTAACCCAAATGCAACTACAACCCAACTCTCACTCACTTACTAGCCCAAATCCAATTAATTCTTTGACTCACTTACAAACAATCCATATTGTTATGCTATATTTAAAAATTACAACAAAATATTTAATTCAAATTCTTTTAAACATTTTCTTAGCTATTTGAAAAAAATTAAAAGAGAGTGATTTATATACTACATATATTTGAGTAGATTTTTTCTTAAAGATTTATGTTAGCCTTTTTTATGTTAGTTAATTTTAACTCTGTTTTAAATTATTTTTGTCTTGAAAAAAACCGAACCAACCGAACCAATCCAAACCACATTTGTTTGGTTTGGTTTGGTTCGGTTTTATTTTAGGAAGCCAACCGAACCAAAACAAACCGCATGTAATTTTAACTTGCGGTTCGATTCACTTTTTGTCTCAAAACCGAACTAAACCGCACCGCGAACACCTCTACTTTTTACACCTTATGGGGTGTGTTTTGAGTAGGAGGGAGTGTGGGAAAGCAAAACCCTTGGTTAGACCCATCCATCCAGCCCATAAGGACGAACCCCTTCGTTGGTCACTTCCTTCGCACCACTGCTGACTGAAAACAGAAGATGGCGGTGGCGGCCAATTGTGCACGGAAAAAAGCTTCTTCTTCCGCCAAAACCCTCCTTTGCCGTCGATCTTCTTCACCTTCTTCTTTTAAATTAAATGGCTTTGCTTCTTCTTCTTCTTCTCCAGTTTCCCCTCAGAAACGCCCGCTCTCATATTCCTGGTAAACCTCACTCCTTTTCCCTCATCTGTTTTGCCCCTTTTGTTGAATGCACTACGCGTTTACTTCAAGAATGTGAGAACATATAATGTTTGTCGTTATTATGATTGCTTTTTAGGTTGCCGGTGCAGTTGACTGGTGCACAAATATCATTGACGCCATTGCATAGTGCTACTGCCTCCGCATTGTTCACTTCTCTCCTCTCTCTTCATAATAACAGTTGGGGTTGTCTTTCAGAAGGTACCTTTTTTATCGATTCACTCACAAATAGACACTGACTTTTAGTATTCAAAGAGTAGAATCCTGTAATGTGTTGCTTTATAATACCATATTAAAATTGATTAAATTATATGAATTTCACTCAATAGTTTACATGTTCAGCTTATATAGAGCGAGCTCTATTAATTTGCTACATAACTGAATTGTAAACTAACTCTATAATTCTAAACAGAGAAATCTAACTGATTCACTAACTAACTAGAAGGTTAACTCTAATTAGGTCCCCTAATTTACGCTCTATGCTCTGTGCCAGATCCAAAATGAAGAATTTGGATTAGGTGCAATAGGAATTGCATGCACTGTGCAGTCATGCTGTTGGCAAGCTCGCAGCCATTCGATAAAGACCGGACTGACCAGATTTTAAGAACCATTTTCTATTTTTGCTTAATATAAAATTTCAATTTTGAAAATTGGACTGCCTGATCAAGATCGGACGACCCCGAGCTTGTTGACTGTGCGACTGTATGTTGTTTTGACTGCACATAAACTGGATCCAAAATGAAGAATTTGGATTAGGTGCAGTTAGAATTGTGGGCAGTTGGCAAACTTGGAGTCGTTCGATTAAGATCGGACAACCTAGATTTTAAAAAGATTTTTTGATTTTTGCATAATATGAAATTTTTAATTTGAAACTTGGACCGTCCAATCAAAATCAGACGGCCTAGTGCTTGGTAACTGTGTAACTGCAAGCAGTTTTGCTACACGCAAACCAGATCCAACAATGAAGATAAGGTTGGCTTGTATGTTGGAAAAGTTTTGGCAACATAACTACAGGCCGCACAGAAATGTATTCTTGTTTTCTGAAATGCTTAATATAACAGTGAAGAAAAGGATTTCACTAGGATTCTAGAATTGTTGATTGGCTACTTTGCTGCATTTAACTGAGCTGGGAAATTTTCGTATGGTGTTTAGTTAGAAATGATATGAATTTCATTCAGTCAGTGTATCAAACAGTTTACATGCTAAGCTTATATAGAGCTCCATTCACTAGCTAGTAGCTACATAATTCTTATTGTAAATTAACTATATAACTGTATTGCAAACAGAGAAAACTAACTGATTAACTAACTAACTAACTAGTAGATTAACTCTAATAAGGTTCCCTAATTTACAACTAGGCTAAAATGAAGACAAGGTTGACTAGTATGATGGAAAAGTTATGGCAACATAACTGTATTCTTGTCTTCTGAAATGCTTAATAAAACGCTTAAGAAAAGGATTTCACTAGGATTGACGATTCACTACAATGCTGCATTCAACTGAGCTGGGAAATTTGGTATGGAGTTTAGTTAGATATGAAAAGGGTATATTGATAAAGTAACATGAAGGCCAATACTTTTCTACCTAATCCAGTTTAAAGTTATTTTTTTACTTGATACTTGATTGTTATATGTTTTCTCATTTTCTAATACTTTCTTGTTTTTTCTTTAGATAGTAGCAAAAGTGGTTTTTTAGTAATTTTATTTTTTAAGCATCCAATCATCATACATGGAGTTGATAGATTCATGCATTTTGAAGTTGTCCATTGTTGTAATCTCTATTATCATGCTTCTCTCTTCATTCATTCATTAGTATATACATACATGAATTCAGATCTTGTGCAGCCGAAAATTTTGTGCATTCATGCATTCGGTAGATCTCGACTGTTCAATCTTTGATCAAACGATATATATTATGACAGGTTTCGCAACACCTTTGTAGCATGCCGAAGATATATTGCTTTTAGGCCATCCAGATACCCTTAGCTGCAGGTTTTGTTTCAATGCTTGTTTCTTGGGTGCAGGCTTTAAGCATGTAATGTAATGAAGGAATTTGTCTTGCTTATAGCAAGTTAATAAACGTGATACCACTGGATGTTGATTCAGCTAAAACATGGGTTGGGTCGAAGTTCCTTGAATAACCTGTGTTGACTTATTGTTGAACTGGAACCTCTGCATGTTTTCATGTTTTTGGGGGCTAGTTATTTATTAGTTATGGTGATAGTAGTTGATATTGTGTAAACAGTTATTTAAAATCATCAAATTCAAATTCAAAGGTAAATCATTTATTTTTCATTTAAATTTCTGCTGTAGGGGTGTAGAGGTGTAGAGGATCCATTTCCAACAATGAGGATGGGAGCCTTTTTGTTACAATTTTTTTTTAAAAAGAAAATCACTTAGCATTTCTAACAAATAAGAATCTGAAAAAAGAATAACCTAAAAACTACTTAAAAAATGAGTAGCTGTTTTTTTTTATACAATAAGGAAAGAAAGAAACAAAAAAGAGAATAATTAATATCAAACTAGCTGTTTTTTTGATATCAAACTAGCTAGCTATTTTTTTGATGAATACTCAATTTAGTCCTTGACAAAATTTTGATGCCCGATTTGGTCTCTGAGAATAATTAATATCAATTTTTGTCCATGACAATTACAAGCAAGGGAGAAGTTAGACCCTCGATCAACTTCGATAAAGACTGAGTTATTGTCTTGCTAATGTGGCACTTAAGTCACAGGTGTGGCATGTTAAATCGTTTATGTGGAAAAAAATTGACTAAAAAATATATTCCTTCATCCAAATTTGGAGAATACATGAAAATGATATAAATTTAACTTTGCTAGAACTGTAAAACATGAATCTGTGAACAAACTCACAGCATCCATGCTAATAGCATAAATGGCAAAATACTTGGTAATATTAGTGATTCAAATTTTAAAGTACTCATTTAAGTGCCTGGCACCACTTGTTTAATTTATCCTTTTAACTTGTTAAAATTTGATGGATATATAGCTTAAATATATTTTTCGTCCCTTCAAATATAGTGATTTTCTAAATAAGTCCCTGCAATTTTATTTTTTTTAAAAAAAGACCTTGCAAAATATTGTTTCAGTTAACTTTTTCATCAATAAAATACTGATGTGGCAACATCTGTCTGATTTAGCTTTGCCATGTCACATTTTTATATTTTCATTTATTTTATAATGTGATTTGGATTAACACCTCATAGTTGTCTTCAACCTCCAGTCTACAACCTCCATCACCTCTCCTCCTCAAACCTACCTCTTCACCTTCTTCCAACCTCCAACTTCTTCTTCGCCAGCTTCCCATTCTTCCCCCCTCATCTCCATCTTGTGACATGGTCAAGTCGGCTCACCTCGTGGAGGCTCAACCTTTGTAACGTAAGTATTTTTGTTAGTATCTAATAATACTTGGATGAGATGGTTTAGGTCTCTTCCAACTTAATTAGAGATCTTGCATTCAAATTCAGCCCTAGAATGCAACATTAAAACTCTTGAGGGATAGTTTTTCCATCCATTGTGATCCTACCCGACTTGCTCAAAAAATTCTCTTTAGTTGCATGTAGCTTTTATAAAATTGTAGGGTATTCAAATTTGTAGGGGTGTAGATAATGAGTGTGAAGGTGTATATAACAACTCCCCCACATTGCCCAATTTCAATCTAGGGCTTGTGGACACGGAGCCCCGTTTGATATTTGATTAGACCCACCCAGCCCACGGCGAGTCTCTTCTTTGGTGACTTCCTTCCTACTACCGGTGACTGAAAACCAGAGATGGCGGTGGCTGCTAACTGTGCAAGGAAATCTCTCCAAAAAGCTTCTTCTTCCGCCAAAACCCTCCTCTGCCGTCGATCTTCTTCACCTTCTTCTTTTAAATTCAATGGATTTACTTCTTCTTCTCCAGTTTCCTCCCAGAAACGCCCGTCCTCATATTCTTGGTAAAGCTCACTCCTTTTCCCTCATTGGATTTTCCCCTTTTCATGAATATTAAAATGGATGATAATTTTCTTTCTTAATTTTGTATGCATTATTATGTTATAATTGCTTTTTAGGCTGCCGGTGCAATTGGCTGGTGCGCAAGTTTCATTGACGCCGTTGCATAGTGCTACTGCCTCTGCATTGTTCACTTCTCTCCTCTCTCTGCACAACACTAGTTGGGGTTGTCTTTCAGAAGGTACCTTTTTCCCTTTTCTTTCGCAGCTTTGGCTGCACAATTCCCCCTTCAATATGGCTGTAAATGTAATACTTCTGGTTGTTAGAGAGTAGCAATGTGACTTGTAAGTGAACTTGAGAGTCTTCCTAAATTTGCGGCGTTTCAGTAGACTTGTAGAGTCGTAAAGTAAAGTAAGAGTTTACTTGATATGAAAAATAATACTTAGAAAACCTATAAATGACAAATACACATATACATATGCATAATAAACACAGTGGTGTGGTTGAGCGGTTGGGGCTCATCCTCCCTTAACCAAGTGTCAAGGGTTCGATCTTTGCCTTGGGTATGGAGCAGCTTTAAATCTCCGGGTCAGCTGTCCCACTCTTCGAGGTGCCTCCAATCCAGCGAGGGGGTTAGTCACTGCGTTCGACGGTGGATACGTTGGTCTTGACCAAAAATATACATATACATAATTAAACACCATTAAGTCAATAATAACACAACATTATAACTTCATAGCAAAACAAATAGCAGACCCATGATATTAGCCTCAGATGTGGCAGCAAAGGAACAAATGCAGGACCTCATTCTGGGAAATGGGAAGGGGGAAATAACATAAAATTGATGAATTGGAAATGGATAGAAAACAACTAAATGGCAGCATGGCGAAGAGTTTTGAGTGCATTGTGTAATTTGTCATGACTTAGGAAGCTAACAATGGCAAGAATCAAGAGGAAAAGACTCGAGAAATTCAACACTGTGATAGGAAGCATAATAATCCGAGAAAGATTAAAGATAAAAGGCAAGTCCAGGAAGACAGGAATCTTCCTCTGCAGTAGCAAACACCTCAATCTTCTAGCTAGGCTATGAAGGCTTAGTTTAACACCTTGCTCTCTGTTCAGCACTTCAGCGACAGATCATTTCCTTGTGCAGGCATTTGCCCAACTGCCGAAAGTCTTCGCGGGAGAAAGTAGTGAGGCCATGTGGAGGGAACCTGGTGAGAGTGTCTTTGCTCTTTCCCTGTTACAAGCTTTCAGCCTTCGATTTTGAGAGAGGTTAGAGCGCGAGCAGGGAGGCACAATTGAATAGATGCAAAACCTATATGAGCCCTGCTGTTTTGGCTTTTTATTTCACTTTTCCTCAGACTCGTTGACTTGCCAGTAAACTTACGAGTTTGAGCTAGTCTGACTGAGTCTACAAAAAAAGAGCTAGTTTGTGTGCAAGTTAACCGGCAATTGGACCTAAAAGTTTACGAGTTAACTCGCGACTTTGACAACCATGAAGGAAATGTTTTAAAGAACATGTGTAATTATATTTGTTTTGGCATTTTAAGTTAAAGATAGTATGGTGATCATTCGAACCTCGTGTTTTTCCTTTAAGTGCGATAATATTCTTTTGTAATTTCAGTTAGTCAAAAGACTTTTAGTTTCTTATGGCAGGGAGAAGTTAAGTGGTAAGTAAGAGTCTTCGATGCTTTACTAATAGGAGAGGACTAAAGATACAGCATGTATGGGAGGACCAAGGATCATTTGAATTACCCATATTCATGCTGAGTCCCTGACATATTGGAAAACAGAATGACTGCTAAGTGCAAAGTTGAGCCTAAAAGAGTGAAGTGAATAGTGGATGGCTAAACCCCTTTTGAAAACTATGCTGATCAATGTTGTCAGTTATTTTGAAACCCCTATTAAACAAACAAACACTGACCTTTAGTATTCAGATGGATTGAGAGAAGAATCCTGTAAATTACTTTAAAGAGACAATTATTTTGTAATAATTTTTCTTTATTATAACTAATTTGGGACTTGGCAGAATAGAGGCTTGTTTATCACTTTATAGTTCCCCTATTTTACAACTAAGCCAAAAACAAAGACACGGATCAAAGAGGGGATTTTACGACTAAGCCAATATGAAGACAAGGTTGCCTTGTATGATGGAAAAGTTTTGGCAATAGAACTTCAGACCACATAGAACTGTATTCTTATTTTCTGAAAGGGCTTAAGAAAAGGATTTCACTAGGATTGTTGATTGCTACTCTGCTACATTTAACTGAGCTGGGAAAATTTGGTACGGAATTTAGCTATTTATGAAAAGGGTTTATTGATAAAGTGAAATGAAGGCAGCATTTTTTCTACCTAAGCCAGTGTGAAGTTAATTTTTGCTTGATATCTGATACCTGATACTTTATGTTATCTCATTTTTTGATGTTTTCTTGTTTATGCTTTAGATGGTTGTAAGAGTTGTTTCTTAGTAATCTAAATACAATATTATGCTGAAATAGAAATACTGTAAGACATTTTGTCAAAAAAAAAAAAAAAATACTGTAAGACAGGATTTATTTACTAGGTTTTGTAGTATGTCAATACCGTGACATTGTGTTGGGTTTACAAACCCCACAGTGCCCCTGACTGTTGGATGAATTTGATTGCAGAGTCTAATTATAAAATTTACCTAAACAATCAATGGATAGCAAAGAAATTTCTTTTGATACCGAAGAACCCTGACATTTTACATTGTGACAGGTTTTGCAACACCTCTATAGCATGCCGAAGATATCTTGCAGGCCATCCAGATACCCTTAGGTGCAGGTTTTGTTTCACTACTTGTTTCTAGTAGGTGCTGTGATTAATAATGTAATTCATCTGATAACTTTTTCCTTTATTTACGGAGACTACGGAGACTGCCAAGTGCAGTCGTCCCGTTGACACTCAATAGCTGTTTTTATGTTCGAACTTTCGGTCTATTCCTGCTGTTTAGCCCTTTGATTTGGGAAATTTCAATGTATAATGTATACCAAATTTTCAACTGATTTAATTGTTGCATGAATCTTCAGTTGAATTTTTTATTATGTCATATGATCTGTTTTTTTGTCATTCTGACAATTATGATGTTCTTATTTTCCAAATATATGACCTCTCATACATTGCTTTTGCATAGAACGTACCAAACTTTGTGAATTGTGATCACCATCCTTTTTGTTCTACTAGTGAAGATTGGCGTGGCTTTAAATTTATTTATTTTTGGGTCAAATTGGTTAAAGCATAGAATAACACTTGATACGGGTTTGTGGGTATAGCTAAAACATGGGTTGGTCGAAGTTCGTTGAATAGCCGTGTTGATTTATTGTTGAACTTGAACCTCTGCATGTTTTCATGTTAGCGGGGGACCATGTAAATTTAAGCTTCAATTTATTAGTTGAGGTGATAGTAGTTGACATCGTGAACATATAATTAAAATCATCAAATTCAAATTCAAATTCAAAGGTATATAATTTATTTTCGATTTATATATTTTTCATTTCCTTAAAAAAACTTACATACCACTCCAATCTCCTAAATGCCAAATTTTTTTAGATTCTGGATTGTGTCACGTCGCTCCCGATAGCGGCTGTAGAGGATTTGTGCACGTTTTTTCGAGAGGTAGTGATGACAATGAGAATGAATCCTACGGGTGCTTGCAAGTAGAGGTGTTTGTGGTGCAGTTTAGTTCGACTTTGAACTAAAAAGTCATTAAAGCTAAATAAAAGCACTCACAGTTTGGTTCAATTGACTTCCCTAAACAAGTTCAAACTAATTCGATCAAACCAATGCAATTTAGATTAATTCACCTAGTTCGGCTTTTTATAAGTTGGAAACAAAATTTAATCTAAAAAATAAAATAATAATGTGATTATTATTTTATTCACATATTAACTATCAAAACTGCATGCAAAACTTAATATATAAAAATCATAAAAACAACTTAGAAAATTATATTTAGCAAACCATATGTAGCAATATTGATTTTTTTTTGGAGGAAGAAAAACCTAAACTGATCAACTGCAATTTTAATTTGTAATTTCAATTTTTTTGTGTGACTGTTATAACTCAATTGAAAAACTATTAATAGATCTTTCAAATATAACTACATAAAACATTACAAACTAAACAATAATATAATACAATTATACATTACAAGTACGATTATGGTCGAATATTAAGTAAACATACCCCTTGGTGTGCTATGGCCTATGAGTGTGTGTTTAAAACATTACTAGGGTTAAAGTTGACTAGCAAAGACTTCAGGGTTCAGCAAGCCTGCTTGAGAGCATAAGCTAACCCTACACCTGACCTAAGCATTGACACGCTTAAGCGTGGTTTTAGGGCTTGGATTTTATTTTATTTTTTTGACCAAAACAAACTTATAGCATTTCATTCATAATCAAAAAGTATGTATAAGTGGGAATATAATTTTTTCCTCAACTCTTTTCAACCGAAACTTTGCTTAATTTTTTTAAGCAGAGATATTATTTCTTAGTTTGTGTTTTTATACAATACATTATTATTTTTTTAACATTTATCAGTCAGTCATATCACTTAATTAAAAAGGGAGAAGTCAAGTGCTTAAATGAATCTTAGTACCTCGAAAGATTAATCTCTACCGTTGTGCGCAGGGGATACCTTGGTTTACCCAAAAACTTATTTTATATTTAAACATTTTTTTAACATGTATTATTTATTTAATTAAAATATTAAAACGCATAAAATACAATTATTCTTTTTTGTTACTGTCATGGTGAGATGAAGCCCCGACTGAATATGACCGTTACCCCCAACGTTCATAAAATTTAAGAATTTCGAAAAAGTATTTTAGCCCTAGTTACCGTTGCCAACGGCCAGTTGTTGTAAAGAAAAGAAAGTCAGAAGAATCCTGTGAAACACCATCACTACACTACGCTCATCACATTCAATACGTTTTTTGATCAATCAATCCAATAATAGCAACTCCTCCTCTATGCTGCACTCCTTTCTCTAAACTCACATTCACCTCCAACATCAACAAACAAAACACTTCAAGAACATGGCAACCCTCGCTCCCGGTATTCTGTTAAAGCTCCTTAACGGTTTAAACACGGGAGTAAAACCCACAAACGAGCACCGGAGCTCCCTGTTACAGGTCACCGACATAGTCCCCGCCGACCTAGACGAGAAAAACCTCTTCCCCAAACAAGGTTTCTACATCAAAGTCTCCGATTCATCACATTCTATTTACGCCGCTCTACCTTCCGATCAAGACGACGTCGTTCTCAGCAATAAAATGCAGCTCGGTCAATTCATCTACGTGGACAAGTTAGAACCTGGTTCTCCTGTTCCTATCCTCAAAGGCGCTAAACCACTCCCTGGTAGACACCCTCTTATTGGTACACCTGAGCCTTTAATGGGCCTTAGAGATAAAGCCCAAG
This sequence comes from Oxytropis ochrocephala, assembly GCA_020916435.1. Lineage (NCBI taxonomy): Eukaryota > Viridiplantae > Streptophyta > Magnoliopsida > Fabales > Fabaceae > Oxytropis > Oxytropis ochrocephala. The sequence goes on from CM037092.1 coordinate 21,201,137, forward strand.
CCCAACAACAGAAACCCAGTTCGGTTCCAAGAAGAGGTTCTTGGGGAACAGGGAAGAAAATTGGTTTTAGTTTTAGTAGTACTACTACTACTGATTGTGATGACGTGTCTTTTTCTCCAATGGTTTGTAAGCCTGTTAATTTGGATTTTGATAATATGTGTACACCTGTTAGAGGGAGAGTTATTGGAAAAGAGGGAATGGCAACTCCTATTAGAAGCTCTGTTGGTGGAGGACTTTTGGCTAAGATGGCTGATTCTAAGGGAGGAGAAAGTCCTGCTTTGTTTAGGAAAAGCTGTGTTGTTAGCTCTTCTAATGGAAAAATTACTAGAAGCAAAAGTGTTTCTGAACGTGAGCCTAGAATACCTATGAGTCCCTTCAAGTATGCTGTAGGTACATTGTTCCTTCCTCTTTGATTCCGTGCTTAATTTTACTAATTTAGACTAAGTTTTAATTCTCCTAAACTCATAGCTATTTAGCATAACACTTCATCTTAAAGATGTGTCCGGTGTGTAGCATGTGTCGGACATGTGTCTTATCGGACACAACACCAACACAGGCTTCAATTACTTCTAATTTCTCAATTTTTTGTCGATGTTCAATTGTCGTGTCTGGTGTCAATGTTGTTAATAGTGGCTGTTGCGTTAGGATCTTCGATAAAATATGGCCAATGCAACTTCAATTGCGATGGCAAAAACACTCACCATACATGATTATAGACTCAAAGAGCAATAAATATCCGATACCAACACTTCAATTACTTGTATTTTCCAAATTAAAACTTATGTCTGTGTCTCTATCGTGTGTATGTGTGAGTGGTATCAAATACTATGATGTTATGTGATCACGGAACTTTCTTTTTAAAATTTGATTTTAGATTTTTTCTGTGATCAATTTCGTGAGGTTGATTGTGTGGTAAATTTCATGACATCAGGAAAAGAAAAGTTGTACACCGCCACTGCGGTTGAGGAGTGCAAGAGTGGTAAGTTCGCGAATGCTGCTGGAGGAGAAGCTCAGAAAGAGGACTCAAATGTTACTTCCCAACAGAAATCTCAGTCTACTAACAATAATTCAGCTTTTGATGATTACAACAATCTTAGTCTCCCCATGAATTTACCAGGAAAGCTAAGCTCGTTGGGGAAGGTACATTTTCTAAAAGTTGTTATCTTTTGTTATATTACATTCTTCAAATATTCATTGCTCTTTGAGTCTATAATCATGTATGTTTTATTTTATGTTACATGATAGGAAGCTGTGCAGCAAAGAGAAGCTGCTCAAAAGATTGCCCTTCAAGCATTAAGAGATGCTTCTGCTACTGAGAGAGTAGTCCGGTCCCTCAAGTATGTTGTTACTTTCAATTCTTTTTTATGTTTTATTTTAAGTTAACTAACTAAGTAACTGATAATTTTTTGTTTTGTTTCAGGATGTTTTCGAATTTATGCAAATCAGCTCGAGCCGATACTCCAACAACTTGTTTTGAACGGTTTTTGGAATTCCATAACGAAATTGTGCAAGCAGTTAATGAAATGATGTCAATTCAAGCAGCTACTTCGGCTTCAGAATTGTCTCAGAAATCAGATAAACAAAGTGAAGAAGAACAATCACATATTTTAAATGAAGTTATGCAGAATTCCATGGACCAATCTGCGAACTCTGAATCGAAAAGAAGGTGTGTTTCCGGATCAAATATTGGGAAGCTCTTGAGATCATCAAGTACTAACCAAAAGGATGTTTTGGAGAAAAAAGGTTCAACAAAAATGCCATTGGAACCTATTGTTGAAAATGATGAGAATAAGAAACCAGTCTCAGGTAGCTTAAGCAACACAATCAAATTGGGAAAGCAAATTGAGACAGAAGCTGGGAATTGGTTTATGGAATTCATTGAGAAGGCCTTAGAAGCTGGTTTGAAAAAAACAAAGGAAAAATCAGGTGGGGATGTTAGGAAAGTTCCTCAATCTTTGATACTTAAAATTATGAACTGGGTTGAGGTTGAACAATATCATAGTAACAAGCGGCCTAGTCATCCGAAAGCAGCACAGATTGCTCGCAAGTTAAGAATAAAGATGAAAAATCCTTGATTCTTTTTGTTCAAATGGTGAAAATTGGTTTCTTGATGTGTGTGTATTGGGTTTGGAATAACAGTTGTGAGATATCAATCCTATAAATGTTGTCACGAGCCACTTTAAGTTTTTTCGATATTAATTTGTAATATTCATTACACATATATTGTTTGGTGTGAGATGAATAATGTGAGCAGTCAGATTTCAGAAATTATCTTTATCCACATCTCAATTTTGCAAGGGTACACTAGATATGTAAAAGATGGTTGAGCTTGATATTTTGCTTAATAGCATTTTTTCACAAAGAAAGCCATTTCATATACACATGGGTGGTTTGTCCTTGTCTTAATCAGTATTAAATTTGAAATTCATGACCCCTTTTAATGAATGTGATTATTTATTCATAATAAAGCATCTGATGGCATTTTTGTTGCCAAGAATATGTTGCAAAATATACAGATATAGATAATCTGCTTCACTCTCAACTGAGTAATTTGAACTTTTCTTGCTTTCCCACTGGGGGAAAGTTGACTTCTTCAGTTCATTGTTTTCTCAATCTTCAACTTAAAATAAATAAAGTGGATGACACTCTGTAGCAGAATAATACATAAAAGAGTACTATTGGGAAGGAACATCTCTTTCTTTCCCTTTTTTTTTGGTCATGAAAGTGTGATTCTCATTTCAATGGCCAAGAAACATCTCTTTCTGTATTTGACAACAAAAAAACAGCTAGTATGTATCTTCTTGAACACTTGAACTTTAAGAACATGCAACTTTTCATTAGTTATTAGTTATTAGTTATATCATGTGTTAAGTGATCTAAACTTTCCAGTTTCAGCTATATATGGTTACATGTCCCTCTCATAATTAATTTGCTTGCATGTTATGTGGTCAATGCCAATTAGTATGGCAACTTAATCTGCAGCCACCTGGTAGAATAGTACAAGAAATCAAAAGCCAAGGATCATAAAGCCAAAAATGCATTAACACATATTAAAAGTGACCTACTCATAATTAATGAGGTTGCTTCTTAAGATTTTTTAAGGAAAAGAAAGATGCGTGAGGGGTAGCAGTACCATATACACAAGGCATTGATGAATTTTAAGCAGTAAATCACTAGGACCATTTCAAGCAATGGCAAAGTGATAGTGGCATTTGGATCGTGCAGTAACATAGAAATAGTGCAATTATATGATGTTTTTTAGTTACCTATGTATCATATTCTAAGGTCACCCACAAAACTTGTTCTTAATTAATGATAATTCTAAGCACTTCAGAATTAAGTTGTCCACGTTTAATTTTAAATTAATAAATTAACTAGTGGAAGAACAAAATGCTTAGCTGTTGTATCCAATTATTTGATGCGATGATGTCAAACAATGGGAAAATTGAAGACATAATGACAAGATAGTAATACATTTTTAGATGATAGCCAAAAGTTATCCCAACATAATATATTCGAGGTACCATTGTGTTGCAATTGTGTCGGACCTTGGTGATATACAAAAGGAAAGAATACATCACCATAAATATTGAATCTTATGTAAAAATTATTTTAAATTAAAAGTAGCTAATATTTTATTCAACCAGTAATATTTTGTGTGTGCAATTTTTATTTTTACAAAAAACAAACAAAGAGCATTTTCCAAAAAATGATGGTAACAAACGGACAAGCTAGCCAGTGTCTATTTTTTTTGGTTTTCCTTTTTTCTTTTTTCGCCACAAAAAAAACTATTTATTCTTCCCTCCTTACATTATTACATCCCTTAAAATGAAAACAAGGCCTTACATTCCAAGTTTCCAACCAGATATGGTTCGCGCGTGTAGCACGCGCGTAACACGCGAGTGATTATTGAAGGTAGTTTTGGCGGCATAGTTTCCCGTTCATCAACACAACTTCAAAAAGTTTGCAATGTCCTAACCGTATAAAAACTGCCTCTCCTCCTTCGCCTTTTTATTTCCCGCTGTTTCAAATTCTTCTCAGTTTTGCTTCCTCTCTCTTTCTCTTCTGCAAACCCTAACCGACACCAGAATTCCTTCCATTCCTCTGCACTTCTTCACGCTGATTCTTCTGCTATGGCCGTTCCTCCTTCTCCGAACGACTCCGTCTCACTTGACAGGAAGTTCCTGAAGCACATTCGCGACAACGTTCATGGAAATATCTTCCTCGATCCTGTAATTGTTATTTCCATCTCTTGCTTCTTTGTTGAAACTTCCTTTCTAAAATTGTTAGTTTCTATATTTTGAATTTGATTATATCCTTGTTCACGATTATAATCTTCTGCGTAGATTCCCTAACATTGAGTAGTTGCATGAAATTCGGATGGAACTTGATAGTGTAATAGTTTGTTTCTGCACTGTGTTCGTGTTTTCTGAACTTTACCGAGAGTAGATCGAAGTAGAATAGTTAGTTTCTATATTTTGATTGTATCCTTGTTCTCCTGCTTAAATTTGATAACGTCGAGTAGTTGCTTAATTTGGATTGTTGACCGAGATTAAATCGAACTTGATTTTGTAAGAGTTTTCCAGTCCACTGTGTTCGTGTTTTCTGCTTTGGTCACGGTTAATCAGTGAAAGAAAATGTGAAACTGCTATGGATGATTTTAATCATTTTAGGTCAATGCACTCATTTTAAATCTTGTACTAGTCAGCGAGAGAGATTAGAAAAGATAGTGAAGATAAAATTTCTATTCTGCTGTGTACTCCTTGAATCCGATAAGGATGTTTTTCCTTAGGGACAATGGATATATGATGTTCCTAGCTGTAGCATAATGGATATGTTAAAAAGCGTCAATATGTTTCTTGTTCATATGGTATTTTAACGAAGAACTTTGTACTTTCTCTTGATCCAAAATCGTATTGGAGTTTCATTTTTTGTTTTTTACTGTTGGTTTTGATGGAACTCTGAAATACGTCTGTTTTGCTGGCAGATCTTCTTGAAGTTTGTTGACACGGAACAGTTTCAGAGGCTAGTATTATTTACTGAAAGTAGTTTCACAGTCAAAGTAGAGTCGAATAAATTACACTTAATGCGCTCTGTCTGACCTTTTGTTGTTGTTTTCTTTTGCTGTATACGGCTTTGTTTATATGCAGACTTCGTGATCTGAAGCAACTTGGTGAGTGAACAATTTAAACTCACTGCATACAAATACAACTATTAGGGGAATAAAGGATTGGAAAAATAACTGGATGTGTTTTCATTTTTCATTGCATATTTATGGGATATTGATGATATCATGGAAAGTTGTCGTAAACTGTGTATTCAATCAAAAGGTTAGATATGCCGAAATGGTCGTGGAATCTGTCTCTTGCAAATGATATCCAGGAATAGGTTGCCTTTTTTTTGGTCTAGCGAGTAATTAGCTTAATTGCTTTATCATTTTCTTTCCCTGCTATTGCCTTTTGCTGTTAGATTCGTTAGTTGTATGCCAGTGTCAAGCATAGAGTCACACACACACACACACACACACACACACACACACACACACACACATATATATATATATATATATGTATGTATCAAGATATTAATTTTCCTAGTTTAATGATTGTCATTGAACTTATTGAAGCATGTTTCTTTTTGTCCAAAGGAAAAGCAGGAAATTGTCATCAATGTTTACTTAGAATGTGAAATTAACTGAAATTCTATCAGTTTTATCAGATCAAATCCGCAAAATGAAGAAGCGAAAATTCTGTTATCGAGAAAGGAGACCAAAATCTGTTACAGAGAAATCAAAATGAATTCAATTGTGGTCTAACAAACTAGCTCCTATATATGTATATATTCTGCAAAAAGCCTAAACTGAATTCTAACTAACTGATCAATCGGTTAACTAACAAGCTTAACTTGCTGTATATATATCCCTAATTCCTCTTTGAGGATTTGATAAGTTTCTACCTATAAACAAGGTGATTGGAGGTAGACATATTGGTTGCGAATTTTTGAAATACTGTAATCAAACTTATTTTAAACAGACGTAAATCTCACTAACTTATGTGATCCAGGCCTATGTCATATGGTTTACCCTGGGGCTGTGCACACTCGGTTTGAGCATTCACTGGGTGTTTATTGGCTGGCTGGCAAAGCTATTGATGTCATTAAAAAATACCAAGTAAATATACATCTTGAATTGTCTTATCTAAATACATCTTATTAATTCTGATTATACTGCTCACTTTTCACTAATCATGTCATCCTTTTCCTTTTAGGGCACAGAGCTTGGTATTGAACATTCTGATGTTTTGGCAGTAAAACTTGCCGGTAACTGACATCTTCTATCAAATTAGTTCTATGTTTATTCTGTTCTAATTCCACTACTTCATCACAAGTCATCTCTTTGTGTAGGATTACTGCATGATGTTGGTCATGGGCCCTTCAGCCACACATTTGAGCGCGGGTTTCTTCCCTTGGTTCTTAATGGCTCTACTTGGTAATTCTGGTTCTCTCCATAAAAAAGTTACATCAGTTTTCCATTTTTAATGTCTTGTTTCATATTTAGCTTCGAATGAAAAAATTATATGTCAGCTTGGTGCACACGATAGTAATGTGCTCTTTGCTCTTCCGCATTCATTATTCATTAATAATAGTTAAATTTAAGAAATATGTCTTTCTTGGTGGAATACAAAATTTATTTTACCACTATAAGTTATACCAGTTTATCCTTTTTGAAGTTTGCCAATGAAGTCACAAAACAATTAGAACTACTACTCTTGCCTATTGCGTATTACACTTTTACTTACTGCTTACTAGATAGATCGTATTTTTGATGCTTTTCACGTTTGGTCAATGGTGGCACACTGTTCAGCATTTAGCAGTGGCACCATTGTCAATAAATCTCCTCAGATGCTTATATTTAGGTTTTCCACAGATAGAACTGTTCTTAAGCAGGTATCATTTTTCGATAGCCAAAGAGTGCTTCAAACTCATTATTATTGTCTCTTCTATTCTATTGATGAACTTAAACTAAATGATTTTTTGAGTTACCAACCCAAGAAAGATTAGAATAGCGGAAAACAGATAGTAAATCATCCATTAAGTGACCAATTGTCCATTTGTTGGAATGGTTTATGCTTTTAGAAATAGCCCTTATGCATGTGGAGTTTTATTGTAAGCTCTTTCTTGCTTTCCTATCTCATTTTCCTGTTAGATATTTCATCATAATTTCTTCCTGAAATGAGGTTTTGAGATGTAACAACCTAGAGATCATAAATAATCACTGGCCCACATATTGTGTTTATTTCTTTGTTTGAGATCAAGTCAAGCAAATTATTAATTGTTTCTATGATTCTTCACTATGCCGCTTTCACCCCCTCTATTTTACTTTTGATATAAATTGATGAATAAAAAACCTTTTTAACATAATTTATAGAAAATAATAATTTGACATGAAGCCAGCATAACATGTCATTTTTATTGAGCTTTTAATTGTAGCAAAACTGCTCATCTCTGAAATCTTGTTTAATAATAGCTCATATAACACTACTTTTTCACATTCCTTTGACTATGATATAAACTAGTAAACATCATGACTCTTACACAGCAATTTTACTCTGTTATTATTATGGCTCTGTGAGCAAATTATCATTATCATCATTATTGTTTTTATGATTATGATTTTGCAATAATTTATTGACTTTTTTGAAATTGACTAGATTTTTGCAAAACTGCAATCATTTTATTATTGTTATTATGATTTTGCAATAATTTATTGGCTTTTTTGAAATTCACTAGATTTTTGCAAAACTGCAATCTTTTCAGGTCTCACGAGGAAATGTCTGTTATGATGATAGATCACATTGTTGATCAACACAATATTGATTTGGATCCTGAACTCCTAAAAAGAGTGAAGGTTGGACTATAATGATCAAATGAATCTACAACTTTTCTGTGTTTTTTCAAATTGATGTTCCATGATTTTCATAAGACTTTTTCTCTTGATACCATGCAATATGTGAAATAAATGCTTGGGGAACACTGATGAAGTCTGTTCTTTCAGGGCTGGGAATGTTTTAATATTTACCTTTCTGTTTGACCTCTGCTTTCATTTCTGTTGCATATCCATATCCATATCCATATCCATATCCTACTCCTTCAATCTTAAATTTCGATATATCTTATATAAGAATATATTAAATTATTATATAAGAATAAGATCTACTGACTCAGTCTATGATTTCAGATTGTACTTTGTAGTCAAGAAACTTTGATGAATTTCTTTTCTTTAAACATGTTGCAGGAAATGATCACTTCTAGCTCTGACCACCCTTCACAAAGAGTAGGTCATCTTAGTGTCCAGGGTTTTCTTGTATTTTAATAATTTTATTTATGCCATACCAGTTTTATTAACACTATTATTTATCTGTTTTCCTTTGAAAATTTTTCTTACCTAAAGGAAAATCAGTTCTTGTATGATATTGTTGCAAATGGTCGCAATGGAATTGATGTTGACAAGTAAGTTTATACTTTCTGTTTTTTACTCCTCTTGTACACCCAATCTCTTGAAGATAGAACTGCAAGTAATTGAATAATTTACAGGTTTGACTACATTGTTCGCGATTCCCGTGCATGTGGCCTAGGGTGCAACTTTCAGCCTGAGAGGTGCTCTTTTTATTATCTAGGTGGATTTATGTCATTGCACTTGATGTTCTTCTGAGTTTGACAACAATTGTACCCAGTGTAGCTATGTTGGCTTCTTCTTGAAATATAGGATGTACTTTATTCCATGTCTGTTTTGTCAAAATGGGGTTGGCAATTATAATTGAACTTCAAACTTTTATTGACTCCTCAGATTGATGGAGACCATGCAAGTTATGGATGATGAAATTTGTTATCGTGCTAAAGATTGTTAGTACTTACTAAAAACTTTGTTTATTGCTATCATTGTTAGTGTGGAGGACTGGAAGTTCTAGCACATTATCCCTGTTTGACATTTTCCATGTTTGACATGTTGGTCAGATCTGACAATTCACAAGTTATTTGCAACCCGCGCTGATTTGCATCGAACAGTCTATACACATGCAAAAGTGAAGGTGAGTGATTTCACCAAAATTTAGTCATGAGATGACAAACTCTCTGTGTTTCTGAGAGAAAACTATATTTTTTGGATTGTTTCCTTTACCAGGCAATAGAATTGATGGTTGTCGATGCACTAGTGAAAGCAAATCCATATCTCCATATTTCATCCTCAATTCATCAACCATCTGACTTTTGGAAGGTCTTGAGCACATTGAAAGCTTTTGCGGTTTGCAATTTCATTTGGCATTATGGAACTGAGGATCTTTCTTAAATTTCAGTTAGATGACTCGGTTCTTAAAACAATTGAAACTTCTTCCGAGCAAGAGCTGAAGGATTCCAGAGACTTGATCCGACGCATTCGAAGAAGGGATCTGTACCAGGTGTTGTAACTTCAAATTTTGAGGATAGCCCTTTTAGTTGGGTTTTTTGTTTTGATAGGATAGAGTTTGATATTTGTGTAGAAATACCAATAATACATACGTAGTAACGTAGCATGTGCTGGCAAGTTTGAAAAACCGTCTCAATCCTTTTTTGTAGTTCTGCAATGAATTTTCTGTTCCAAAGGAAAAAATAGACCACTTCCGAAGCATCACACCCCAGGATATCATTTGTTCCCAGGTTGAAATTTTTCATATTTTAATAAGATTAAATGTTTTCTTTCATTCATTTGGAGGTAGTTTGCAATACTCATGCCCAGTCAATGCCATTATTTTTTCTAAACAGACCAATAACAATGGGATCACTTTGAACGAAGATGATGTAGCTGTGAGTAATGTTAAAATTGATTTAACACGAGGAAGGGAGAACCCTCTAGAAAGGTACTTGCTGAAGAAAATAATATTAGAGCTGGAGAACTTGACTGTTCTTATATATTTTCTTATTGCCGATGTAGTCTGACAAGCAATCTTTCTTCTTTTTGCATGCATTTCCTGAGCCAGAATTAAGTTTTTCAAGGTACCAAATTCTCTTATGATCTTGGTTTTTGTCTTTCTATTTTTTCTTCTTTAGTACTTCAATTCAATTAATGAATGCGAATTATATCACTTAACTAGTATCATAGTTATTTGAATTGTGACTATTTTCAAGAAGTTATATTGCAAGTTAGTGTATGAACATGGCAACTAACTACAAATGTTGCAGTACTGATGAAGTACCACATTGTGCAAAAGACAGAAGAATAGTAAAAGTTTTGAAGAAATGGACTATCTGGAATCAGTACTTGTTTTGCTCAATAGCTGCTTAGGATATATTGCAAGTTGTCTAGTTATCATCGTGTCATGCAATCCAAATTTTACAATGCTTTTGAAGATTTCTGTGTGAATGTATCAGCTTCCTTGAATTAATCTTCATTTTTCGAAAGAGTCAGTTACATCTTTTATGGTTACTAGCATTTATAATTTGTTCAAATTTTGGTTCCCAAAATTGTTTAGTTTTCTTCTTGCATGAAGTTTTTCATATCCGAGGGCCGAGGGCTCAACGGCATTATATTATTGTGTCAGGACTATGAGAGTACAGAAAAATTCCCCATTGCAGAGGACCGCATTAGCCACTTGTTGCCAGCATTTAACGAAGACACCATAGTGAGAGTTTACAGTAAGAAGCCTGAACTGGTTAGTCAGCAGTCGTGCGTCCCCTGTTCGGAAATGTTTTGAATATATGTGCACTTTATCCCCATGAACTGATTTTTCTACATTAATTACAGGTGGAAGCTGTTTCTGATGCCTTCGAAAATTATCAGGTCAAAACATTTGGATGGAAAGCTCAAGTGCACGGAACTCCGAAGAAGAAAACACCTTAAGTACCGAGGTGCTGACTTTGAGCAGCTTGTAAATATTTACTAATCCCATATAATCTTTACCATATGCAGTGGCGGCTCATACTTCAGGGACCTAATAAAGGATATAGTAGTTAATATGGTTCATTTTACACTGAGCAGTCTGGCCTCTGGAGCCCCCTTTGGTTTCAATGGAGACTTCCTACATTCCTAAATCAATTATTTTGTACCTCAGTACTGATGGTTGCCTTATTGTTTTGCTGGTACAGAAAATTGTAATCTTCTGAGAAAAACTACCAATATGATTGTCTAATTGCCTATATGATTGTATGGTTCATTTTACAGTACGGTTGATTATAAAAAGATAAGGAATGGTATGCTGATAACTAAAGTTTTATTCACTTAACTTACCAAATTTACCCTTATTTATGACCCTAATTTATCTTCAACAAAAAAGTAGCAACATAAAGTAAGGACGATTTTGGTAGTTTATTTTATATCAACTTTTTAGCTTTTATTAAAATTTGTGCCTAGCCGTTTTTTGCTAATAAGCGATAACGGAGGGAGTACTTAGTAAAAATCTTACGTATTTCGTGATGAAATACATAAATGTGGTGCTAAGTAGCGTGTTTTTATGTACTTTAGTGTTCAAAAAAAAAAGTTTACCGTTAAAAAAACGTAAAATACGATGCTAAGTAGGTGGGTTTTGAGGTACTTTTCCAAATACTCAAAATTCATTCCTCAATATCGAATTTTTTTTACCTGTTTGAATATGCAAAGTTTGTTCCTCAATGTTCGATTTATTGGAAAAAATAATTTCAAAAAGAATGTAAAATACGATGCTATGTAGTGTGTTTTTTGATGCTTTATTGTTTCCAAAATAATTCTACTATTTCAAATATGCAAAGTTTGCGCCTCAATAACTAATTTGGTGAAAAGATATATAATTTTGTGATTAAATGCGTAAAGTGTGATGCTAAGTAGCGTGTTTTTGTGTACTTCAGTGTTCAAAAAAAATCTTTCAAATACTCGGAGTGCATTCCTCAATACTCAGTGTTCAAAAAAAAATTCTTTCAAACGTCCTTTTGGAAAACTGTAGCTCCTTCGAAGGTATTGTTGTTCGGTTGGCGGTTGCTGTCGAATTCCTTGCCGATGCGCGACGAATTGTTGCACAGAAATATTTTGCACTCAGCTGAGGACGCTCTATGTCCCATGTGCAGCGAATTCTGCAAAACTGTGCACCATTTGTTTTCCTCCTGTTCATTCGCGAGTTCAGTTTGGTTGTGTCAGTGTTTGGCTTGGTTTGGTCTTCGACTCATCACAGAACATAATGGATCTATTTCATAGGTGCGGCCAATTGTGCAAATGGGAAAAAGTCCAAGAGAAAGAAACATCTTATATGGGTGACGACTTGTTGGAGCATATGGATCGCAAGGAACAGAGTTATTTTCAAGAACGAGGAATCAAGTGTTGATTCGGTTGTGACTCGTGTCAAAAGCTATATCTGGAGTTGGTGTATTTATAAACTGAATTGTAATTCCTCTATTTCTATTTCAATGTGGTGGACTAACCCACTCCTAATTTTTTTTTTCTATTTTTTTTTAATTATTATTATTTTATTTATATTTTCCTTTTTTATTTTCCAACAGTGGAGAGAAGACGAGCAGACAGTTTAGCGCGAGGAGAGTCTTCGGGAGCAGCACCTCGCGCCCGACGACGACGACAGGATGCCGGGGAGTCCATCAGTAGCAGTATGTCTAGTAGGAGTGCTACTCCTTCTCCGGACACCCTAGAGAGGCGCAGACTTGCTGGACACGCTTCTGAGCGTTTGAGGCGCGAGAGAGCCAGAGCCATAGAAATAATTGCAGATCAGCAGTAGCCACATTTTGAGTAGGCTCAGCCATACTACGACCACCCAGAGCAGTATTAGGTCCCTCTGGCTCAGGGTTGGGAGCATGAGGTTCAGCAGGAGGAGCCTCAGGTGGAGGCTTAGGTTCAGGTTAAGGATGAGCCTCAGGTGAGGCTCATCAGCAGGAGGGTCAGGCAACTGACCAGGCTGCCCAAACTGTGGTTCACCCTCCATTATTATTACACTGGGACACGCACTGCACGTCCCTGATAGAGAGAGGCCGGGTAATATTTTAATTCTTTCTTTTAATTTTACTAAACAATAATTAATTATTTATTTTCAATAACGTATGGTTTAATTTTAATTTTTTCAGACCCAGAAACTGAAGATTGTATCTCACGACCAGAAGTATGTTGGGTTTAGACTCAAACACCACCCGGATGTAGCCCATTGGTTGCGCGGGGCTAAGCTATTTGAGCTGGACATCACACCTCTTGGGGCGGTCAACCATGAGTTGATATCTGCTTTTGTGGAGAGGTGGCATCCTGAGACCAGCTCCTTCCATATGCCTTTTGGGGAGATGACAGTGACGTTGGACGATGTGTCCGCGTTGCTCCACTTGCCACTGGAGGGCACCTCATTGGACCACAAGCCCCATGTTGATTCTGTTGAGGCTTTTCATTTGGCTGTCCAGTATTTGGGCATGCATCAGGCAGGTGTCACCGAGGAGCTTAAGGAAAACAAGGGGCAGTATTTGAGGATCACCTTTGTAGAGGACGCTTTTAGGGAGAATGTGGCACGGGGTGCTTATGAGCCGGCTGCACGGTGCTACATGCTCTACTTGTTAGGCACCACCATTCTGGCCGCAAGAGTCACACATTACTGCCAGTGAGGTGGATGTATCTGATTCAGGATCTTCAACTGTGTGGCCAGTGGTCTTGGGGTATAGATGCTCCTGGTGTCCTCTACACTGAGTTGACGGAAGCGGTCTTTCATACGACTAAACAGTTTGGCGGATACGCGACACTGCTCCAGGTAATCAATTATTTATTTATTTTAATTTAAGCTTTTAATTAAATTACTCATATATTAATAACGGCTTATTTATTAATTTAATTATTTCAGTGCTGAATATATGAGCATTTTCCCACCGCCGTGGTTCGGAAAGTGTTTGCTAGGACACATCACGCCTGCAGCTGGGGAACCAAAAGCTGGATAAAATAAAGTTGGAGCAGTTTAGGGAGCTGATAGATGCATGCGCCGCACCGAGAGGATGTCATTCTCACCCCTTATTCGACCACACAAGCGGTATGTTCCGTTATCGAACATATCTGTTTACAGAGGCTGGTTGACTTGGGTCGGTGAGCCGGTCCCACATGCCGATGAGTGTGTTGGCGATTCGGACAGTCGAGACGATCCTTCTCCACCCATTTCGGGTAAACCTCCATCTGCGGACATACGGGGGTTGCTGAGGTATCAGATTCGGGCGCACACTTTTTGGCAGGGTAGTAGAGAGGTAGAGTACCACGGCGAGTGCGATCCTGATTACCTACCTTGGTACAGTCAGGTAACCAAGGTCCGTCTTACTCCGATGCCAGTTGCTGACCCAGAGCCAGAGCAGGAGCCCGTTGTCCCAGAGACTTTAGAGGAGAGGGTGCAGAGAGCAGCTGCATTGGTTCGGGATGCGCTACATGTGGACCGTTCACCTGATACTTCACGTCATTATTTTGAGGCAGTATTAGACCTTTTGGCCCTGTTGTTGTATTTTACTTATTTGTATTTGTACTCGTATTTCATATTCGTTATTTTATATATTTTGACGTATTTTAGATCATATACGACGTATCTTTACTCGTATATCGTAACGCTTTCGTATTGTTATTTAAATCGTAAAGCGTTCGTATCGTATTTTAAAAAATAAAACGCGCGTAAAACACAATTTAATACAGAAATTTTTAATAAATATAATTAAAAAAAACAAAAGGGATTTCTGGATACGCTGGTAAATTCGGTTCATATTATGAGCCGGATTTACCTGCGTATGAGGTAAATCCGGAAATCTCAACGACAAATTCTAAAACCCTATTTCATGAACCAGATTTACCGTTTATTGAGGTAAATCTGATAAACTTATTTAATTTTTTATTTATTTATCAAACTTTAGGGGTATTTTTGGGTTTTAGGGGAAAATGGGGGTTTGAGAAATAAGGAGGGGGGTGAAAAAAAATCCTTTTAATAACTCACAATCTAAACACATAGTAATAGTAAGTGTTTATTTTTGAACCCCCACCCCTTCCCCATATACCCCCACCCAAATGTAAAATCCCAAAATGCCCTTCTGAAAACGCTTTTTTTTTTTTTTAATTTTTGTGATCGTATATACACCCTGGGATGTATATACGACCCTTACATTGGGCATCATATATACACCCCCAAGCATATATACGATTTGGCACACTTCACCATAATCGTATATACGCCTGGGGTGGGTATATCGATGCCTTATAACATAGGTCGTATATACACCCCCGTGTGTATATATACGATTTGTGTTTTATTTTAAGTCCAATAAAAATTAATTAAGCCCTGGAAATAGGTTTAGTGTGTAGTTCGTTAAAACGTGATGATGTTATACGTCGAACGAATAATTTAGGCTAAAAATCGGTTTTGAGGCAACATACTCCGATCGTAATGAAACCACGACCATTAAATCAGAAAAATCAAGAATCAAGACTCGTAGAAGGAACTTCTTTGGACTACTGACCTCAAAATCCCAAATTCCATCGTTTACTATTTTTTACGATTTTTTAAAATTTTCATACTCTTCAAAAATCTAAAAAATTTGTATAGCCTTATTTTTGTTTTGTTAGATTTTCTTGGTGTTTTTTTATTTGTTTAGAGTAGTTTTGACTATTTAACGAATTTTTAGTAGGCTTTTTAGTAATAAAAATTAAAACAAATCGTATATATGTCATTTTGGACATATATACGATGTCTACTTTTTTAACACATCGTATATGTGTCCTTGAAACGTATATACGATTGCATCTTACACGGCCAATCATATATACGTCTTAAGGACTTATATACGATGGGTTAAAAGTAGACATCGTATATATGTCCAAAATGACATATATACGATTGACCTTTTTTTAAAAAAATAAATAAATTGCAAAGGGCATTTTGGGGTTTCACTTTTGGGTGGGGGTATATGGGAAATGGGTGGGGGTTAAAAAAACAAGTCTAATAGTAATTGTAAATTGCAAATTGCCCCTTTCCATCCATCCACCAATATACCTAACCTACCACCTACGCAATAAAAACATGAATTAAATTAACAGCACGAGAAAACACACGGTTGGTGATGAGGTTTATTGAATGAAGCGAAGCAGTGGATTACACTCACTCTCCATTCGAATACCGAAAGAAACAGCCACTGTTCTTTCTATTGTTCTATCTAGGTCACACTGAGTAACCCAGAGAACGAACAGATTCACTCTTAACCCTCAAACTTTCACTAGCTAAACTCCTTCCTCCTTATTCAATGGCGGATTCCGCCTCTTCTCCCGCCAATCCTCAACAATCCGAACCTCCACCTCCGAACCCAATCCCAAACCAACCCGATCCACTTCCCCAATTATCCCAATCGCAATCGCAATCGCAATCTTCAACTCCTTCATCCACTCCCCTCCCTGCAAACCCTAATTCCAATCCACCATTAGCATCTACACCATCGCTTCCCCTTCCTCCACCGCCTTCCTTATTATATTCCACCGTGGCTCCTCCGCAAGTTCCCGGCGTTCTCCCTCCAACGGCTCCATCGTTTCGGCCGTTAGGTACTCAAGTGCCTCAGTTCTCTCCTTTGCCCAATCCTGCCGGCCACTACCAAAACCCTACTGTTCCGCCACCTGGAGTTGCCGGCGGTGCTGCGCCCGTTCCGATGCCGCAGATGCAACCGATGATGTCGTATCAGATTCCGTCGAATAATCCTGCACTGCGTCACTATGCTCCGATGCCAAATGGTTATGCTCCTCAAGGAACCATAAACCCTACGGGTGGGTCATCTATTCAATTACGTTTAATTACATTGTACTTGTGTGTGCGTGTGTGTATGTGTATGGATTTAAATTTATGCTTCTTCGTTGATTGTTGATGATATATTTACATTGCTGCGGTGATATCTGTGAAGATTTGTTGTTGAGCGATGCCAAATGAGTATTCTTTTAGTTTTGATTGATTGATGGCTGTTATGATTTTTTTGTCGTAACGGGGAAGTGTTTCTTTTTGGATGGGTTGGGAGAGATTTTAGAAAATTCTTGATGGTTAGATAAGGGGATGACGGGATTGTTTCTCCTACTACAGTGTCTTATTGAATTGGATGAGAAACGTTGGAAGGCTTCATATTGGTTAAAGACACCCCACCCTTCCACAACTCGTTTTTTGGTATGCACATATTTGCCTGATTTCTTGGTTGTCGTTTACTAAACAAATAAATTGGAAAGGAAAGCTTAAGCAGAGTGACCTTGATAATGGACAATTCAATTCAAATCAAATCAAAACAATTGTTCTTATGTCCATCTAAATAATGTATGGTTGTGTCGTGCTCATTTTAGTAGGCCATTTTCTGCTAGTTACTTTCCATTCAATGGCTTTATGAATTCCAGAAGCCGACCATGTATGCAACTGAGTGCACGTTGGCCTTTTGTCATGAGGTATTGCAATCTTTTCAATTCTCTGTAGTCTATTCTCTCTATTGTAGTTTCATTCTATTTGTTATGCTGCAACATGGGCTCCTAAATATAGCAAAAAAAGAACTAATAATTCAATTAGAATTTTTAATTAGTAAACTATGCATACATATGATTATGAAAGTTACTATTTGCAATTGGTGGATGGGATGGTTTGAGAAGCCTACTATGTTGCAAGTGGTCAGTCAGACAAAGGTAAGCGCTTCCTGTACATCCATGAATTTCAAACTCGATAGTATTTTTTATTGTTTTCTTCAGGTTGTCATTTCAGCTGGTGATTATTGGCTGTGCTGCCATCTCTGTTATGCTTTTGATGTGTGGTAACAGCATTCCATTGTTCTTGTCACATTTTTTTTCCTGTATATCTTTAGTGTTGTATTTATTTTATTCGTTTACTGTGTGTATATTCACTCATGATCTGCTCTAACATATTTGCATAGATGTTTTCTACTATGTGCAGGAATTCCTCGTTATCCACATCCTTATGGAACTATGGTTCGTCCTGTATTTCCTCTACGTCCTCCTGGAGCAGTTAATGTACTTCCAGTATCACGCCCACCTGTTGCAGGGATCCCAACAGTCCGCCCAATTATTCTTCCCGTTGTCAGACCTGTGGCCGCTCCTACTGTTCCTCCGGCTGAGAAAGCACAAACCACAGTTTACATTGGCAAGATCGCACCAACTGTAGAAAATGAGTTCATGCTTGCTCTCCTTAAAGTAAATTTCTAATTTTAGTCTTTTCTCTAGGGAGGTAGCAGGGTTTAGTTACATATCATCTTTTTAGCCTTTTATTTATTTTTTGACAAATTTAGCCTTTTATTTTAATAGCTAGACAATCAGTATCTTCGAATCAGGTTATCAATATCTTTTTAGTCTTACCATTCGTATCTTGATTCGATATGAAATCAAACAAAAACGATACGCATCTTAGTGTGTATATTTTGTGCACCTATATCCCATCATGAATCTCGATACACTCTGTTGAATCTTACGATTCATGAATTTTGTTGAATCTTACAATACGAGTACACACTGCTAAACTGCCTGCTCAAGTGGTTTTTTGTGGAAATTATTCTTAAATGATATATAATAAGCCAAAAGCAATCCTTCTAAATCCCCCAAGTTAGATTGGTCTAAGAAACAAATCTAGCACACCGTGTTTTTGGTCTGCACTCTCTCCTGAAATGCAACTTTTTTAAACTTTCGACCTTGTTTTTATAGGGGTTGAATCAAACACATGTTATGTTTATTTATGACTTGATTTATTTTGAAGGTCATGTGTTTTTTCTACTTATGTTACTTAGTTTTACTTAAAAAAGTTATATATTTTTTTGATCACATATCACGATTCAGAAAGAAGGCCTTCCGATTCACGATATGTATCTCGATTTGATAACCATGCTTCAAATATTTCGTTATATTTATTGTACACTGATTCTTTTATTTCTTTCAAGTTATGTGGAAATATCAAGAGCTGGAAACGCCCTCAAGATTTATCAAGTGGAACTCCCAAGAGTTTTGGGTTTTATGAGTTTGAGACTGCTGAAGGGGTTCTCCGTGCTATGCGTCTCCTTACTAAATTGAATATTGATGGGCTAGAACTAATGGTATGTCTTCATTACTGACTATTTTTTTCTTTGTATTTTATTATACAGCATTGAAGTCTTAACCATTTTATTATGTTGTGAGATTAATGGTATCAACATGATATCTTACTTTTGGACGTGTGAGAGAAGTGTATTGTAATCGCCGGAACAATGTTGACTAGTGCTGCAGTCACCAGAGAATTGGTGTCACCGTAATTCGTTAATAGGGAAGGAGGAGGATTCAAAGTGCATAAGGATAAAAAAATCTGATTACCATATTAGGATTTTGGGCTCATCTTTACAAAACTCTCATTCTACAAAGTTTTGTTTTCTAAGAGACAAGCTCAATGTTGCTGAGCTGCCTTCCCCTCGCAACTGTGAACTTGTTGGGGTGGGGGGTGAGAGAAGTATATTTGTAAGTGCTTGCCAGTCAGTTTGCTAGGCTTAGCTGTCAGGCAGTTACAACTATAACTGTCATTTCATAACCGCCTCGATTAGTTAGGTTTGCTAGGTCTATGTATCTACACACACACACACACACACCACCCTTGTAATTCTATTACTGATATTTGCATTCCCAAATTACTAACAAATGATTCATTTCTTTTTACCAAAATCTAATAGTACGTGTCTATACTTGTAGTTAACGATAAGTTATTTTAAGGAATTTGAAAATTAATGTGACGTGATTGACTTTCTTGATGATTAATTATGCCTCTGAGGTTGGGAAAAGGTGGTCCTTCCTCTGTCTTCACGTATTGGCTTCTTGACATCACTTTGACCAAAGTAGTCCTGCTGAACTCTCTCTGTTTTATTTTTAAGGAGGGGAGGTTTTTATAAGGAGTATATATAAAATATGCAATTCTCATCAATCCATCTCATTCTAGTGTCAAATTTGGGTATAAACTAGTCGTCATTAATGTCTGACATTTTTATTTAATTCATTGAAGTTTCCGCTCATTTTGCACAATAGTTCCATGTCCAACTCCTTACCCAGATTCTTAACCTTGCTGGCATTTCAAATGAGATTTCACTTCTATGACTGTTGAAGTATATAAGGTTTTAGATTTTTTTTTTAGATAAGCATATAAGGTTTTAGATGAAGAGTCAAGAGAAAGAATAAAGACACTGAATTGTGAATATGATTTACATGATTGATGATTATGATTTTTTATACAAAAAAAACACTTAAGTGTTAATACTGCACACACACTGTCCCATACTGGCTGCAGTCAGCTTCTGCTGTGTACTGTACATGCATCAATATCCAACTGTCAGACTGCTGCAACTTCACCCACACGCTGTTCGCTGCAGCTAATCTCACGAGCTATTCACTTCTCTACACTGAAAAATATTATACGCAAAATAAAAAAAAAATAACACCCCTTGGATTGAAATTGAACCCATTTCTAATATACACGAAGTCATGTGTCAACTAGTGACCCATTTGTTCGATAGTGACCCACTGGCTCAGTATCCCTACCTAGTTGATAACCCGTCCAACTATGATAACGTTGACTGATATGCATTTTTTTCGTCTTTACTTAGCTTGTGGTTTAAGGTTTGGGGGTTTTGTGGGGCAGAGGCTTAATGAATCTAAGACACGAATTCCTCTGTTATACAGGGATTTTTATACATTTGGCGGATACCAATATTATAATGTGTTCTGTGTCTCTCAAATATTTTGGACATTGCTTAGAGTGATGAATGGAATATTTCTTAGTCATAATTGAAGTTTTCAGAATCAGTTTGATCGCATAAAGTAAGTTTGTTTAAGCTTTTTTTTTGACTTGCTCATGCTTTTCTCCATTAATTCTGTGAATAGTTGTATGAGTTTCAATGAATCAACAATTTTCCAAGTAAAAAGTACTAAATTTCTTTGAATGCGGCACAATATTGTTGTATTAGAATGAAATAGTTTCTTTTCCCTAGTTCTGCATTTGAGGCTCTTAGCCATTATCTTTCATATTTTGCTGACAGATAAATGTAGACGAGGCTATGAAGGGCTATCTGGAGCGGTATGTTCAAAGAAAAATGGAGGACTCAAAGAAAAAGGAAACTCAAGCAGCAGAAGTTGAAAAAGATGATGAAGGTGCAAAACCTTCAGATGTAAATGAGGATGCAAAGCCTGATTTAGAGCACACAAATAAGGAGGATAAGGATTCTGGAAACAAGAAATCCCATGATGTTGCTACCTTTGGGATTGTCACCGATGAAGATAGGGAATGTGATCGAGATGCTTTAGAAAAGATCAAGATTATGATAGAGGAAAGGTTGAAGACAAGACCTTTGCCTCCACCGCCTGCACTGCCAACTGGTGATGGTTCTGTCAATTCAACTTCAGAACAACCTACTAAAACAAGAGACGGGGACTCCGTTGTGGATGCAAAGAAGAATGGTAAGTGAAAAACACTTTGATTGCTGTATCTATTATCTGTTTATTGTTCCCCAATAGGGCTATAATCTATCACCAGGATACATTTTTTCCCTTTATTTTTGAAATTAATATTCAGGTGCTTTACTTTTCAAATTCTGTAGAAACAGCTGAAGATAAAAATGAGAGAGAGACAAACAGTGATAACAAACCTTCCGGGGAACATGATAGACCCGAAACACCCGATAGAAGGCATGATAGGAAAAGTAGAGAGAAAGACCGAGACAGGGACCTGAAACGAGAAAAGGAAAGAGAACTTGAAAGATATGAAAGAGAAGCTGAGCGGGAACGTATTCGGAAAGAGAGAGAACAAAGACGGAGGATTGAGGAGGCTGAGCGTCAGTATGAAGCACATGTTAAGGAATGGGAGTATAGAGAAAGAGAGAAAGAGAAAGAACGCCAATATGAAAAGGAGAAGGAGAAGGAAAGGGAACGGAAGAGGAGAAAGGAAATACTTTATGATGAGGATGATGAGGATGAGGATTCTAGGAAGAGGTGGCGTAGAAATGTGCTAGAGGAGAAGAGAAAGAAGAGGCTGCGAGAAAAGGAAGATGACCTGGCTGATAGACAAAAAGAAGAGGAAGAAATTGCTGAGGCCAAGAAGAGAGATGAAGAGGATCAACAACTGAAGAGGCAGAGAGATGCATTGAAGCTATTATCAGAGCATGTTGTAATTAGTGGTGACGAAACTATGGCTACCAAAGAGATTAGTAATGAAATAAAGAATACTGTTGCTGTACAAGATACTGTAGCTGATTGTAGTCGTGAAGGTAATACCGGTAATTTTCATAAATTTTCACAATTTGTGCTTCCCTCTTTCTCTATCTTTCTCATTATTAATTAACGATGGTGATGCTTTACATGACAGCTGATAGTAATTTACTAAACAATATTGAGGATGAATCAGCCATGGCATCTGTTGCCACGACTGATGCACCGTCAAGTGGAAATGCTCCTATGAAGAAGTTGGGTTTTGGTCTAGTTGGCTCAGGAAAAAGAACAACCGTCCCATCTGTTTTCTATGAAGAAGAGGATGACGCACACAAGGATAAAAAACTGAGGCCTTTGGTTCCGATTGATTACTCAACAGAGGAATTGCAGGCTGTTCAACCCACTGCGTCTGAGCCAACACCGCCCAATTTGGCTGCAGCTGCAGAATTCGCAAAACGCATATCTGGTACCAATTTCAAGGTAGAGAAGCTGGATGCTGAACGGGATCGAAGTAGGCATTCAAATGAGAAGTCTAACCACCGGGACAGGGACAGGGGTGATGAAGATGGCACTCACAACAGAGCTGACAACAAGGGGAGAAATTCTGACCGTGACAGGGATCGAGATAATGGGTCGGTGAGGCATAAGACTCATGATAACAGGAGGCTTTTGGATGCAAAACAGTTAATTGATATGATACCAAAGACTAAGGAGGAATTGTTTTCGTATGAGATAGATTGGGCAGTATATGACAAGGTACCTTGTTTTTTATCTGTTGATTTTGCTTTGTTCAATAATTTTATTTTGAATTAATCAAAATGGAGCTGTCTAATCTCTTTTATGGGGCTATTAACAAAATTGTGTAAGGTACAGAGGCTGAAGAATTACAGTGGCTTTATATAGAAGTAACTGTTCTGGATTTTGAAAAATAGGGAGATAAAAAATGCAATTAAGTCAAAATTTCATAAATGAACTAATGACAAATGATTGGAATAGTAGTTTGTTTTATGCATTTTGTGTTTTACAGAGACCTAAAAAAATGGAGTCCAGGGAGAAACCTTATTTTTTTTAGGAACTTGTATAATGTTCTATTTAAATATTTTTTGTTTTTTACTCTTTAAGAACACAAGCCATTGTTTTTTGGGATGATTACGTCTCTAATACTCAGGTGATGTGGAACAAAAAATAATTGTTTGTTCTTAAAATGTTGACTGTGATACTTGATTATATTGGGTTGTGTAGTCTAAAAAGTAGACGTTGTAGTTTTATGTTTTGAATTTTCTGTTCCATGTTTTCTTTTTCAGCATCAATTACATGATAGAATGAGACCGTGGATTTCAAAGAAAATCCAGGAGTTTTTGGGGGAAGAAGAAAATACTTTGATAGATTATATTGTTTCCAGTACACAAGAACATGTGAAAGCATCTCAAATGCTAGAGCGTCTTCAGATCATTTTAGACGAAGAGGCTGAAATGTTTGTTCTCAAGATGTGGAGGATGCTTATCTTTGAAATAAAGAAAGTAGAGACAGGGCTTGCATTGAGGTCTTAATCATGATTCATTGATTGTTGTATGTTCTCGACCTTTTTCCCTTTCTGCTGGATTTATGTTCTTACCATCATCTATTATTATGTGGTCGCCCTAATTGTAACATTGCTTATTGATCAAAGTTTTTTCAGTCTGTATTGCTTAAGGAGTCAAATAGTTATCTGGATAAAACCCCGTTTTCTTTATGCATGAGAATCCGGTGGCAATTTTTGTCATGTGAATAGACAGCTTTAATCTCTTGATGACTGTACTGGACTCCTCGTTTTTTCAGTTTTATTTGGTTTTTAAGAGGTTCTCCTCAATCTTTGTGTTAAGAAGTACAAATCTCCGTCTCACATTATTGGCAACTAGTCAAGTGCCCGTCCTACGGATGGAGGGCATTTAATATATATGCTTAAAGCATAATCGACGTGATTACGTTAACATGAAATTAACAAAAGTAGACATCTAATTTGATAGTTTACATAATTATCATTAAAATTATAGACTAATTTGTTGGTGAAAATAAGTTTAATTAGTACAGTAACATTAACATACGCTAACACCAGATAACCGAATAAAGTTCACACACACAAAAGTATACAACATAATAGCAGCAAAAGATTAACATCTGAAGTCGAAGCATCATGCAAAATCCGCGTAGATGACCATGGGTGGGAGGCTTTGAATAGTAAACTCAAGAACATCCCCTATGCGAAATCTGTTTTCTTCCACAAACCACATCCATTCATTTCCTATTAGAAACTTCTCATGTTCACAACGCTCTGATGTACGAATATCATAATATGAGGTTTCATGTAACATCTCTAATTTCGTTAATTTCAAATTAAGAAATTAACGAGTGATTTATTACTCGAGTAGGTAATAAATCAAGTCACGGATATTAGGTCGTCACGAAAGCAATTTATAATTGCTAGAGTATATAATTTAAATACTGGAAAGTAGAACACTAGGGGTATTTTAGTCTTTATACCACTCACACTAAATGAGATCCAAGACCCAAAAATATCCAAACACTCTCTCATTCCTCACTTAAGTGAATAAAGAAAAGGAAGAGAAAGAAATAAAAAGAAAGAGAACAGAGACCGAGAGACCTGAGAGAGAGAGAAAGGCGAGACCGAGAGAGAGGGAGAAGAGAAGGGCGAAGGTGGAGAGGAATGGAACAACAAGATCTTCTCCAATTCATCACTAGGTAAGGGGCTTTTAGTCCCATTCTCTCTCATTTTTCCTCCTCTTTCCAATGATACAAGTTTCATCCCCTAATTCCTACCCATTTTTGTTTTGCCATTGATGAAGCTTGGAGTTCAAATGGAGCTTTTTGGTGATTTTGAAGCTAGCTTAAGGTTTGGGAAGCTCAAGCAAGGGTTTTGAAGGCTTGGGTTCGAATTGGAGAGCTTGGGTCTGCTTGGAATTGATTTGGAGCAGTAGGGGAAAGGTTTTAGCTGCTGGTTTCGTTTTGGGGGTAGCTGGGAATTCGGTTTTGGGGCTTTTGGAACAGATCGGTTTGAGTTCGTGAAGTTTCGGAGCTAGTTCGGTGTTTTGGATTCGGAAACACTCGGTATTTCGTGATTTTCATCACGATAGGTGAGTTTTACTCGCTTAGGATTTTGTTTTATGTTGTGTTGACTGATCGATTTCTGTGGTTGTCGAAATTGCTCGCGTTTCGTAAATTTTGAGTCGCGAAAAACACAATTTGGTCTCGAACTCGCTGTTTTACAAAATCTGGACACAGCTACGGTTTCCTTAGAACTGGGGCTGTTTGGTTAATCCAAAAATTATGTTTCTGATTGTTTTTGAAAATATACTTAACGCCGGTCGTTTTGGCACTGGTTTCGTTAAATATGGAGTTGTGTAGCTCAAGTTATGAGTGTCTCAAGTTATGTCAAATTTCTGAAATTAAACTGTGTATAGGTTCAGTTTTTCAGGTCTTGAGTTCTCAATTGAACTCCGTTTTAAATAATTCTTGTTTCGTTGGAAAGTAGACAAAAAGTCCTTCGAAATAGGCACAAGAATCACTTAATTTGACTGTGTATTGAGAGAGAACAATTAGTTACAAGTTTCACTTTTGTAACAGTAACGATTTTGCACCAGCCACATTGTTTTAGCCATAACTCTCTGAATACTTGTCATATCAGTGTGGGACTTGAACCATTGGAAAATAGACAAAATTATCTACACATTAGGCACTGGTTTGGATGGTTTTGGTTAGAAATTGAATAAGTTATGCTCATTCAAAACTGCACAGAGATGCTGTCCGTAATACATTCGGTTTAGAAGCGGTTGAGCGAGTTCGGGAGTTTTTCGAATCGTTTGAACTTCTAGAAGTTTCGGTTTTGTGTGATTTTCATCACACGAGATGAGTTTTACTCACGTTTAGGGAATTTTAAATATTGTTTTTGTGTTACGTTTGAATGATTTCAAAATTCGGAGTTTCGCAAATTTTCGAGTCAAAAACGGTATTTTACAAAAAATTACGCGTGTTGGAAATTTAAAAAGAAACCATATTATTTTGATTGTGAATTCTTGTCTTTGGATTGGGATTTATGTATGTGGTTGTAAATTGTGCGGGTCAGTTATACTGAGTAAGTATTTTTTTGGGATGTCCATATTTCAGAGGAAACTATGCCGAATTTTCGTTAGAAATTTTGATACATGTTCAAAGTGGTTTTGAATTAAACGGTTAATGTTACGAATATTTCGTAAAACTTAGAGTATCGTGTGGGAACAATTGTTTTAAGAACAAAAATTGGTTTCTGGACTGGTTATGCAGGTTCATAAGAAGAACCGTATGATATTGATTTATATCATAGAGTAAAATTATGTTTGATATATATATATATATATTATGTATAGTCTGGGTGACGACCCACTGGTTAGCATACTAGGAGGGGGAGGTCATGGGCCCCTAAACCTAGGCCTTGATATAGGGTTCACCGGGATTAGCGAGATGTGCGATCGGTGTTATGCTAAAGAGAATTAATGTATTGTGTCGGGATTAGCAGATGTGCAGTCGGTATGGTACAATTGTTTTGACGTTATGAATGCACTGTTTACCGGGATTAGCAGGTGTGCAGTCGGTATTGTGCAATTAGTAACGTGCATGGTTTATTTGTTAAAGCAAGAAATTAATTAATGTTTTATAAATGGACCGAGTGATAGGTAAGTCACGGTAAGACTCACTTGAGATTTGTTATCTCACCCTACAAATGTTGTTGTTTTTCGAGAAACAGGGGGAAGGAGATCCTTTATGGCACGAGTGGATAGCGTGCTCGAGAAGGAAATGGAAGACGTAGTTCTTCTATTATTAGTTATGGTTTTCCTTGTATCTTTGTTTTCGATTTATAACTTGAATTTGTATTTGAGTTATGTAATCGTTTCCGCTGTTGTCTTGTTTTAGGATATTGAACTTTGGACTATATTATGTTTACGACTCTTTGATTTGGATTCGAGAGTTTTTGGTCAAATCAATATCTGAGACAGGAATTTTTATACTCTGATGTATGCCATTAGGTACACTTTAGTATTTCTACTAGATAGAAATATGAGGGTGTTACATTTCAGCTAGCAAAAAAATTAGTGGAATGTGAGTCTTGTACCATGGAATGATCTTCGCAATTCTCCGTGGGAAATGACAAGTAACAATGTAAAATATCAAGATCGAACCTTATATTTTTTTGGTCATGTTGTTTCTTTGTAAGACAAACTGTATAAAAATGCAAAGCTAATAGTTGAACATACTATTCCATCGGACCTTTTTCGGATATACCTTGATATACGAAGAATCCAGGTTTTATCTTCTTCACCAACAAATTCCTCAGCATCTTCAGAATTGCTAAACATTTATCTTTATTTCCTTTCACTTCTTTACTCTCACTCTTAACAACCAACCTAAAATCTATCATACTTTCCACTCGCTTTGAATTCATTTTCATTCCTTCAAAATTCTGTCCCCTTATTTTATTTTGTTCAACTATATTTTCTCATCCAAACAAACCATTTAAGTGTTGGAAATTTGGCAAGTACATTGTATTGGAAAGACGGAAAAACTGGATGAGCGTGTCTATAGATAATAGTGGCACATGCATTATGATGGGTTGAAAACATTAGTGTAGGGCAATAATGAGTGTGTAAGTTCATTATATCCTTGGCAAGATTCTTAGTAGTATAGGACCCACATAGGATGGATACTACCTATAGGTGTGGAGCTCAATACTATTTGGGTGGTTGAAGAATTATTGTTGGACACGTTGGGTATTGTGGTGTTGAATAGTAACATCAACTTAGTTGACACGTGTTTCAAAAAGTAGATGACATAAATACATTGGTTAGCGTGTTACTCAATTGCATTTTTTATTGGGAAGGTAACACATTTCGTACATAGGGATAAGACGAAAATAAGAGGTAATTATTACGTTTATAATACTTGGCCTTTAAAGTTAAAGTTGTTTGTTGGAAGTAGTTTAGCTGTTTGTACTCTATAGCTAGTAGCATACTCTAATTCTCAGAAAAGAGTACTAACTTCCAGTAAGGTTCAGACAAATAAGGACAAAAATCGATGCATTAAATTGGTGTTGCACCTTTACCTTTAAATGAGGTCCATTTGTTCCTCTACAGTACATTAGTATTAGACATTCTTGGTAATGGGGCTTATTTGTGTAAGTGTAATGATGCCTTTTATTGGAGCTGGTGAGATTGATCACATCAACGCCGTCGTTTTGTCTCATATGGTTTCACCATTAATGCTCTTGAATTTTTGTTAGCCGGTACCCTTCGTTTTTTGTTACTGAGTCACCCTTCCCTATTGCTACTTTTGTGCTAATTGTCTACCACTACTTCAAACTTGGGGGTCCATAAATTTCCCGCCATATGAATCGAGTTTGTTTTTTTAGGTGGCGTGAATTTTGGTTGAGAAAAAAGTTATTTTAAAGATATTTGTTAAACTGAAATTAACATATCAAAAAATAAAGTTGGTTTTCATAAAATGTACTTTGGAAAGTACACCCCATGTTGTCTCATTATAATTATCATAAAAAGATCTTTTGCCTTGGAAAGTAAGATGAATGTTTTTGCTACAAAGGTGAGAGCAGAACTGAAATAATGTAAGCACAACAAAGCTATCAAAAGTTAAATACATGTTTAAAGATTTTTTGAATATTGCAACTTAGTAACACAACTTGTATGTTTTTTAAAAGAAATGAATGTAAGAATCTCAAGCATCAAGAACTAAAGCCTTGAGGTTGTACATGACCTTAAGTGTGGAAATGCAAACACTTCAGCTTGTACAGTTGAGAAGGTGTCTCCTCGGTAAAAATACAAACAAAACTCAAAGATCAGATTTTCTTATCTCATACAGATTCTCAAAATTATACCACAGAAGGTGCTTAAGCAAATATTGTTACTAAACTACAATATTTGAGTCACCTATCTTCTTTAATATAGTATTTGTCCTATTTAAATGCGACATTATCAGACCACTTATTAGGTTTTGTAATTAGTCTCTTCCGCCTTCCATTATGGACGTTAGTACTTGGGCCAGGATCATCAGCCTCCAAAGCATCATCTTTGACAATCAGAAAGATTTCTAGTAGGGTGTCCTTGACAGCATTCAATGCTTTCTCTTTCTCCTCATCAGTCCTAATAACCTCTGAGACAATGTCAATTATCTTCCCACCAAATTTTTGCTGCAGCAGGAACATTAAACATCTCTATGTTCATAAGAAATCACCTTTTAAGTTTATACAAGTGATATGAGCAACAAATAATACAGATGCATGTTGACACGTTAGTGAGTTTTAATGAGTGTGTTTGAGAAAGAGGGAGTAAATGGTGCATACATCTAAGATACTGGATGTGGCTGCAATAAACAGACCAATTTGCCAAACTCAGGCTTTGCCTGTGATTATTTTTGAAAAACAAAAAAGAAACAAACAACTTTACTAATGATCAGAAATTCAGCTTCTCTATACTATTAGTATTAACATGATGCTAATCTATGTTATGAGATGTGACAGAGAAATATAAAGGAAGTGTGATTACCGACACGGCGTCACCATGTTCAAGGTCTAAGACCGGGTCTGCTGAGGCATCACCATGCCTCTTTCCCTAATGGAAAAGAAAACTAATTATTGCATTTATCTTCCTGGTTTTTAAATACATCTCCAACCATGTCTCTGGAAACAACTGAATGCCTCTTCACAAAATGCCTGAACAAAAAACAAACCAAGACAACTTATCCCTCTGACACAATTCATCAAACACCTAGAATTCATTTGTATAATAATATTTACCAATTCATGAAGTTCTGGCAATTGGGAGCCTTACATAAGCAGCGGACTTTGAATTCTTTTTATCTTCAGGACTCGAATGGATTGTTTTACCTATAAACAAAAACAACATGAAGAAAAAATTAAATGCAAACACAATTTATCACCCTATCTGAACTAAGATGGCTCAGTGTGTCCTTACTTGATGCGGCGATACTACAGTTTTATACGCCGGAAAGAAATCGACGGCTAAAGGTTATTTCTCCCATTTTCCTGTCTCTCGCTTTGTCCTTCCCATTCACTCTCTCTTTCCTTTGTATTATATTTTGCATCTGCGATTGGGTAAAATAAATGGAATGAGGGAGGTTGGAGAAGACATATCGAGAAGATAGAGAAAAGAGATTTTGCCTGGGAGGTTTGGGAATACCAAGCTAATTACATGAAGGAATACTTACCCAGTATTTGATTCTCTTTACATTTCTTCTCTATGTGAATTCTTCCTCTTCATCTCACACCAGATAAAAGAAGAAAGAAACTGAGGGAGATTGCAACATAAAAGAATAAAGGAAGAAGAAGGACTTGCCACGTATTTGTTTCCGACATGGCGCAGATGTTTCCGGCGCGGTGGTTGCCGAAGGAAGGTGGTCGGTAATGAAATTTCTTGAGCGGTTTGAAGGCGGAAGCTGAGTGGATTCCAAATATCATTTTAGTTTACTGGTCGGAGATCTATAGTGGCCGGAAAATGAGGAATAAGGTGTGGATGCAAAAATCACCGATCTACTTTATTTCTCAAAAAGGACAGAACTTTTTTGTAGAGAAGAAAGACGAACACAATGGTGATCTTGGTTGGGAGGATGGTGTATATCCATAAATGGGAGAGAAGAAGAGAGTAAGAGGAGAGTGTATGAGAGAGGGGAGCGTAAGAGAGAGAAAGGTTGAAGTGTGTTTCACACACAACCACTACTTGTCAAGTACAGTAATGATTTTTATTAGGACCCCCATGTGTTTGCTGGTGTGTGTAAAAAGCCTTTTAGTATTATCCAAATTTTTGGCCCCACTCACATTTTTTACGTACAACGTAATTGGTGGGAGTTTTCCCGCTTTTCATTGGTTCTCATACAGAGACAGAAGCTGATTTTCTAACAGGTTTACTACCTGCTATTATATGTGCGGGATCTATGGATGGAAAATGGAAATTCCCATAGGTTGTTACAAGTTTCAAAAAATTACTTAAAAGCTCCAAGGAAAAAGGAATTTTCATAATTACTTTTGTTTCCGTTCCTGAATGTTTCAAGATTTGTCAAACACTTTTTATCAAAAAAATACTTAGAATGTATCATTATATTTATATTTATAGGAATGTTATTCTTGAAAATAATTAATATAACTTAGAAACAAACCCCCAAATGATGGCTTGTATGCTTTGGTTAAGAGTAAACACTTCAAAAGTTCAAGAAGTTGGCAATAGAAGGTTTCTCACTTTTGCAATAACACATAAAACAAAATAGGGAAGGTGGCAACTCAGATCTAAACTACGAGTTCAGAGTGATGAGTCAGCAGCCATTGTTGCCGCAACACGATGGAGGTCTATTGGCGCCACTCAAAACATAAGAATTGCTTTTAAGCGTGAAATTATCAAAAGGGTCTCAATTTAAAATAACATCAAAAAAATAAAATAGACAACAAAAATACTAAATGAGCATGTAAAATATCTAAATTAATTATAATTAAAGAATAAAACTTAAATTTCAAGGCAACTTAACAAAGGAAACTTGTGGAAGATGTAAATATAACAAAGAGCAATTATGGAATATAAGGACAATTATGGAAGACGTAAATTTTAATATAATATAAATATTTGTGATATTTTTTCGGGTGGTATAATATTTGTGATGTAATTTAAATTAGTGTTGTAGTATAATTTAAAAAAATAACAAATATAATATAGTAAAGGGTAATTACAAAAGATATAAATATGCAACGGTAGAATCAGTTCCATTTCACCTTAGAAGCTACAATTTTTAGCTTACAGTAGAATCAATTCTAGACCAATAAAACTGATTTTAGATGTAATAGCTAAACATCAATTTCATACACCATAATCACTTTTAGCCCTCTAAACTCGCTTCTACCCACTTTATAAGTGGAACTAAACATACACTCAGAATGCAAAATCAAGTTTGAAATGAAGTCATCTATTTTTAATATTTTTATTCAAAAAGTTTGCCATGTCTTGGATGTCGCCTAAGCAATAATAATATAATTACATGGCCATGATGATAGCGACAAAAGAATAGAAAAGTCATAATATAATTATTGATTAATGGACATCATAGCACAATCTTATTCGATTAATACAAACAAATGAATTACAACAATTTGTACAAGCTTCATTGTAAAAAGAAAAAAACAGAAGCTTATAAGAAAATTAGCTCTTTAAAAGACGAGCTAATTAATATCAAGTACAAAAATATCAACCACATTTTCTACAACAATTCACATACTAAAACAAATTAAACTATACCCAAGTGTAATAAAAAAGACTTAGGTTTAGTTTACCAGACATGAATAAATTGTTCTTGTGGAATAACTGAAGCCTTGAATCCAGAAGACCTCCTTTCATAAAAATCATGGAGGACTCTAATCAAAGCACTTGCCTTCTTACTTCCTCTAGAAGTTCCTTCACTAAGTTGAGAATATAATGATCCCATAAGTGAAGAACTCTTCACTAAATGACCAACAACATCTTCACCTCCATTTACCGACAAAGAAAGTAACAATGACACACAATGTTCTTTCCCTGACCTTGAAGTGGAATTCGAACTCATGATTTCAACAGCTACATGCAAAGCTCCTCCATAGTGAAGTATTTGTAATGTTCCTTCACTTCTTTCAGCAAGAGTAGCTAGAATTGCTAGTGAATCTGTCACAATATCTTCTCTTTCACATGTTTTTAACATGTTAACAAGTAAAGAAACTATTCCAGCTGAAACTACCCTCTTCTGATTTTCATGGTGCTTGAGAAGGCCAAAAATTGCAACTAACCCATTTTTAATGCTTCTATCAGAACCATCTTTGATGAGTTTGATTAATGAAGAAATTGCTTCTGGCTCTTCACCTATTAAGTTACCATGTTCAGCAAGGTAAAATAACACTGCTGCAGCATGTTGTTTAGCTTCAATCTTTATCCCTTTGTTTAATACACCAACAATCATTTCTAAACCCCAATTCTCAACCATCATGATTCTACTCTTGGGGTATTTTGAGAGATTTAGAAGAGCTGCAATAGCATTCTCTTGTGTTGTTGAATCACTTGTTGATAATAACAACAATAAAAGTGGAACTGAATCTGCTTCTACCAAACAATACCTACTAAAAATGCTTGTTTTGGTTAAAAGCCTTATTTCAAAAGCAGCACGGTTCTTTTGTTCACAACTTCCATTCTCAAGCCTTTCACAAAGAAAACAAGATAACAACTTCATCGCCTCCTCGGCCGCCAGACTCATGCAGGCTGAGCCGTCCTCGCGATGTCACGATTCCGCGATCGGATCCAGATTCAGCGAAAGCAATGCCTTTGACACTACAATATTGCTGAATAAGCCTCTTTAGTACCAAATTGGGTACTAACTCAATGCTATTAAGCTTTTTACCTGTTTTTGGACATATTGCATTTCCACTTCTAAACCATTTGAGAATTGATGAACGATCATAAGTGTGACCTGTTTCTATAGTCACAGGATCGTTCATCAATTCCAATGAAATTGAACATCTAAAATCTTCTGAGTTGACCCAACTCAGAAGATTCATCTCATTTTCAATACCCTTTTTACCCTCTTCACAAATATCTACAACTTCTATCATAACAAATCTACATAAACTCATGAACCCCATTAAACTACTTAAAAATCCCACCTCTCTTTTATCCTCATTCAACCACTCATACCCAATTTCACTATCTAAAAACTTCACCTCTTTATCACACTCACTCCATTTCAAAACCTTAATATAATCAAGAACCTTTTTCAGATCACTCTTTTTCGGAGCAACCCGATTCTCAAACCGGGTCAATACCGACATAACACACATCATTACTTCTTTATTATCAACCTCAACCTCAAACTTTGCTTCCCTTGCTTGTTTCATAAGCAATAAAATCTCCTCTTTAGCTTCTAGAGAAACCTCAACAGAATCAAAAGGGAAAATTTCCAAAGCTGTTGCCATGGATCTGGATAAGACCCGAAAGTGTGTGGCGACCCGATCCGATTCCATTAACATTAGCAACCTTGCACCTTCACGGGTAGAATCTTCAAGTAAAAATAGAAGCTTCTGGAAGGTGACATGGAGCTCTGATAAGCTAAGGGTCATTGGACCCGTTTGACCGGGTTGACCCGAATAAAGGTCTCGGATTTCATGAAGGAATGGTTGAAGAAGAAGGGTTAACCGAATAGCGTTTCTCGCGTTTCGCTTATTGCTTGCGATGAATCTGTGTTTGAAACTGGAAATGGCGTTTGAAAGATCTATGAGAGAAGTGAGAAGGGTGGAAGGAGAAATATTCACACAGGGATGAACCGCCGGAAAAGTCAATATCCGGCGACCCGACCCGTTTGTATTTTGGACCATGGAAAGAAAGAGAAAAGAAAAGACAAGAAAAGAAAAGAAAGATGAAAAGGTTTGTGTTTGGAATTTAGTGTATGGAAGTTTGTTTATTGTAGTAGTGATTTGTACGTGTGTGGTTTTGTTTGGATTCATGGGACGTAGGTTTCGGATATTTATAGGAGGTGAAGAAGAGGGACACGTGTTGAAAGATGATTTGGTGTTATGATTTTGAGATGGTGACACGTGGTGATTTTTGGATCTATGAACTTGTGAAGCGAGAGAAGCGGAATGGTATCGTGGTTTTGAAGGTGCGTGGAGAGAGGGAGCCGACAGCTACTTAAGTTTACAACGTGGAATTATAAGTTCTACATTAAATAAATTTGCAGCTTGGGTTGGCTAATTATTTGGATTTTAGATAGTAGATTAATTATGGCAATTCATTTGGTCAAAGCTCGAACCTTCTGGTTTATGATTTTTTGGGTGTTAAAGTCAATGTTGGTGTGGCTTTGTGTTGGCAATTGGCCCCATTGCTTTGATTGGGTTATTGGCCCAAGTTGGTAACCCATAATGCTCATTTAATAGAGAACGACTTGACCCAAAAAAAATGAGGACAAAAAATATGGCTTTTACTTTTCCCACACCCCCGTCTACTCATGGCACGCCCCCAAACATTTTATTTCCAAAAATGACCTCGCGTGGGACGCTCACGTGGGGTGGTTTAAATCGCTCGATTGAACGGCGCTTTTGAGCGAGTTCGAACGAACGACCTTGTCCGTGTTAAGGAATTTTTGTTGTTCGAACGACTCGTGCGAACCTGTTCAACAAACTCATGCGTGTTAAGGAATATTGTCAATTGTTGGTGTGAGGTGTGTTATTGGTGCCTCGAATGGCTTTATTCGAACAGTTCAAGGGCTTTATTCGAACAGCGTTCGAATGGTGTCATTCGAACTATTGTTATCTTGAAAACGTAAACTTGCGAAACGAAAACACAAGTGAAACTTAAAAACCGTAAAATGAAACAGAAGAGAGTTTTTCATTTCAAAAGTTTCCTACTAATAGTCATATACAAAGTTGTGTACCAAAATTATAAATCTAACTTAACATTGACTACCATCGCATCTTTTACTTAAATCTACACAAGGAAGGGGATGGGGTTGTGATTGTATGATCAAACACTTCCACTTTTGCATGCGGCTAATAAAAAGCGAGTCCCACCCTTTGCTATGGGTGCCCTATTAGTCATCCACATCAAATCCGCGGGGGCATTGGACTTCCGGGCTTCATAAAGATCTTCAAAAGACAACAAAAAACATAATGTTATGTAATGTTTTGGAATGACTACAATCGAATCTAAATAGAAGACACTTTACACTCGTACAAAGTGTTTGTGTTACGCACGAATAGGATGTTGAATCGGGCACTTCGAATGGCGCAACATTGAAGGGAAAAATTGTGTAACAACAATTAGGTGACCAACAACTCGGACAACTTTGTACTTGTTATCGATCGATACCCCATTTCCTGTATAGTCATCCAATTATCTTCAACATTGTTCCCATGATGTGCCTCAACAACGACTTCATCAAAAATGTGACCTTACCAATACCACCATACGATCGAGTGTAGAAGTCATTGTATTGGTTAAGCTCCTCCATCGATCGATTCGATGATTGCTAAGCCTCCTCGCCTTTCCAAGAAATGCTTTGCAATACACCTAATCCACGATTACCATCACCAACCACGTTAACAAGTTTTTCAACATAGGGGCGCATGTATGTCGGCATCCACTATTATGTATGTATTAAATACATCCATAACAAAGACATCTCAGTAACAATAGGATTCGGTGTAAGAACAGGAGGTGTCAAAGTAAGAGCTTTTGAAAGCGTAGCGATGATGCGACTCGTAACAATAGGTGTGGGTGTTGGTTTCTTATGTAGTGGAGGAGTAGGGATTGTAGTAGCACCGTCGGCTTGAGTTCTCTTTTTGCTTTGTGATGGATTAGGTCTTTGGACACGTTGACAAAGTAGGAGCAGAGTTGAACCAGAAATCAGTATGGGTTTGTAGGCGTTCCCACTCTTGCTTTGGGAGAGTAGGTTGTTTACGAGACCGAGCAAAACATCCACTAGATGAACCACGGGGAGTCAAATTTGTCATCTACATGTTCCCAAAATGACTTGTCTCGCTTTGTTGAGTAATCAACATTCCCTTTCTTATCTTTTTCTGCTCCTTTGTAATGATCGTATCTCAGAGGTGGACACATAGAAGTCGTGTCTGGGAATGCCAATTCACGTGCTTTTGCCTTAATCATAACTCTACCGGCGTGATCAGATGCCTCAAACCTTCTTCTGATAGCTTCAAGTTCAATGTCTACACTCAACTCATCATCCATTGCCTCTGTTTGTATTTTGAAATTCAACCTCTGCCAATGTTGATGAATCATGCTCAACGGAATTGGAGTGCAGTCCATCATGACCCTACAAAAAAAGTCACATTGATTTAGTAACAAAACGGATCCAGTTAATAGACAAAATAACAGTTGTATGAGTGTACATCATACCTTGAAAGCTCACATGCACATGGTAGTCCGTGTGTAGTCCTGAGCGTGCATCGACATAATGATGGGTTAACTGAAACGGATCCAGTCTGCTGCATCTCACTCAAAATATGGTCTATAGCATTAGATGAAACTAAACCCTTAATTTCATCAAAAATCTTCTTCTTCAAGTGTTGAACTTTCACTCTACTCAAACTATGCTCGAAGTGCATTTTAAGGTCAGAATGTTGTATCCTAAGCATGGTCTGCATTCCATCCCAGCACTTGCACAAATCTCCCCTACTGTCTCGTAATATTTGCTTCAAGTGAGAGTGTGCAGACTCAACTCTGTTAGTGGTTGTGTTGCCAAGGTGCATATGCTTATTTATCCATGCATCAATAAACTTTTCCTTGAAGGGGTCTAGCCAGGTGGTCTTCACATACTGTATGAAACTGGGATAAGGTGCTGCCAAGTCGTTAAACAGACCCAACTCATAATCATACTCTTAGTAGTCTTCGCATGGACAACGATAGAAATGCACCCATAATATCATTAACAATAGCTTGGTCTTTGACAATGAGCCTTGCTTTGGCCCTCACATTTTTCTTAATGTGAAATTGGCACAACAAGTTTGCGATGTTGGAAATATTGCTTGCCAGAGCATTCATCATACACGTGTCTCTGCACGATGTAAGTATGACTTCGCGGAAGTTCATCCTGCTTTCCTAATCCATCCTCTCCCAATTGACATAAGCAAATCGCAGCAGTAAGTCTTCTCGGTTGAGGTCACACCAACGATCTCAACCAACGGATACTGTGCATGCTGGTTGGTTTTATATGTGGAATCAATCAACAAAACAATCGGAAGGTGTTTAGAAGCTCAATGGAATCTGGATGTGCCCAAAAGATGTCTTTCACAACATGCTTTCCTCTGCAAGTCGAGTCCAATAAACATAATTATCGCGTTGCAAATAAAACATTAGTTGTTGGAGCTCGATCCCTACCTCACGCATAGCCGATCGCTGTTGCCTTTGACGCAGCGGTTGTATATTTGTTTCACAACCGTATAGTTATCATCGGGCTTCATCAATTTTAGCTCATTAAGGATCAATTTAGGCCGAGTATGATTCCTAGTCATTCTAGCCACTAGTTCCTTCTCTTTACGAAGTTAACCTACCAATGTACGGACGTCCATCATGATAAGTAACCATGCCATGGTTATGAGTTCCATTCATAACCCTCAAAATCCATCCTCCAAGCTTCTTAATAAATTTCCCTTTTAGTGCGAATCGGACAACAACATTTTCTAGTGTTTGTGCCTTCCTCAACATTTGTCTTATATGATCCAAATTTTATCACAAATCAACATGCGATATTGTTTACACGATCGCGTCGTGGTGTCGATCTCTTCCTATAACAATCACCATCCCAAGAGATTTCCCAACCGTACGCACCCAACTCAGCAGCTCGTCACGACTAGGAAATAACTGAAATTCAATTACTAACTGTCAGTTACATAATTTGGAATTAGTTCGTTAAAATTAAAACAACTAATTATTCATTCTTACCGTATCAGTTTGGAAGGAACTAGTAAAGTCTTGGGATTCGACAATGTCAGTTGACATGTCAACTGCGACAGTTGACATCTCAGCTTCTACAGTTGACAACTCAACTGCTCCAGATGCACCCTCATTTTCATCCATTTAAAAACAAAAACCTGCACAGAAGCTGCAACTTATCAGTTGCTGTCATACGCCTGTTCGAACGGCCTCATGCGAACATGTTCGAATGAGGCTGTTCGAACAAAGCATATTCACACCCCAGTTAACACTTGTTCGAACACGTTCATGCGAACATGTTCGAACGACCGTGTTCGAACTTAGCGCGTTTGCAGAAAATAAAAATGGCGTAAAAAGCTCAAAACAGAACCAAAATGAAAAATGTTTGGGAGGGTTATTACCTTGAGCTAGTTGCCAATGATGGGTAGTTGAATGAGAGTGAATGATGAAGGTGAGGATGGGTGGGTATTGGAGTGGAGAGAGGGGAGGTTTGGGTGTTGGAGAGGGAGTGTTTTTGAGTGTTGGAGAAGAGAGGAGAGGATAGAGAGGGAAATAGAATTGTAAGTGGGGTTAATTTGGTAAATGTGTAGGGTGAGGGGGTGTGTTTGGAGTAGGAGGGGGTGTGGTAAAAGCAACACCCAAAAATATTGCCCATAATTTTGGCAAGCATTCTTTGCAAAAGTGTGAATAAGTTAGTCAAATGAGCGGGACGAAGGAAACGTCTTCGGCAAAGGAGAATTGGATAGGACATAGAGATAGAGGTATATGTTAATAGTAAATACACTTGTGTTTAGTTTTAGCTATAGCCCATTTGTTGTAATTGGCCCAAGAGGGCCCATTGTGTAAATGTTGCTGTTTAGTTTGTAACAGAGTTAGTTATGATAACTAACCTCTTGATTGTAGTTGATTACCCTATAAATAGGGATTTGCAAGTTAATGAAAGTTAGTTTTTACCAAAACACGGCGCTCCTTACACGTGGCATCAGAGCCCTTAACAAGGCTTGTGCATGTAACGAACAAAGAAAGAAAACGAAAACGAGAGAAACGGTGAAGCGCTCTTATCGACGATCATGGCGGAGAAAGAGATCACGACGTTCACTCAACCGGCGATACCCAAGTACGATGGATACTATGATCACTGGGCATTGCTCATGGAGAATTTGCTCCAATCAAAGGAGTACTGGGAGGTAGTTGAAAACGGAGTTCCAATCGTGGCAGATAACGCAACACCGGAGCAAAAGAAAATAGCAAATGAGGCAAGATTAAATGATCTCAAGGCAAAGAATTATCTATTCCAAGCCTTGGATCGCAATACCCTTGAGACAATCTTTAAGATCAATTCTTCGAAGGATATTTGGGAATCGCTTCGACAGAAATTTCAAGGTTCATCGAAGGTCAAACACGCGCAATTGCAAGTCTTGAGGCGCGAATTGGAGTTACTGAGGATGAATGATGGCGAATCTATTAGTGATTACTTCGGAAGAACCCTAGCAATCACCAACAAGATGAAATCTCACGGCGAGAAGGTTACTGAAACTATGGTTGTGGAAAAGATTCTCAGATCGATGCCGGCGAAGTACAACTATGTAGTTTGCTCAATCGTCCAGGCTAACAATGTGGAGGCTTTAACCATAGACAGATTACAGAGTAGTCTCAAAGTGGAAGAACAAAGAGTGAAGGGTAGTAAAGAAGAAGAACCAAGCATTGAAGGTTACTGGTGCTGTGAGAGGAAGAGGTAGAGGAAGAAGTGCGGGGAGAGGAAGAGGAAGGTCAAAAGAAACTGTGGAATGCTACAAGTGTAGAAAATTGGGTCACTACTAGTATGAGTGCCCTAATCTTGAAGCCAAAGTTGCCAATTTTGTTGGTTGTGACGAGGAAGAGGAGATGCTTCTCATGGCCTTCATAACTTCAAACGGTGTAACTGTCATTGAGGTATGGTTTCTTGATAGTGGTTGCTCTAATCACATGTGTGGAAACATTTCTTGGTTCTTTGATTTAGATACCAACTTTAGACAAACTGTCAAGATAGGAAATGGATCAAAATTGAATGTTATGGGAAAGGGAAAGATCAAGATTGAGATAAATGGTAGAGTTCAAGTTGTTATTGATGTCTACTACATACCAGAATTGAAAAGCAACTTGTTTAGCATTGGACAGCTGCAAGAAAAGGGTCTCACTGTGGTGTTCAAGAATAACCAATGCAGGGTGTATCATGAAGAGAAGGGCTTGCTGATGACCTCAAATATGGCTACTAATCGTATGTTCTTGGTAAGAGGAACACCTGTGGTGGCAAATTGCTTGCAAGTAACTACTGAAAAGGACACTGTTCTATGGCATAGAAGGTATGCCCATCTTAACTACAAGAGCCTCAGGTTACTTCAACAGAAGGGATTGGTGAAGGGTCTACCAGTCTTCAATGATGCTGACAGAGTGTGTGCAGAGTGTTTGATTGGGAAGCAGCACAGAGATTCCATCCTCAAGCAAAGCAATTGGAGGGCAAGCAATTACTTGGAGCTGATACATTCAGACATATGCGGGCCAGTCACACCTGAAAGCCATTAGTTTGCCAATGTCGGGGCCACGGGCTTGACGAGCTTGCTCGGCTTGATCAATAAGTCAGAGCGTTTCAGCACGAGTTGTTTGCTTGGTCTTCGCCAGTTTTTCACCTACAGGGATGGGGGCAGATTATCAGGGTAATTCATATATGATGGGTTCTCGAAACGGGTCGGAACCCGACCTGACAACCCCCACCCTGACAAAGAAGATTGCAGGCTGGGGGCGAGATCCCAGCCCGGTGAAAATTGAAAACAGAGATAGAAAAAGTAAATCTAAAAGCAAGATACTAACCTCAGAAGAAGCTTCAATATAAGCGATGAAGACAAATTCTTGAAATAAAGAAGGCAAGATCGGAAAGCTCAAAATCACTGGATCGGTACTCAGAGCAAGTGAGGAACCAAAGAGTAGAAATGATCTACTCTCACCTTTATTTATAGTGATCCTGAGAGGACTCACTGTTCACTCTCGAAACGACGCACTCAATAAATAGGCTTGGCGCGCAAAACGAAATGTCATCATTAAAAAGACGCCTCGATTCCTTAAACGGCCACATCAATCAAAGCGAACATTTATTGCTTTGTCCAAAAAAGCATCAAACAGTTCCAAAAATCGAAGCGCCACCAAGCTTTTGACATCAAGTCCCAAAGATCGGCAACTACCATTTTTCGGCGCAAAGCAAACTCGGCTCCTCTAATCTCGGTAAAATAGTTTATCTCAACATGTTTCAAGTCTAGTTTAACCCAACACGTAAAACCGACTTGGGGGGCAACTGTTACGGTGAAAACATACTCATACTATTTACACCCCCACTCCTCAAAACAAAATGATTGGGCCTCCAAACAACCAAAGCCCATACTCACTCATCAAACGGCCTACAATACGCCTCCTCACTGAACGGTTCAGATCATCACACTCAAGTGCCCTTTAAACCTATAAATACAACATTTACTACTAAGAGAGAGGTACACATTAATTATCACATAAACTTGCAATAACTCTTCAGCTACTGACTTTAGCATCGGAGTGACCTTGCAGGTACACCCCATCTCGTCTCGGATCATCAACCTCGGACGTAATTGTTATTGATCAATCTCATTACCTACCTACTATCTCGGATCGACAAGATCCACTGATACGGTACAGAACAGTTGGTATATTCAGGACAGGGAGGGAATGTTGTTAAAAGAGGGAGTGCAAAAAGAGAACCTAAGGATCAGAAACCTTGCTTTGAAGAATAGTTTTGAAGTTAAAAATCCTGTTAGAGTTATACTTAAATCTGGTTCTAATAAGGATGTTGCGAGTGGTAATGTGTATGTTTATTATGGGCTTTATGAGGTTCAAGAATATTGGGTCACATGGAAAGCTTGTTTATAAGTTGGGTTTTTTTTTTGACGCCCACCCTCTCTCCCCTTAAACCCCCACCCACACTGAAATCCCCAAAATGCCCTTCAAAAAATCTGTTTTTTTTACAAAGTTACACGAATCGTATATATCTCTTTGGGGGCATATATACGATGTGCAATGTTTTGACATCGTATATATGTTCGTTGTGCGTATATACGATTGACGCGTTTTAAGTCAATCGTATATACTCACAATGGACATATATACGATGTCAAAAAATTGCACATCATATATATGCCCGAAAAGAGATATATACGATGGGCTTATTTTTTGTTAACAGTTGTGATTTTATTACCGGTTATAATTTGAAGTCTCGTGATTTGATTAACATCAACGGTGTAGATATATTGGATAAAATAAACGCGTATAATTACAAAAACGCGATATAGTAATATATACACGTGTAATACAAAAAATGTGTGAATCTATCTACAGGCCGTCAATAGAATCATCGGCTAAATCGATACATCTAGGCGCATCACTGTGAGTGGGAGGCTGCACGGGAGGACACATAGACTGCCATAGGGTAAAATGTCCGGCATACGGATGCACCCATGAAACAGACTCTGGTGAGTAGTGCTGGTACCACTGTGGGGCAATAGGAGGCAACAGACAAGTGGGAGAGATTGAAAGATGCAACCAAAGTACATTTTGCTCGTTCGAATGTATATGATTTTGAACTTAGATGAACTGTAAGTGCCTCTCAAAGGCGGATAAGTGAAATTCATAGGCAAAGAAAACTGAACCAAATGCAACATTATACTTGGTTGCAACCATATACCCCATCTCAGCAAATCAAACCACTTTGAGTCCTACTGACGTCCAGTATGACTCAATAGTTAAAGCTTTGCGAAGCTCTAACGATCGGTTCTTCCCAAACATGTGCGAATACAATGTTTCCTCATCCTTTGTTTCTGAATCAAAGCTTGCCTAATCGTCGAGGCCAAGAGTCCTCACCCATGTCAAGTCCAACCCCGATTTGCTCTAAAACCAGCGATTCTGACCGTCACCTTCAACATCACCAATTTTTTCAACATAGTTGCGCACGTGTCTTTGGAACAAACGGTAAGTGGATTTTAGTCTCACCGTATGCGTGATAATACTCTAGAAGCACCTTGAGATAATTTGGTTGACCGCTGTGTAGGAATTTTGGAAGCCCCGGATTCTTCAGTCTGTTTTAGCTTCTCATCCACATGCTCCCACCCAGAAGGATCACGCTTAGCATCAAAAAAATTCTGTTTTTTCTTCTTTGGTGCACCTTTCGTTCTGACTTTTGATTTAGGTGCAACCATAGAAGAAGTAGAAGGGAAAGCTATCTCATTCAGTTGTCTCTTAATAAGATATTTTTCCTCCTCACTGACTTTATCAAATCTTGCCTGGTTAGCATCAAACAGATAAGAAATATCACAGGTAGATGATTTATCCTGAGTGGATTTATCATCTACTGCATCCAAACTCAAGTGTTTCCAGTGATCATCAACAACATTAAGCGGAATAGAATTGCCGGAAGCATGAAAAATACCGATCTCACAAGCACAAGGAAGTAGATGTGTCTTCCTTTGAATGCACCGACACATGCCTTTGTCATATACAACCCCGATTTTGACCTTTCAAACTCTTTCACCATGTGACCCAATGCGAATAACGAAACAAGTCCTTGAAGATTTTTAAACAAAGGAATATTAGACTTGACTTGATTCTCACGCGCTTTCTTTGAAAAGACCCGATAATTTGATCAAAATGTATTGTCAGCATGTCATCAATAGATATCAAACATTTTGATAGATCACCCTTCAAAGTCTTCAACTGTCTTTTCAAAGACCAATGCAACGATTCCGCTCTGAAATAATAAACAAGTGTCAAAGAAATTTAATCGACGTCAAAAATGTGTCCACGTGTCAAAAAATATCGTGGAACGGATAGAAATAATAAACAAGTGTCAAAGAAATTTAATCGACGATAAAAAATGTGTCCACGTGTCAAAAAATATCGAGTAACGGATAGAAATAATAAACAAGTGTCAAAAAAATTTAATCGACTAAAAAATGTGTCCAC
Source organism: Oxytropis ochrocephala (assembly GCA_020916435.1). Classification (NCBI taxonomy): domain Eukaryota; kingdom Viridiplantae; phylum Streptophyta; class Magnoliopsida; order Fabales; family Fabaceae; genus Oxytropis; species Oxytropis ochrocephala. The sequence continues at coordinate 21,245,828 of CM037092.1, forward strand.
GTGTCAAAAAATATCGTGTAACGGATAGAAATAATAAACAAGTGTCAAAGAAATTTAATCGATTTATAAAAATGTGTCCACGTGTCAAAAAATATCGAGTAACGGATAGAAATAATAAACAAGTGTCAAAGAAATTTAATCGACGATAAAAAATGTGTCCACATGTCAAAAAATATCGAGTAACGGATAGAAATAATAAACAAGTGTCAAAGAAATTTAATCGATGATAAAAAATGTGTCCACGTGTCAAAAAATATAGTGTAACGGATAGAAATAATAAACAAGTGTCAAAGAAATTTAATCGACGATAAAAAATGTGTCCACGTGTCAAAAAATATCGTGTAACGGATAGAAATAATAAACAAGTGTCAAAGAAATTTAATCGACGATAAAAAATATGTCCACGTGTCAAAAAATATCGAGTAAAGGATAGAAATACCTGTTGGTCGTGGAATTCCCCAAGTGTGGGATCTGGTTAGTCCATGCTGAGATAAATCGCTCCTTGTGCGGTGTCAACCATGTGTCGTGCACATATTTAATGAGAGCGGGTTTATCGAGCAAGCGACCTAAAAACTTCGATTTGATTAGTACTCGACTCATCAACGAATCAATCAATATCTGAGCGGAGAGATAGGACCTCCTCCCGTCTATCCTTGTGCACCAACTCTTTAATCTTCACTTTGACATTTTTTGTAACATGTCAATGACACAATAAATTTGTAGCAGAAGGAAAGACATCAAGAATAGCAGACATACAAAAGAGATCTCTGCATCATCAAGAAAACCTGAGGATGAATATAATGCAAATCACAAATATCTTTCAGCTGCTGCAATACCCAAGAAAAATGAATAGCAACACTACAAGAAATTTGTGATTTACCGGCGGCCGGAATCCGCCGGTAATAACAAAAAGCCGCAGGAAAAATGTCATTACCGGCGGATTTTTTACCGGCGGCTTTTCCGCCGGTAATTTAAAAAAAAAAAAAATAAATCCGCCGGTAATTTGAAAAAAGCCGCCGGTAATGACACAAATTCCGCGGAAATTTTTTTTAAAAAAAAAAAAGCCGCCGGTAATGTAAAAAAGCCGCCTGTAATTTAAAAAATCCACGGTAATTTGAAAAAGCGCGGTAATGACACAAATTCCGCGGAAATTTAAAAAAAAAAAAACCGCCGGTAATGTAAAAAAACCGCCGGTAATGTAAAAAAGCCGCCGGTATTGTAAAAAAACCGCCGGCAATGTAAAAAAGCCGCCGGTAATTTGTTTTATTTTTTTTAAAAAATAAATGTTTTTAATTTTTTTACGGCTGGTAATTTATTTTATTTATTTAAAAAAATCGTTTTAGAATTTTAAATTTTTTTTTAATATTTTTAAAATTGAAAAATCATTTTAAATTATTTTATTAATTTTTATTTCAACGAAAAAACTATTTTCGAATTAGTTTTTTAATTTTTTTTAAATTATTTGAATTATTTATTTATTAAGAAGTAAGTAAAAAAATGTAGTAGAATATGAATGAATAAAAATGAAGAAGAGTATGAGAAGTAAGAATATAAGAGAGAATGAGAATGAAGATGAAGAAGTGTAGAAGAAATATGAATGAATGAGAAGGAAGAAGAAAGAGGAAATGTAGAAGAAAGATATTTAGGAGAGAATGAGAATGAAGATTAAGAAGTGTAGAAGAAGTAAGAATATAGGAGAGAATGAGAATGAAGAAGAGTATGAGAAAGAAGAAGAGTATGAGAAGTAAGAATATAGGAGAGAATGAGAATGTATATTAAGAAGTGTAGAAGAAATATGAATGAAAGAGAAGGAAGAAGAAAGAGAAATGTAGAAGAGAATGAGAAGGAAAGAAATGAGAAAGAGTGTAGGAGAAAATTTTATTTATAGACATTTTTGAATAGATTCAAGCGATTTTTAAAAAAAATATTTTTTTAAAAATCCACGATAATATTCAAAAATCCACGATAATTCCGACGGATTTTTAAACATTACTGGCGGTTTTTGAACATTCTGCGTGATTTTTAAAAAAAATTTTTTTTTAAAATCCGCCAGGTAATGTTTAAAAATCATGGAAATATTACGTGCGGAAAAATCCGCCGGAAACACTCATTTTTTCGCCGGAAATTTACCGGCGGAAAAAATCCGTCGGAATGCACCAAATCCGCCGGAAATTTACCGGGGGAAAAAATCCGCCGGTATTACGTGAATTTCTTGTAGTGCAAGATCCTGTCCAATATAGGCAAATGCAACATGGAAACTCAACTCAGTGTTAGTCACTCCCACAATCTGTAGAAGAGGCAAGTTATATCTGTTGGTTTTGTAGGTTGAGTCAAGAATGAGAACTTTGGGAAACAACCTCAATAACGTTATAGAAAGTGGAATGCGCCCACATGATATCACTGACGACATCAGACCCCGGAATCTTTCTACTCCAACATAGATAATTATGTGATGCAATCAGTCTCAACACTTCCTGAATGTCCGTTCTAGGACCCCTCTTTGTAGACCCGGAGAGTAGTCACATTCTCCGGATCTAGCTTCTTCAAAGCAGTAATAGTAGCTTTCAGTCCGACATCAAGATCCACATGCTCGTTAACCAGATCCTTTTACGCGCAGGCACGGACACCCAAAATAAACAAGTACCAATGGAAGTTTTAAGCAACTCGTGCGTGTGTCTACCACATTTAACCCTCACACACCAACCCCCACGGCTAACAGTGCAAGTAGCTTTCATTCTAAAAGAACAGCCTCTCCTTTTAGAACCGAAAACCCTTGAATCATTAGTAAACCCGCATTGCTTCTCACAGCCAAAATCTATCTTATCTCGTCTCCCCCTCTTTCCAGCTGCTTTTTCTGATCTCACAATAACAACGACTACACCGATACTTCTACCAACAGCTTTGGCCCACTCCTCCACAGCCTGACGTGTAGAAAATATCTACAAAATATATAATTTACTAAGTACTTAAGTAATTTAATTCTATTTACCAAACTTGAGTAACAAAAATATATCGTATCCGTCGTGAACGTCAGTGTAGTATCAATATCAACAGGAGCCAACTGAGAGTCGGCATCTGCTGCTGTAGGCGGGTCAATATCTGTTCCAACAAAACAGATAGCAACTCAGGAAAAAACAAAAAAAATAACCTAGTCGTATATACCTCCTCAACCTTGTATATACGATGGGTATTTTTTTTACATCGTATATACATGGCTCAGATGTATATACGATTAGATTTTCAAGCTCACTCGTATATAACCTATATATGATGGGTAGTCAACGAAGCATTTAATAATGCAGTCGTATATATGTCTTGAAGGACATATATACGATGAGCAGTCAACGAAGCATTAAATAATGCAATCGTATATATGTCTTGAAGGACATATACACGATGAGTACTTTTTCAGGTCAACGTTCAATATTAAATGTAATCGTATATACCTTCCATTGAGGTATATACGATGCGAGATATTGTGGGTTCCAGTCAAAGAGAAATAAATGAAAGTCAAAAAGTGAATTATGGCAGAGGTATTATGGGAATATCACAAATGGGTGGGGGCGGGAGGGGATGGGGTGGGGGTATAAAAAAACAAACCCTTATAAGTTTCGTTTGCTTGGAATGAGTTGAAGAAATCTAAGAATGTTAAAATACGAAAAGGTTTGTGTGTTGATGATGTTTCTTATGGGAAAGAGGATATATATTCCCATATGTGTGTGATTAATACTGTGGACGGTGAAAGGTTTCCATTGTTTAAATACACTACTCACATGGTTTATCCTAAGTGGTTTAATCTAAGAACCCCTTTTGGGGTGTGATTGTGTTGATGGATGATCTGATTCGAAAAAATGTTTATGTGCAGTTAGGAATGGAGGGAGAGTTGCGTTTAATAAGAATATGACTATTATTGCACCAAAGTCTATAGTTTATGAGTGTGGCCCTTTTTGTAAGTGCTCTTCAACTTGTCAAAATAGAGTGAGCCAAAATGGGATTCTAACACAAAAGGGTGGGGTGTGAGATCCCATCAATAGCATTCCTTTTGGGAGTTTTATATATACTGGTGAACTTCTTAAAGATAAGGAAATTGGGAAAATGGTTAATAGTGATCAGTATTTGTTTGCTATTGGAAATAATTACATTGATCGTTTTTTGTGGCAAGAACTTTTGACCAATTTTGCTGATGGGGAGGCGAGTTCTTCTTCTTGTCTAGATTCATCAACCATAGTAGTGCCCCTAATCTATTTGCGCTGCGCAAAATGTCCTTTATGATCGATCACAATGACAAAGAGATTCCTCATATCATGCTATTTGCAGGCGAGAACATTCCCCGAATGCAGGAACTAAATTACCATTATAATGCTGAAGTATATGATCCTAATGGTAATATAAAGAAGAAGATTTTCTAATTGTAATACTTTTAACAAACATTATTTGTGTAGCACCCATAATTACTTTGATATCTAGGCTTGATTATGATTTTTATTGTTGACTTGAGGTGTTTAGTGAATTAATTTTTAAATTCTTGGTTGACTTAGTTTATTGTGGACATAAAATTATTAGGTGATTTATTGTGTTTTTGATGCATTAGTAAAGGTGGAGATCATTAGAGTGTGTGTTTCAACCTCATTAGAACGAACACAAAAACTTCATCTAAGTTGTCTTCTTCACACTTTACACCCCATTTATGCCACGTGTGATCCTCTGATCCTAAATATGCCACGTGTTCGTTCTTTTTCAAAAACTCATGAACTAAAATCTAGAAGCAACAACGACGCCGGACGCCGTCCCACCGTCTGACACTGCCGCACCTCTCCACGGCTTCAGCCGCTTCGCCATCCCGCTGCTCCCCGTTCCCTGTTCCGATCTCTCTGCCTCTCTCGACTCCACCTCCTCCGCCACACTTCTATCCCAAAATTTGTGCCACTGTTATCAAGATCTATTGTTATTCTCCATCACCAAATACCCCAACTAAGCTTAAGAAAATCCATTCTGAGAGGGAAATCAGCAAGTTGGTATTATCGGTTCACAATTTTTGAACCGGAATTATCCCCAGAAAAGGTAATTCCGAAATTTTGTTTTTTTAAATATAATTTTTTCCGGAAATACCTTTTTCAGAGGTAAATTCGGTTCACAATATGTGAACCGGAAATACCTCTAAAAAAGGTATTTCCGAAATTTTTTTATATAACATTTATATATATTTTTTAAATAGATGGTTATTATGGATTTAACCGCTGCCTTTACGACATCTGAGATATTTCCCACTCGATATGCAATGACACGTTGGGCTAGAGATACCGGGAAAGCGAACAGAATCATTGTGGTTATTGTTCGAACCGAGACGGCGGAGAATGGGAAAGGGAAAAAGAACAAGGTTGTTTATGGTTGTGAGAGACGGGGCACATATCTGATCGAGTAGATGTTGGGTGTTCAGTTAGTAGACACAAGACATCAAAAAGATGTGGTTGTAGGTTTCAATTGAAAGCTAAACCAATGTTACCTCCTAGTTCTGATTGGAAGGTGGGAGTGGTGTATGAGATTCACAATCATGTGCCTCATAAGACTTTGTTTGGAGCAGCTATATTTGGTAAGTTTACCATTCTAGGGTTTCATTTTTCCCTATAAATAGACCCTTCCATTTCACTTCTTTCACACACAACACTCTCATGGACACTCTGAATACACAATACTATCGTGATTCTGCACTCACTGCCCTTCACCATCAGGGCACAATCACAAATAGAGAAAATGGTGTCCATTTCGAGAGTCCAAACCCCGTTTTATGCAGGCTTAACGACGACATCACCTTTGAAGCTCTAAAAGAAAAAATAACAACGAAGGTGCAGCTGGAGGGTGACGAGCAAGAAGTCACTCGGATCATTTATCACTACCCCACTATGGGCGATAATAATCGTGTTCAGTGGTCCACCATGGATGGGAAGAACAACGATGGCGTTCAAGTAATGATGGACCGTTTTGACATATTTCAGATGCGGAGTCCTATTCAGCTGTATGTCGAAACCAGAAGGACTGTTGCTGAGGTCCTTCGACGTCTCCAACCACCATCTCACTAATTTCTACCGTCTTTTCATTTTCTTTGTTGCTGTGTTTTGTTGTTTCCGTTCAGAACTTTCATGTATTATTTCGTTTCGTCATCAAAAACGCGTCTTTAATTAATTTTAATTTGTTTTTAATTAATTTTATTTTTTTTCGGGAAATACCGTAAAAACCACGTAAATCCGGTAGGGGGTTTGGGGTTTTCTGAAATTACCAAAAACTGAGGTAAATCCGGTTCACATTTTGGGAATTCCGGAAAACCCCATACCCCCTACCGAATTTACCTCTTCTCTAAGGTAATTCCAAAATTTTCACTATTGCTGGGGGTATTTTTGTCCGAAACTGTATTTATGGGGGTGGGAGTGATAATGAGGGGGGGTGTAAAAAAAGCCTTACCCAAATAGACTTTAATTACTTTATTATATGTGCCACTCTCTCTACTACTTTTTATTTTATTTTATTTAGATAAGCAAAATGGTTAGTAATTAGTGTGTTAGTTGTTAGATGGGAGGGGGGAGCGGGGTTCGAATCTCGTACGCTAACATTTTTCCACCAACGATGTCCCTTTTATTTAACTAAGTGAGCTACCTCCTTTCACTCCCTCTGGACATATTTATAAGCAAAAAAGCACTTTTTATGTTCATTGGAAAACTAATGTATCTACACTATATCTAAACAAATTGACCACATATGAAAATACCAAATGACTCATTTTAGAACATTGACACCTCAATTTATTAAGGTCAAATTGGTCTATTTTACTTTTCTCTCTTTCCTCATTTTCACTTTTCTCTTACACTCTCTCTTCTCCTTTTTACTTTTCTCTTACACTTTCTTTCTTCCTTTTTATCTCTTTCTTCTTACACTCTCTTTCTTCTTTTTTCTTTCTTTTTACTTTACTTTTATTTACCCCATAAATAATTATTCTCTTTCTCTTATCACTTCACTTTAGTTTTTTTAACTAAATTTCTAAATTTATACAAACACTACTCTACTAAAATTATCTTTTTTTCCTCTTCAACATATGTTTACACATTTATTTATATTTAATGGATATTTAAACTACTAATTAATACATAAAACAAATCTTACTTATTGATAATTTACTATCTAACTTTTACTATATACTATAATCTACTAATCAACTAAAATAGTTAATTGAAACTACGAGATAACTAAACTGATATATAAAAAACACGGGATAACTGCAGTGAAATATAAAAAAACACTGGATTAATATTTTCCATTAATAATTATAATTTTTGAAGACTACTATAAACTAACTATCTAAAAAAACAAGAAAACTTAATGACTATTTAAACTGATTAATATTTAAAACACATATGACAAGTATTTGTCACTAATACCTAAAAAAGAACAAATAATTGTCACTGATATATAAAAAAACACGGGATAAATATTTCTTATCTACACTATATCTACACTATATCTAAACAAATTGACCACATATGAAAATACCAAATGACTCATTTTAGAACATTGACACCTCAATTTATTAAGGTTAAATTGGTCTATTTTACTTTTCTCTCTTTCATCATTTTCACTTTTCTCTTACACTCTCTCTTCTCCTTTTTACTTTTCTCTTACACTTTATTTCTTCCTTTTTATCTCTTTCTTCTTACACTCTCTTTCTTTTTTTTTCTTTTTTTTTACTTTACTTTTATTTACCCCATAAATAATTATTCTCTTTCTCTTATCACTTCACTTTAGTTTTTTTAACTAAATTTCTAAATTTATACAAACACTACTCTACTAAAATTATCTTTTTTTTCTCTCCAACATATGTTTACACATTTATTTATATTTAATGGATATTTAAACTACTAATTAATACATAAAACAAATCTTTCTTATTGATAATTTACCATCTAACTTTTACTATATACTATAATCTACTAATCAACTAAAATAGTTAATTGAAACTACGAGATAACTAAACTTGTATATAAAAAACACGGGATAACTGCAGTGAAATATAAAAAAACACTGGATTAATATTTTCCATTGATAATTATAATTTTTGAAGACTACTATAAACCAACTATCTAAAAAAAACAAGAAAACTTAATGACTATTTAAACTGATTAATATTTAAAACACACATGACAAATATTTGTCACTAATACCTAAAAAAGAACAAAGAATTGTCACTGATATATAAAAAAACACGAAATAAATATTTCTTATTGATCATCTAATATCTATCTTTTACTATTTACAATAATCTACTAATAAACTCAAATAATCAATTAAAACTATAAGATAAATCGCACTTATAGTACATAAAAACACACGGGATATAATTGCACTTTGATATATAAAAAAATATAAGCATAACTACAATGATATATATATATATATATATATATATATATATATATATATATATATATATATATAAAAAACATGGGATAAATACACTGATATATAAAAACATGTGATAACAACACATGATTGATATATAAAAACACCACATCTTTGTTATATAAAAACACGGGATAAATGCACAATTATTTTTAAATAATACTTTTCCATTTTTAGATTTCAGTATTTATCTATTTTTTATTTGAAACTCATTTTTTATCTACTTTTAATTTATCTTTATTTTAACGGGATAATGTTGATTATTTAAGATCTTGTCTAAGTTCAATCATGAAAAGAATATGATGAAGACTGCGCATGCGTATGCTTGCGAATATCCTACTAGTTTAGACTATAATGTAGTCCAAATACATTAATTTTCCAATGAACCTAAAAAGTGACTTTTTACTTATAAATAGATCCGGAGAGAGTATTTGACACCATAAATATTTGAGAGAATCGTATTTCCAACAATTATTTTCTGATTTTATTTTCTCACTTTAACATTTTCTATTCAATAAAGTTCACATCAAGTAGTAACTAGAGATTTTTAAAAGATCTGACTATTTTTTTAATACGCTACTTGACTTAAAAAGAGTCAAGACTATAACACATATCTTTATAAAAAATCAATAAAAAAAATCTAATCTCTATCTTAAATTTGATATTGATGACTAAGTACAAAAAAATAATTTGATATTGATTTTATTTTTGACCAAATAATTTGATATTGATGACAATTATTACAAAAAATGATACTCAACGGCGAGCGTGTGTGTGAGTGTGCGCATATATATAAAGCATAGAAGGGTAAAGAACGCGTGACTTCCCTACTCATTGCAACGATGGCGGCAGAGAATGCAGATTTTCCCGTAAAGAGGCAAAGAGAAGATGAAGAAAATGGTGTCGCAAAAGAACCTCAACCTAATGGTTTATCAGCTGTTATTCCTGGATGGTTCTCTGAAATTAGTCCAATGTGGCCTGGTTAGTTTTTCTCTCTTTTCACCTCCTTTGTTAAATTACCAACCCCGATTTTTGAATTTGATGTTTGTAATAATCATAGAAAACTGATTTATTGTGTTTTGTAATCATAGAAAACTGAACCTGTGTTGATTTATTGGGTTTTGTGCCTTTGTGAAGGAATTTAGGTTTAATTATTATTTTGATGTTGATTGGGTCGGGTTTTCTTTTTTACTTGATTGTTGGATATTCTTTGTCATTTTCACAAAATCTTACTACTGTATGCCATCATGAAAGTATCAAATATATGTGGTTCTGTTATTGTTCTTTTTTTATTTATTCTAGAGTTGATGATTGGAGGTGTGGTTACGAAATGGTTGGATATAGGTTTATGTGAGATTTCAAGGGCTCGGTAGAATTTGATTTGTTTGTATTTTGTAGATTGAGAAACCAAAGGTTTGTGGATGGTAGATGTGCACTTCTCAATTTTATATTCATTGCTTGAGTTTAATGAAATAGAGCCATTTGAATGTTTCCTATCAAATCAGGCATGGAATAGAGCCACTGCAAAGATGTTCCACAATCTGTGAGAGAAATATTGATCTCATATTTATCATGGGTTGAACTCTGAGATTCAATTTTCTTTTGTTCTTAAGTAGCTCAAATGGTTGTAGAGAAATTAACTGTTAATTGATCAGCTGTAAAAAAAACTGTTACTTGACCAGCTGTAGGTTTTTTCTCATTGCAAATTTTATTTAGAGGCACTACATACAAGTATTCTCTTGGATGGCTGAACTTGCAACTTCCTTTTCTATGTCATTGTTATTTGTATTTTCGATCAATGAAATGCAATTTTGTGGGAGCTATTTTTTTCTTCAAGTTTTTAATGTTCATCATCTTGGATCAACTTGAACATGTATCTGTTATTACTTATCAGTAACTTAATGAGTTTTTGGTGTCCTTTATAAAATTCTGGAATTAAGTTTTAAACCAACAATAATTTGCAGGGGAGGCACACTCCTTGAAGGTTGAAAAGATTTTGTTTCAAGGAAAGTCTGATTATCAGGATGTTATCGTTTTCCAGGTACACGTAGCTTCAGTTAATTTGAGATTTTATTCTCCATCACGGTTCTAGTTCTATTGACAATGTATGTGGTGATTTCTTTTTGCAGTCATCAACATATGGCAAGGTTCTTATTTTGGATGGAGTCATTCAGCTCACAGAAAGGGATGAGTGTGCCTACCAAGAGATGATCTCTCATCTTCCTCTTTGCTCTATTAAAGATCCTAAAAAGGTATTTGATACTTCAAATCCCTCCAGGAGGTGCAGCATATGCATGGTTTTTCTTTTTTTTTTGTCCTCAAATTTTATATGTAGTTTGACAAAATTATCAAGATAATTGTGAGGCGTTGTACAGTTTTTAATCATTGTATATTGTGGGTGGCTTAGAAGAAATTGCGAATATGATGTCTATCTCGGTTACTCAGAATATTGATATGTTCATCATCGTGCTGACTCCTTCTGCACCATTGCTTTATATTTAGCATGGCAACATAGTTTATCTGCAGTAGGTTCTTTATGTTCTAAGTTGCTTTGGCATTTTTTAGAAGAGTGTGGACTTTGGAGTATTACATTTTGAAGAGAGAAAGAAGGATCACTCCGATGGAACTGGGAAAACCATCTCAGATATGACTTATTTGAACCACTCTTGTGAGAACGAAATGTCACATCATTACAACTTACAAGCATGAAAGAATTAGCCCGTTTTCCCTGCATATTTTCTTAATGGAAGGATTTAATTGTTCTTTTCCTTACTGCAATTCTGTTAGGTTTTGGTTATTGGCGGAGGAGATGGTGGAGTTCTACGGGAAGTTTCACGCCATTCTTCAATAGAAAAGATAGACATTTGCGAAATAGACAAGATGGTTATCGATGTGAGTACACTTGAACTCTGCTTTTTCCTTGTCTGTAATCAAAACTAAATAATTTTATTGGCATGCTGTTATCTTGCATACAATTAGTCTCTTCTCCCTCCTTTCCAAGTTGTGCATGTTTTTCTACTTAACAAATTTGCTTAATGTCATGCTGTTTTTACTTTTTCCATCACTTGACCCAAATCTATTGTGCTTAAAGACGACTAGTACAACACTACATTATATGCTTGGTGTAAAAATTGAAGTCCTCCTTCTTTGCAGGTTTCCAAAGAATTTTTCCCTGATATGGCAGTAGGTTTTGATGACCCACGTGTGACACTTCATGTTGGTGATGGTACGATCTGTTACTCTTCACTGTTTTTTATGGGTCTGTCTTGTCTACTTCACTCTTTCAGGATAACTTTTCTAATGATGTGGCATGTTTTTCAATGATCTAGGAGTTGCATTTTTGAAGGCAGCTCCTGAGGGATTTTATGATGCAGTTATAGTGGATTCATCTGATCCTATTGGTAGGGTATATCTGTAAAGCGTTATAATTTTTTTGGTCCCTATAATATACTGCTTTTTGGTTAAGTGAGGTTGTATTTGATATCCTTTAGGTCCTGCTCAAGAGCTTTTTGAAAAGCCTTTTTTCCAGTCAGTTGCGAGGGCTCTTCGTCCAGGAGGAGTTGTGTGTACCCAAGCAGAAAGTATATGGCTCCATATGCATATCATCGAAGACATTGTAGCAAATTGTCGCCAGATATTCAAAGGTTCTGTCAACTATGCTTGGACAACTGTGCCTACATACCCAAGGTATGTTATTTCAATTTTTTTTTCTATTTTTCCTATTAGGGCCTGTTAGGAATCGTAGGATTGACATATGAACAGTTTGTTTGGGCTTATCTACTGATATAAGCCTTTATGAAAGGGTTTGAAGAAGCTTATGACTTGTTAAAATAAGCTTAGCTTAAGCTTACTTTTCATTAGCCGTGATGATTAGCATATCAAAAAAATTATTCGGAGCTTATACCTCCATTCGAATCGTATCCAGCACCTTTTGTTTTCTCTTGATTGCATTTTTTTAATGTTACACAGTATTGCTCTCCGTTGTGAGCCATTATGCTTGAGGTGTTAAGTGTTTTCTCATGTTTGTATGTTTCTTTTTTCACTTTTTAATCCTTTGAGTGCCATCATTGCAATTGCAATTTGTATTCTTTTAAAGTGCAGCATTTTTTATTTGTTTTATTCTTCATTTTTTACAAAAGAATAACAAAAAGCAATTTTTTTCATTCGATAAAAAAAGCACCAATTTTGTAAAACCCTCCGTCCAAACATACCCTCCATTGATTTACATGTACCTACTTTTATTCTTCCAGAATATACAAAACATTCCCTCCACCGATTACATGTACCTACTTTTATTCTTCCAGAATATGGTTAACTGAAACTGCAAAATGGCCTTAGTCAACCACTCATGATGCTAATTCAGTAGTCAATTGGTTATTTATTTATATCCTGTTTTTGGTTTAGTGATAATTAGAATATTGGAAAACATATGACTATCTGTTTATGTTACTTTTATTGTTTTTCATTTCAGTGGGATGATTGGTTTTATGCTTTGCTCAACTGAGGGACCTCCTGTTGATTTCAAGCATCCAGTGAATCCTATAGATGAGAATGATAGTCAGCAGTCAGAAAGACCTTTGAAATTTTACAACTCTGAGGTATGTTTGATGATGCCCCATTCATGTTCCACCAAACTCCCCTGCAGGATTTTGTCAACTCCAACTCTCCAATTGATTTTTTCTTGTTACTTCGTTTTACTGCACTGCTAAGTCTTGTCTTAAATTTTGTTTACATTATGTGTGGTTTTCATTTCAGATTCATTCAGCGGCCTTCTGCTTGCCATCTTTTGCTAAGAGGGTTATTGCTTCTAAAGCAGCAAATTGAGAACATTTCATCCATTAATGGATTGGTTCATCCGTCAATGAGCCGTGGAATAAGTTAGAAATTGACATTGAAGGGTAACTTTTATTTCATGAAATGAGATGTAGTTGATGGATTCAGTTGCTAGTAACTTTTCCTAGTGAACATCATTGACAAGTTGGAAAACTTTAGTTAGCAGTTAAGGGAATTTTTTGTTTCATGCATATTTTGCGTTTTATCTATTTAAAATTGAAATTGAGTAATTCTTCGAAAATCGTGCTTAAGAATTTGTCGTAATTGCCTCTGATGCTCGAGGTCCACATCTTAAGAACGCAAACCATCCTCGATAATTGCGATTAGCATGTAGTGGATGCTGGTATATAAAAAATCATTGATGAAGCTTTACATAGTAATAATTTATGGTATTAGGTTCTATTTTTATTTTCTTTTGTTGTCTTTAGCACAAACTGTAGGAGATGGTGGTTGGGAAGGGAAAGTGGAGCTACTGGGTTTGAACTTTGGTCCAGTGTACACATAACATTTACGTATATTTTACTTCCAAATTATACTAGCTCTTAGGACACATATTAGGTTCTATGATAATGCGTTGAGGTGCTTAGTTTAGTTTTTTTTTTTAAAAGAACTTAATCCAAAATTCACATTAAGAGTATATAAACATCTTTCTTCGCTCGTTTAATGGGTAAACATTTCATATTGTTGCTTTGACAAGTTCATATCCTAATACCATCCAACAAAACTTGGGTTTCTTTGGGTTTTTTGAAGAAATCTATTGTTATTAGCTTGAATCCGAAATAATTCTTTTAATAATGGATGATAATTAATGCTGACTTAAGGGTGAGTGAAAATTTAAGTAAACTTTTTTTTTTGGTCCAAAGGTATTAAACTTTGAAAGATAGACCTGTGTATTTTTTTTGGGTTTTTTTTTTGGTACCCCCACCCATTCCCCTAACACCCCCACCCAAATTGAAATCCCCAAAATGCCCTTTGTAATCTATTTTTTTTTTTTAAAAAAGACGCATCGTATATATATATCATTTGGGACGTATATCGATGGAGATAATTCCTAACGTATATATATATGCACACGAAGAAGTATATACGATTGGTGATACTAACCACGTCGTATATATACGATCTCTGATGCGTTCACTCTACTCCATCGATATATGTCCCAAATGACATATATACGATGCGCTTTTTTTTTTTTTTTAAAAAAAAAAAAAATTTAACGGTCATGATTTCGCTTTCAAAGTTGATCTACTGTGTGTAGATTGCACGCCAAAATCAACGGTTGATAATCTTTTACCTCATCTATAAATACTCACTCCCACCATCACTATTTTCACACCAAAAATTCAACTTCCTCCTTCTCTCACACATCACAAGTGAAGATGATGCAGGCTTCGCTAATGTCATACTACGAGCCTTCTTCCTCACTCTCCGTTCATTCTAATATGGGGTTTGTTGATCATCAGGGCATCATCTTGAAAGATGATGGTATAAGTTTCGATGGGAGAGATGTTGTTTCGTGTAGGTTAAAACACGATATATCATTTTCTGCTCTTAAGCAGAAACTACTGCAGATGGTTCAACCGAGAACGCAGCGAACATGAGATAATTCGTATTGTTTATCTGAAACCCGAAACGACTAGTGGAGGCATTTCTTCGGTCTACCATGGATGTCAACAATGAGGATGACGTCCGAGACATGATGTCCATTCATATAACAATTAAATGGAGGAGTTACATTCATTTGTACGTCGAAACCAGAAGGACCGTCGCTGAGATCCTTCGTCGATTAACTCCACCAGCTCAGTAGTTTCTATTGTATTTTCATTTTATCTGTCTATTTTTATTCAAGTTGTTTATGTTTTATCGCATGTAACTTTGTTTTATCGAATCAATGAAATCAAAAATTCATGGAAACTCGTAAAATAAATAAAACATCCAAAAAAGTTAATAATATAATAAAGTGCCAAAATAATATCAAATACATCAAAAACAAATAAAAATCCCTAACGGCGTCCACCTCGTCCTCGCCCCCGTCGTCTAAGCTCCCCAGCCACGTCATCCGGTGCTGCCATCCCCACCATCCTATGGAGTGTCCGATACGCCGGACTGCCATGCGCGATGTCGCCGTCACGAATCCCCTCTCTACAAGCCCTCACAAGCTCCCTAATCCAGTCATGATCGTCGTAGCGTATCTCAGGGGAGGGTGTCCAGGGCTGAGCTCTAGGTGATGGTGGTGATGGTGGAGCCGTAATAGTCTGGGATATAGAAGCCCGTGCGTACCACTCTAAGTAGTTACGTCACGGCTGATCCGACCTCCGAGCAACCCGAGTAGTGCGCGCAGATGTCCTCCACAGATGCCATGAAGTGGACGATCCCAAACACGCAATCGGTATGACTCGGACGGCCACTAAGAGGTCACGTGGGATGATCTGCGTGTACCCAAACCGACGCACACACCTATCGGGCATGTACGGAACTCAAGTCACCCACCGATGAAGCCTCTGTAGAGGAGATCTCGCTCAAAAAGTCTACCACCACTGTCCTCCTCAAATGGTCGCCAGCGGACATCCTCGCCTCGGCTCATCAATCATCCTCCCGTAGTGGTGAGCTTGGTGGTCGACTTCTTCTTCTTCGGTAGCGCCCGCAGAAGTGGCTCCTTGCACCGGGATATGACCGGCAACCTATCCACCATCCGGAAATACCACATAATCCAAGCACGAAATGCAAAAATAAATAACATATTTAATTCACAAAAATTTACCAAAAGTCGGTCGCGATTTAACAAAAATACAAGAAGTTAAAAGGTATACCCGAAATAGGTGGCATACCCTCCACAATCGCTGCGTAGTCCGAGATGACGCAGTTGTTCAAGTCATGATACATGGCGGCTAGTGCACTGCACCCCATGCATAGCCTCCAAGAACCTCTGGACTCGGATCATCCAGTAGATCAACCACTTAGCCTCACCGCCTCCGGGTCTTCGTGGTGAAGATCATCGTAGGTCGGAAGGCGAAGCGAAAAAGCCCGACAAAGAATCGTGATGTCACCCCCTCCTCCAAGTTGCGCTCATAAACTGCTCCACCCATTTGAAGTCGTAATATGGACCCCACGGGTGTTGTTAGCGACCTCGACCCGTGACACACCCAAATATGTCTCAAAGAAGTGGGTGGCAAACTCCGAGCTAACGGTGAGGGCGGGAGGTGTGGCATAGTTCCCGGATGGGAAGGTCAGCAGATAAGAGACGTCATCGGTGAGTGATCGTCATCTCACCAAATGGCAAGTGAAATGACGAAGTGTCTGAGTGCCACCTCTCAATAAAAGCCGACAGCAACTCATGGTCTACTGTGGCGTGGCCGGTCTGGAGAAGTGGGGCCAATCTGGAGTCCCTGACCACAGTGGTGCGCTGAAGTAGGTCAGGGTAATGAAGATGAAGTCTAGTATGGACTTTGTTGCCATGAGCCCATACTTTGACAACTCGCTGATACTCCTGAAATAAAAATAAATAAATAATGTAAGCAAAAGTGCAGACTATGTGACTTAAATAAATTATTTAAGCAAAAAATGCAAAACTTACCGGGTCAGCGAGTATAGAACTGCAGACATGATCTGCCAAGTCAGTGAAAAGAGAGGGCTGACGCTCCTCCTGAGGCTCCTCCTGAGGCTCCTCCCGATCTTCGCGAGGAGGCTCCTCCGATCTTCGCCGAGGCACCTCATGATACTCGGACATGGATGGTTCGAGTAATAAGCATCGACACAGAACAACGCTTCTTGATACTCGGGAGGTGGGGATGGTAATGAAGAGGTTGGGGATCATACGGGGATGATATCGAGGAGTAGGCCGGGAATGATCTTGAGAAACCGCCTCCCCTATGCGAATCCTCCCGCTGCGTCTGCTGCGCAGTAATCCCCGAGATAGAAAGCTCCAGTGGGTCGATCATCGAGCCGCTCAGCCGATACTCACCGCCTCGTGCTCATACTCACCGCCTCGGTGTGCTGCTCTCTCGCTCCGTCTTTGAAGCATGGAGCTGATTATGCCTCCGAGTCCTCGTACTCGGAGCGATGAGATGACTCCCATCTCTCTCGATCGGAGAGACCTCACGTCTCCTCTATGCCTGCTGCCGACACTGCAGTGAAGAAGAAAAAAATTAGTAAAAAAAAAAAAAAAAAAAAAAAAGCTCATCGTATTTACATCAAAAACGTGTATATATGATGCTTACTTTTTGCTCGTCGTATATAGGGTGCAGTGGGGTATATACGATTGGATGAATTTACGCTAATCGTATATACGCTGAATAGGGTATATACGGTGAGTAAAAAGTGTTCGTCATATATAGGGGTCTGGTGGGGTATATACGATTGGTTGATTTCTGGGCTGATCGTATATACGTTGAAGCTGGCGTATATGCGAGTGAAGGTGGTCAAACGTAGGTATGACCAATTGTGTAAAGAAATTGTGATTTTGTAAAGAGTCAGGGGTATTTTGGTATTTTCACACGGTGGGTGGGGGTGTTAGGGGAATGGGTGGGGGTACCAAAAAAAACAGCCATTTTTTTTTGGTCAAGACCTTTGTGTATTAAATGGGTTTTATATTGGCTATTGCTTTTCCCACACCCCCTCCTACTCTTTCACACCCCTTAACAAATTTTATTCCAAAAATAACCTCGCGTGAAACGCTGAGTTCACGTGTTTAAAGACTGTTCGAACGACCTTGTTCGAACACGTTCGAATGACCTCGTTCGAACAGGTGAAATTACGCGTAAGAGGGTGTGAAGTCAATATTTAACACACTCGAACGATGTCGTTGAACGGGTTGAACAGGTCATCATGCGAACACGTTCGAATGACCTCGTTCGAACAGGTGAAAAACACTCAAAGAGAGTGTGAAGTCAAGATTTAACACACACGAACGATGTCATTCGAACCTGTTCGAAGGCCCGTGTTCGAACGGGTGAAATTTCGTGAAAAAAAAGAGGTTTTGACTGGCCTTTTGGTCTTTTCACACCCTTGTGGGGTGTGTTTAGAGTAGGAGGGGGTGTGGGAAAAGCAATAGCCTTTATATTTGACAATAGTAAGTGTGGGCTTTGAGAGTGACTAAATGTGTGGCATTTTTATTTTTATTTTTACTATTATAATTAATAGCAGATTATTTTTGTTTCGGTTTGCAAGTAGGGTTTTAGTTGCCTCACCCTTGGAGTGAACTTGATGATGAGATGTAACACTTAGAGTTGTACAAATGACACTTCATATCTACAATGATACTTGGTTACACAAACATGACACTTGTTGCTAACTTAATATTAAGTGAGAGATCTCCACAATAATAGAATCATCCACTTTTGAAAATCAATAAGAACACTGATAGAGATTAGACATATCTTAGAGCCCAGTCTCAGGCACCCAAGTTTATGTGACATGTTATTTGGGTTTGGTTTCAAAGGTTGTGATGCAGACCTTAAGGGCATCAAGAGACCTATTTTATTCAAATTGGAATGGTTTTTATTTTATTTTAAGATGTGATAATTATACTTCATTCAAATTATGTTTTAGTTTATATTTTTTAAAAGAACAAACTAAATATGAGAAGTTGTTTTGAGTAGATTCTCATAAAAATATTTTTTTAAGAATGATTTTTTATTTATTTAAAATAAGTGATTTTCAATATGTTACACAAATACAAAACAACTTCTTATTTTCTTAACTATCTCTAAATTATTTAACAACAAAATCACTTATTTTTTAGTCTCAGAACAAACAGATTCTAAGAATATGTAACAAACGGACAACATGTTATCATAAGTGATTATTTTTTTAAAAAAAGAGCCATAACAAAAGGGCTCAACGGTAAAAAGGTCCATGACCCTCCATTCACTAATGCTAATGCAACTAAGACTATGTTATATCTGGTTGCAATAATGTACCCCATATCAAGCTTCGTTATCCACTTCTCAACCGGTTGGCCCCCCAAATGGGTAACATATAATGAAGATTTGATAGTTTTCAGTTTGTTACCAAACAACTGTGCATATAGCGGATCCAATGTGTGTCAACCACGTCCAAAGGGATTGGACCACCTCTAAGGTCGCAAGCACACAGTAACTCATGTGTAACTTTAATCGTGCACCCATATTGACCTCTATCTGTACCCACACTAAACAACTTTTTATCAAACTTATTAGCAATATGATTTAGGGCGTTTACCGAGACTAAACCGCACAACTTCTTGTAGAATGGAGTTTTGTGCCGGGTATCCAAGCGGCTGATACTTTTTTTGAAATGACTCCACAATCTTATCAACTTGTGCATTTATCATACCGTGCATTCCCTCCTAGCATCTACACAAATATCCTCTACTAAAAGCTCAATTCCTCTTCAATTCCCAATGTATCGCTTCAACCCTAATATGAAACCAAAGAAAAATTAACCCACTTCCATAGCATTTAAAAGTATAACAAATAAAACGAAAAGTCAATGAAGGATGATTGCAGATTAAATGACGTACCAATTTGTTATTGTATTTCCAAAGTATTTGTACCTATCAATCTACGCCAATACAAATCTATCCTTATTAGGCACCAACCATGTATCATTCACGTAACTAGCAAATTGGGGTATGTCGACATATGATTGTTCTAACTCATTCACTCATTGATAAAACTCTTCCTCGTCAGTAGAGTTAACTATACTCATCCATAGATCCATCACTGAATAATACCTATCGATCTTCACTAACTGTTTACACTTATGCTATATATCTTCAACCATTATGAAACAATTAATCTTTTTAAAGAATTAAATAATATATAACTTTTCTTTATAAGCAATATATTGTATTGATGGGAGTAGAAGGGGCCTCATTAAAACTTCCATGAACCAAAATCCCCTGGAAAAAATACCCAAGGAAGAAAAAGAATACCCCAAGAAGATTGAGGCTTAAAGCCAATAACAAAACTATTTAACAATTGAGTGGGCTAGCCCGCCAATCAGAAATTACAAACCTACTCGACCTATAAACCACTCCCATGAGATAGACTTAACATGATTGACTACCACCTTTGGATTGAAAACCTTCCCTCTAAACAACACATTGTTCCTGTGAAGCCAAATACACCACGTGGTCGCCGTCTAGACTAAATACTTATACCTGCACGACATCTTAGAAACAATCCCCAACCCGTGTGCATGAAAATGATCAACTCCAACCTAGCTGCCAGTCACTGTAACACGTACCCATCCACCTCTAAATCTCAGACCAAACATCCAGAGAACGATTACAAAGAAAAAAATAAGTGATCAATAAATTCATTATGATCAAAACACAACAGACAACACATGCTATGAGGACCTGTAATAATACTCATGGCTACCAAAACATCACGAGTCGGAAGACTCCCTATCAACAACTTCAAACCAAATACTCCCACCTTAGCAGGAATAAAAAAATGACATATCGTCGAGAGCGTGTTGAATCATCAAATCTAGCCAAGGTTTCTCTCGAAATACTCGAAAAATGCAATATTATATAATTTGATTTTGATTTAATCGTTAAAATATCTCTCTAATGATTTTCAATTCTTCAAATATATAATTATAATTGTAATAACAAAACTTTATTTAAATATACTTATATACTACTAAGTAAAAGAATTTTTGGCGCGCTTAACAAAATGGGCCCCTAGACAGTTTCCCCGCTCACCCATGCTCAGGGCCACCCTTGTATATATACACTAGTATAATTTTCGTTTTGGTAGGAGCTTATGCTTTTTGCTACGATCTCATGATCTCGCTACCCCTCTCTCGGTCCTAGCTAGGTAATTTCTTGGGTAGAAGCTTACGCTTCTAGTTTCGACATTAAGAGTTATGATCTTGCTACCCATTTCCTGATCTTACTCAAAATCTCGATTTTAATAACATTGATCTCCATGTAGTATTCCCATAGAGGTCGAGCATTGGTGCAACTATAAGGCATTGCCTTTTGACATTGAAATCATGGGTTCAAATCCTGAGAACAGTCTCTCCGCTTTTGGGAGTAAGATTGGATACATTAGTCCTCCCCAGACCTACCTGATGGGAGCCTCGTGCACTAGTCCTCTCTCCAGTTATATAACATACTGATGCAATTCATATTATTCTTACAAGCATTTCTGGAGTTGGTATAATGGTGGCTAGCACAACCTTAGTGACTAACTTGTTTTTGTTAATATCTTTCCCACAAATATTTGGATCAGTGGAGTTCATTTTCATGTCTTCAGTCCTAGCAAAATTCTTTGAGGGTGGATTGCTTCCACTTGCCTTTGCAACCTTTTTCCTCTCAGTGATGTACACATGGAACTATGGCAGTGTATTAAAGTACAAAAATGAAGTTAGAGAAAAGATTTCATTAGACTTGATGCTTAATCTTGGATCCAATGATGTATGGTCAATATTGTGAAGAAATTGGAACTTAATTCTATATTTCAGGAAGTGAATCAGCAATACCAGCAAGTTATATATCATCATATGAAGAAACTAGTATTGAATATGAACTTTCAGTATTTAACGAAGCAGCAGAATCAGGATGCACCTACTTGCTAGGACATGGAGATGTGAGGGCTAAGAAGAACTCTTTGTTCTTAAAGAAACTAGTCATTAATTATTTCTATCCATTTCTTAGGAAGAACTGTAGAGCAGGTATTGCTAGCATGAAAGTACCTCACACCAATATCATAAGAGTGGTGATGACTTATGTTATATGGTCTAACTTCCCCTACCTAGTTCCTTATAATAATTCTGCTACAGGGAACACTAACATTGTTTTTGACATTTTTTTTCTTCTTTTCTGATAATAGTGCTTCATAAAATTTTCATAATATCACACCAAGCAAAACCACCTAAGTTAGTTCCATGACCTACGAGTTTTTTTTAAAAGGCAAACGTAGGTATCAATATAGATAATAAAGTCGAGTACAAGGGATACTCAGTCCAAATACAACCGAAAAAAGTCATACACCAAAAGAAAATCCACTGAAAACAAGTGGCTATCTCCTAGAAATACAATCAATAGGATCAACATACCACTCATAAAATAAACAAGAGGAAGAATTACCCCTAGCTTGAAACCATCGCCAAGAGAGGGATAATATCCTGTCAAAACACATTCCGAAAGCAGGAACAGATGCTGAAAAAATACTTGTATTTCCGAGGTACCAAATAACCAAGAGAACAATGCGCCAAATGAGTCAAACCACGTCTGCACCTAGATGGACCACCAACATGAATGAACTGAAGACACAAGGACGAAATTTGCTGCTGCAAGACAAAGTCGTATCCCAACCAACTGACGATAGCGTACCAAATCACTGAAGCAAACCGACACCTACAGAAGAGTTGGAAGGAGGACTCCTGAAAATCCCCACACAAGATACACACATTAGCATCCAAATCAGAGATCACCCCTCTACTAAACAGGTTAGTCCGAGTTGCTACTCTATCCAGGATGAGCTGCCAAGAGAAGGCCACAACCTTAGAATGAGCATAACTCTTCCACACCATGTTTACAACTTGCAGCACCTGATCAGACAACCTCAAAACACAGAGACGCATCGAGTGAGAAGATGATAAGCAGTAGCCACCGAAAACATACCAGAAATATGGAGATACCAAACCTAACTATTTGGCGCCGCTGATAAAGAAACTGGACCTAGTAAAAGGAGAAGATCACCAAGAATAGCCTCCTCCCAAGCGAACAATCGTCCCCTCCAAGGGATAGCCCAACCCACCTGCCCAACTACCACAAGAACTAACTAAGGCTTCAGGGTCGTCTGCTACTAAGAAGAGTCTAGGGAAACTGGACCTAAGAGGTGTATCCCCCAACCAAACATGATGCCAAAAAAGGACGAAGGTGCCATCTCCCACTTTCTTCCTAGAGTTCTCTAAGATCCAGTCCCCTTCTTGGGATTCCCAACCACCTATAAGGCAAAGGTCCTTCCACCAAACTGAAGCGTAATAGGGAATGCTCAACTAATTAAAGTGGGTCGATGATCTAATGGACTAACCATACTTTGAAACCAGAGCTTTCATCCAAAGGGCCTTCTCCCCAGTAGGGAGCCTCCAACGCCACTTACCTAATAAGCTAATGTTAACCACTCTGAGGTCCCTAACCCCAAGGCCACCACCACTCTTCGCTTACAAATATACGACCACCACACCCACATGATTTTCTTCACCCCCAAAGCTCCCCCCACAAGAAATTTCTCTACAGCTTGACTACCTCCTTCCACACACTCACCGACATCTTCATAAATGAGAGGTAAAAAATAGGAATACTACTCAGAACCGAATTAAGTAGGACATTTCTCCCACCAAGGCTAATATACCTGTGTTGCTCAGGACCGAATTAAGCCCAAGATAACTAAAAGGGAGTAACCCCCTCTTACAATTCAAGAATGAGGCTCCCATAATCAAAAAATCCTCTGTGACATTAACTCCAATCAAACTGCTCTTAGCGAAATTCACTCTATGCCCATAGGCAAGCTCAGAGGTTCGTAGAACAGTCTTCATGGCCCACAGGTTCATTTGCTTAGTTTAGTGTAAACAGTTATTCCATCTATTTCGAAGCCAAGAAACTACTTTGCAATTCTTGAAAACAGAAACCAATAATTGAGAATCACATTCTTACCACAAAAACTAACCGTCTTTAATCTTTATCAAAAACAATCTCTATAACCAATATATATATATATATATATATATATATATATATATATATATATATATATATATATATATATATATATATATATATAAATCGAGAAATCTCATCATGAAGCACATAGCTGTTGTCAATAGAGGCAGAAAAACAACTAAAGATAACAATACTTATTAGAAAGTTAGTTTACAAGTTAGTTAAATTAGTTTTCAATTGTAACTACTTTCTTAGTTAGTTAGTTAGTTGAATTTTTGTATTTTCTTTCACTAGAATGTGCACTATATATAGTGATCACCTCTTCATATTGTAACAAGTTTTTACTTCACCATTCATTTGAATGAAATTTATATTCAATTCATAGATAGAGTTTAACTCTTAATATGGTATCAGGAGCGATTATGTAGCTTCCACGTTCATCTCTCATCGGTCATTCCTCCATTATCTTCTCGCAAATTTATTCTTTTGCTTTGCGATTCATGAACAATGGTGTTCATCACGGTATCAAAAGAAATTTCTTGTTTTTTCTTCCATATGTTCTTTGAGATTCTTTGCGTTCATCATTCTTCCTTTGTTCTTTGACTTGCTTGGTTGTTGTTCAACTCATCTCTGCCATGGCAAATCCTCCACAAAACCATGATGACGCATTATACCTCCATCCTTGGGATAATTCCGCTCTTGTGTTGGTATCTCAACATCTCTCTAAGGACAAATTCAGCCACTTCTTGTGTGTATTCAATAAGTTCTTTGAAGCTTCTTCCTCGATCATTGCTCGAGCCCGCTTCATCATCTTTGTTGCGTTTATGTCTCTTGTTTCTTCCTAGTCAAGCTGTGTAGCTATGGAAGAGCGAATGAACCAACAAATGAAATATTTTAACTCATATGGTCTTTCAGATATGTTTGGTACATTTAGGATTTTCTCCTACTATTCTTAGCCTTTATCCTTTCCATAGAATTCAAGGTTTGCTATGTTTGATAAGAAATTCACCATTTGGTTGTATTTCATCTTGTTTTCTTGTTGGATTCTTGGATTGATTTCTTGGATCCACATTTTTGTGCAGGGGTTTTGAAGATCGCTTTCAACGTTCTTTTGTCGACATGTGGTTTCTTGCAAGTTTTCAATTGTCATCAACATAGTAGCACTGATGTTTGGCCTTGTAGAATGAGATTTCAATTTTCTAAGTTTCCTAAAGTGTCTACAATGGTTGCTGAATGGATTTCATATTCATGTCGCTTGTGTATTTGAATTTTTGGTTGGCCGATAGTGCAAGATGTATGAAAGCTTTATTTTAGCATCTCATATCCAAGCTGGAAGATCTTGACATCTCTCTTCCAACTTGAGGGGGAGTATTAGAAAGTTAGTTTACAAGTTAGTTAAATTAGTTTTCAATTGTAACTACTTTTCTTAGTTAGTTAGTTAGTTGAATTTTTGTATTTTCTTTCACTAGAATGTGCACTATATATATAGTGATCACCTCTTCGTATTAGAATGAGTTTTTACTTGTGAATTCATTTGAATGAAATTTATATTCAATTCATAGATAGAGTTTAACTCTTAATAATACTCCTATCTATCTCTAAAAATACCAACACAAGCATAAACCACTTATTATGAGGGAATAAGTAGCAGAGGTATGAATTTAAGGACGAAATTGATGTTTAGTCGCGTATCAATTGAGGGGTCAAGTCAACTTAGTTGATTTCTGATTTGTTGTTTATATCCAAATGTTTTATTAGTTGTTGTAGTCCATCATGTCAGATAAGAATTCAAAAATGTTTGTGGTCCAAGGTAATTGACACCCTTCTCATTTTTAATGATGCATTTTCATATGTCATTACCGTTCTTGATACTTTCTTGTCATGGGCCAAGGTAATTGGACCCATAGTTATAGGCTAATAGGCCAAACTCTGTTTTTGTCCCTTATTTGTCTTATTTGATTAATAATACAATGGTACCTCCACAATTAGACACATAATCTGTGTAATTTTCTTACATCATCAGAATTGTATTCTCTAAAATCTGCATGAATGAATGTATCATCTGCTTAATGTCTGTTTCATTAACTGAGATCCCCTTGATTTGAGCAATGATACTCACACAAATGAAATTATTGAACAAAAAAAGGACAAATGCTTGAATATTAAGATTACAAAAGTGATTTGATAGTTTGTGATAATAAAAGATTTGGTTCTGAGAGCAGCATGACTTGCCGACAGCTTCAAATCACTGTTCTTATCATACAATTCAAAGGTAGATGATTATTAACATTAACTATTATTTTGAGTAGGGTCTTTTCAATTTATGGATGGTTATACATTTATCTCATGTATCATTCATAGTATTAAATTATAACAATAAGTAGGGTCATTAAGGTGATCATCCATTCATGCCCTTTAATGTGTTCAACATCAAACTACTCTATCCTGTTTTCTTTAATGCTATTTTTGAATGGAGAAAATGAAAGGTAGATAATATATGAGAATCATGAGCAAATGCTATTTTTGAATGGAGAAAATGAAAGGTAGATAATATATGAGAATCATGAGCAGTTTGGTTCAGAATATTATTCTCCACATGTGTTTTATGTCGGGACGCACATGAATCTTCTCTTCATCTTTTCTACATTTGCTTTTGTGATCTGTGTATGTCACTGTTAGTTGGCTGGGTTTTTACTTCGTCATGCAGCAAGATATTTCATCTTTGTTTCTCTAGTTCATTCACATGGGCGGGCCAGCGAGATGCAGGTAGTTTGTCGTTCATCTGACATACTTTCCTCTGAGTTATTTGAGACTTGAGAAACAGTTGTGTTTTCTCTAGAGGTTCCCAACTATGGGAGATGATTTGATAGGATACATCTCTTTCATGGTGTTTGTTCTAGGCTTGGCGTCCTTCTCCTTCTTGCTTATACTATGAGTGGTTTGTAGATTCTATTGATTGTATTTTCAGAAATTTGTAGTTTTTGTCTTGTGTATTTTCATTTGTTTGGAGGTAGATTATTCGTTTGTATATGAGTTGAGTACCCCTTATACTCAACTATTATTATATATTATTATGTTTGCCGTTAAAAAAATGCAAGCATAGTGCAATTGAACTAGGGATGGCAAAAAAACCCGCACTCGTGGGTACCTGCGGGTATTACCCGTGACGGGTATGAGACAAACAGTTTAACGGGTACCCGTGGGTTGAATAAACAGATAATTATACTAACTGTTAATAAATGGAGCGGGGCCAGATATTGAAGTACTCGTGCCCTCGTGTACCCATACCCGTAATAAATATACATATTTGGAAAATTTTCTATTATTATTAATTTTAGTGTTATTTATTTTCTTTCATTAACTACTATAAGCTAACAAATAAATAATAAAATAATTGTACAATGAAATGCCTAATTTTTTTATATGAATGAAGAGAAAAATGGTGTTTAATAGGTTAATTTTGTTTGTTATTTGAAATTTTATTTTCAAAAAAAGTAATTCAATTATTATTATATGAATGTATAATGAAATGTCTAATTTTCTATATGAATGAAGAGAAAAAAAGGTGTTCAAAAGGTTAAATTTTGTTTGGTATTTCAAGTTTTTATTTTCAAAAACAAAATATTTCAAAAATTAATATTAGAAGTATCCATGGGTATCCGCAGTGAGATAATACCTGTGAAAAACCCGCTAAATAGGTACCCGCGTGGGTATGGGAC
This sequence comes from Oxytropis ochrocephala, assembly GCA_020916435.1. Classification (NCBI taxonomy): domain Eukaryota; kingdom Viridiplantae; phylum Streptophyta; class Magnoliopsida; order Fabales; family Fabaceae; genus Oxytropis; species Oxytropis ochrocephala. The sequence continues at coordinate 21,273,485 of CM037092.1, forward strand.
AGGTATGAATAGCACTTATATTAAACGGGGAGAGTAACAGTTAACTACTACTTGTGTCCGCCCCGCCCCATTGACATCCCTAAATTGAGCAGCTAAGCATGCTTTTGCCTATTGAAAGTGTGTTGTAGCCTTGTAGGATCGTTTTGTGTAAAAGACATGGATACATCCTCAAATTAAATTGGATAAAAGTTTGAGGCAAAATGCTAATGCTAATGCTAGATGTACCGGATAGGAACAAGATAGTCTCTGTGAGATTTTATTCCCTCAAACGAATGTGCATGATGAAAGGTGTGTACATTCGCTTCAAATTTGTGATTGGTGTCCCAGTCGTCGAATAAGCCTGAAAAGAATAAAGAATAAAGAAATAGGAATAGGAATAAAGTTGAGATCAATGTTTATCTGTGTAGGGCTGCGGTTGGCATAGATGGCGGCAAAATTGAGATTTTATTCCCTTGTTTTCATGATAAAGGTTATTAGGTAAATTAATAAATTTTGTTACTTTTAATGGAGGTCGAGAGATACTATGAGATTGGTCTTGGAGGGATGGAGGGACACAATTTGCGAGGGATGAGACATAATTAGGGGTGAGAATAGTAGGAATGCTGTGAGCGCGCTTCGGTCAGAACTTTACGATATCTTTCGAGTCGGACCAGGTTTTTTTTTAAATAGACAAGGTAAAATATTTTTCAAAAGCTTATTTAAATAAAAAAAGTGAACTACGCACCATCAAAAAAAAAAATTAGCCTACTGCAGAATGACCTATTTAAATAAATATAAAAAATATTTTAAATTACTACTTATATCAAACTTTTTATTTTGTGCGAAATCATTAAATTGCTAGTATTCTCAATTAATTTAAACATCTTGACCTCATCAATTTTATACATATTTAAAGTTATTATTATAAAATAGAATTTAAACAAGATGTCATGTAAAGACATTTTCCTAAAAACTTTCTTTAAGTCTCAAATTAGAACATAATCTCATTGACCTATTAGCTTATTAGTTTATTTACAAACTTTACCCTATTAAAAGGTTGTAGGTTTTGATAAAATAAATATTGAAATAGGCTTTAAAACAGGCTTTCAGGCCTTATCAGGGTTTCCAAAAGGTCAGGTCAGACCTAAAAAATTGGCCTATGATAGGACACAGGCCAGACTCAGGCCTAACTTTTTTAAGGCAGGCCAAGCCCAGACCATGCAAAGCCTAGCTCGGCCCAACCTATTCCCACCTCTAGACACAATATGAAAGAAATGAGAGAGATGTAATGGCTTTTAGAGGGTCGATAATTCCAACAGATAGTGTTGAGTATCTCAAATATGAGAAGTCTCATATTGCTGAACAAAATAAAAAAATATGTAAGAGACTATATCTACGAACCAATCACCTTAAAGTTTTAGGTAAAAATGTGGTATAAATTGCTTATGACTCACAATAAAAATACAAAATAAATATATAAAAAACTCAATAGACAATGATAAAATAAAAATTATTAGTTGAAAATTATGGAATGCCAACAGATTAAAATCTCTAACGATTAAAAATTTCATTGAGTACATACCAGCTGTATGCTCGTACATACGCATGAGTAACATCGTATTTTTTGTATAAATAGACTTGGATAAAACTCATTTACAATATCTTTCAAGTTGATAATAAGCGAAGTTTCATAACTTTAGAATATTTTCTTCAATTCACATTTTTTATCATTAGATAATTATCAATCAAATGTAGCTCCAATAGCGAATAATTATACGTAATAAATTTTATCATTAATAAAATTATACCAACAACATGTAATATTTTTCAATCAGAACTCACAAGAATAATATAAAATAATTATTTTGATAGAATGTAACGCTCTCTACTATAGAGAATTAACAAGATAATGAAATTATATCAACAACATACAATGTTTACTCATTGAAACTAAAAAATAAAAATTAGTTTTTTCAAAAATATCTAGTATTTTCTTGTTGAGGCTCAAAGACAAAATGTTCATTTATAAGAAATAAAGAAATCATATCAACATGTAATGTTTACCTGTTAGCGTGTTATATTTCTCCGTAAGAAATCAAAAGTAATGAAATTATACCAACAACATGTAATGTTTACCCATTAAAAATCGAAAGAAAGATAAAAAATATTTAAAAAGATAAAATATTCATTTATAAAAGTAAAGATGTTTTTCGTCTAATATGTTAAGTGGATTAAATAGAAGAAAGCAAAATACAGATTTTTAGTAGCGGATATTTTGATTAAATAGAAGAAAGCAAAAATCTGATTTTACATTGAATTTCTTTCCATTTTCTTTTAATTGTCTGTTGTTGTTCCTCAATCTCTCCACGAAAATTACCATTACTACCGGTGCGTCCCTTGTGTTTCCGGGTGTCCGGCTCCTCCTTGTAATCTTCCATGATGTTTTTGCCTTTTATCTCGTCAATGTTCTTCTAATGTTTGACGTCTTTGTCTTGTTGATATGGTTTTTTAACGTACTGTCCGAGCTTTCCTTTTTTGATAAGGTCTTCATTATCGTCTTTCAACGCGTTGCAGCGATTTGTGTCATGGCCGACACTTTGATGATAACGACAATACTTGTTACCTCTTAATCTCGGTCTTGGAGCGATAGGATCAAGATACCTTATCTGCTTAAACTCATTGTTCTCATCATTCTTGCAGATATCTTCTCCCCGCCACATATGAGCTCGGCGTAATCCACGATGTCTCACCGGCCTAGGTTTGAATTCCCGAGATGGGCCGCGGCCGGAACCTCTGGGTATGTTCGTGTTCGGGACTCCCTATCTGTCCGAGGCCTAACCTCTTTGGAGTGGTTGGCCCCGTGCTTCAAAAGAACTTACTTGCTTCATCACCTTCCTCATGGTCTATGTATTTTTACTCGAAAGTCGGAGGAACTCTCCTAAAGTTGAGGGTTGGTTTATGCTTACATCGGTTTGGAATAAAGTGCTTTTGCGCAAACCACGAGATAGGAAATATAGACGAAAATCCTCATTTAGACTGTGCACCTTCCACCTACTGCGTTGAATCTCGCAATAAAAGATCGGATAGACTCATCATCTGTTTGGTGTACAAAGATGCGGCACCATCCATGACTTCGCCTAACTTTGGAATGTGCAAAACTTGCGGAAAACAACTTGGAGAGTTGCTCCCGAGGATGAGATTGAATTCGTCGGGATGTCCACGAACCATATACTGCGGGATTTATCAAGGGTGAGGAGAAAAATCTACACATTATCTCACACAGGGCATTCCATTACATCATTGTCTCGTAGTATTCTAGATGAACATCCGGATCTCAGAGGCGTCGTGAGATTTTCAAGTGTTCTCGGGGTTTCTCCAACCCGCGGGAATGGGGAAATAATCTATCTCGACGTGAATGGTCCTCTTCTGGCCGGAGTCGTTAAAGCGGGACTCACGAGTGCCGCTTGGATTGGAGCTTCACGAAGTCGATACATAGAGCGGTGCTGCCTTCGCTCCGGTGTTATTCTATTACGGTGATGACGATGTTCTCGCCTCTGATGTGCCTCCTGGCTTCTAGAACGTTGCCTTCGTGGTGAGGATGAAGCGAAAGATGAGTATTCCTCACAGTGTCTTCCATGATTTCAGGGGTGGTCCGAGGCTCTTCCCTTCCTCGTCTTCTTGAGGGGGAGCGATGGTAGTGACGTCGTCTAGGAGGAGACCGATGCCGTCTTCGTTGCTCGGGTGCCCTACCGAGCTCTTCAGGTTCCGCCACCGGGTTAGCCAGGGGAATATAAGGCTGTGGAGAATTCTGGTCTGGTATATCCCGAGCTCGGTACACCGCAATCTCGGCTTCCAGTTCAGAAATCCGGAGGCTCCGAGCTTGGTCAGCTTCATTGCGTTGATTTAAAATTCGGACCAGCTGTTGTACGGCGTCCACAGGAACTGGAAGGACTGCTGGAGGTGAGGGAAGTCGGGCTCTTGCCGAGTTTCCATGAAAAGCATTTCGATCCGATACAGATTGAGTCACTGCTACTCCTTCAGGAGTTCCCCCTAGATGGGGTTGATTGTGAGCTGGTTGAGTCTCGACCGGTCGGACGACACTCGCTAAACGTAAGCCAGATCTTAATCGGGGAGCCATTTATTGATCAGAAAAGAAAGTGAAAGTATTTGAATTCAAGAACCTCCCACTGTGGTCGCCAATGTTCAGTACCTTGTCTATGGGTCAGCCGATCCTAGACAGTAAGTAGGAAATGAGGTTTCAAATAATGGTCACGTCCGATGTTGATGTTCCGAGACGAGGTGGGGTGTCATATAGCAGCCACTCCGATGCTAAAGTCAGGCGTTGGAGAGTTAATTGCAAGTATTAATGGGTAATAAATGCTTACCTTCTCTCTCTATTGATGGTTGTATTTATAGAGTCAAAGGGTGATCGTTGGTGTTGCTTGAGGCCGTCCGATTTTATGCTTAGATCTTGACCGTTGGATCTCACAAAGTTAGTGGGCCATTCATGCTAATGGGCCTTCAACTTGTAAGCCCAATAATTTGATTTTTGATGGGTGGTGTGAATAATAATGGAACTTTTACTCCATAACACATATGATCTACTCAATTAAAGGGAAAATTTAATTACGCAGTTATACAAACTTGTAATGTATGATGCTGAAGGTTAGTTTATAAAACCCCAAGAAAATAAGCTCAATGTCGTAAAGATAACAATGTTACAACGTTAGTGGACGAATAGAATAAGATTAGGAATGAAAATCTTAGAGAGAAAGGTGAGATAGACACAAAAATACCTATATTATGGGTTCAAGACTTCACAGTGGAGAGAGAAGTTAAGGGATTTCAATTTTTGAGGTTTTTTCTTAGACATTTTGGTGGGTTTATGGATATTTTGTTGGGCTCATTTGGATATCCAACGGATATCCATCAAATAACCGAATAAAAAACCATAACTATTTTTTGATAAATTAAAATAACTAGTTATAAAATTATCATAAATATTCGGATTTATTTAACCGGATATGAATATGGATGTGGTTTAATCGTGTAACCGGTTAATTTGTGCACCCTTAACTGTAACCCACGTTCCTCTAATAAAAATATATAATGGTAGAAAATTTAAAAAAAGTAAATAAACACGAGCATCAAACTCGATCTCATGTGTTTGTGTTATTGTTATTTGCTTCTATGTCTCAAAAATAATAAAAATTAGGGACCGTGGGCTGGCCTAGGCCGAAACCCACATATGTCCGTGGATAATTTTTCAGTTTCGTTGCAAAATTAAAAAATTAAGGGCCTTGGGTTGGCCCTGGCCCACTGGGGCTTGGGGCCGATGTGGGCTTTTGAAATGAGGGCTTTTGGGCCCATGGCCCTATGGGCCATGTGGGGTTGGAGCTGGGCTGGCCCACGTGGGCCAAATTGACAGCTCTACGCAAAGGTCCAATAATATGGTGACGTGTGGTAGTGACATCATTGCTGACGTCATCTCTGTTTGTCACTTCATTTTTTTTAACAGAAAAATTAATAGAGGGGGGTAACTGGAAACACTTAATATTTGTAAGGATCATTTTAAAACTTTTTTTATAGGGGGTAAATAGATTATGGTGATATTTGTAAGAGGTAAATGATATTTAAGTTTTTTTTTGGCATGAATTAGACGAAAGAGTTAACTGAAGAAATTTATAATTCTTTTTTTGAAAGTAGGATTTCTTAAGGTAACTAGCTAGGATTAGACGAAAGAGTTAACTGAAGAAATTTATAATTCTACAACAAAGTTGAAAGTGAAACTTTACAAAATTAGATATGCTTTCTCAATCATCCATATAGGTCGGTGTGATCAGGTTGGCTACATAAGAAAACATAGGCAATAATCCAAAATGTTGGTTTGAAATGAACACCATACACAACAAAGTCATTCTTAAATTAAACTGACCACTTGAATTAGATGGTAAATATCTCTTCTAACTTAACCAAAGTTTTGGGATAGAATTTAGGCTTGACAGCAGCGTGTTAACTCTTGAGGAGAGTTTTTCTTTGCTCATTGTGACAAATCACGGATGATACACGATTTATACTAAACTAATAGGATACTCACAAGTACGCATTGCGAGTCTTTATTATATTCTTTTTATGAATAAACTTAGACATAATTTAATTAGTCTAAACATTTACCACGTGAAAATAAAGACAAATTTAAAGTAGATAAAAAGGAGTGGCAAATAAAAATAGATAAATATTAAAATCTAAAAATGTAAAAGTATCATTTAAAAACAATTTGTGCATTTATCTCGTGTATTTTATATATCACTGCAGTATTTAGTGTTGTCATTCCGTGTTTTTTTTATATATCAATGCAACTATCCCGTGTTTTTATTTATATATCCCGTACTTTTTTATATATGTCGGTCATGATTATCCCGTGTTTTTTTATATATCGGTCTGATTATCTCATAGTTTTAATTGATTGTTTTAGTTGCTTACTAAATTATAGTAGATAGTAAAATATAGATAGTAGATTTTTTTTACCAAGAAAAGAAATGTTTATCCCGTGCATTATTATATATCTATGACAATTAATCTTTTTTAGTATTGGTGACAAATATTTGTCACATGTGTTTTAAATATTAATCAGTAGTTTAAATAGTGATTAAGTCTTCTTAATATTTTTAGATATTAATCTCGTGTTTTTTAATATCGATCTGATTATTTCGTAGTTTCAATTGATAATTTTAGTTGATTAGTAGATTATAGTAGATGGTGGGAAAAGAAAATGTATATATATCAATGTTGTTGTCCGGTGTTTTTTAATATATCAGTGCAGTTATCATGTGTTTTTATATATATCATTGCAATTATCCCGTATATTTTTTATATATCGATGCATTTATCCCGTGTTTTTATGTATCGATCACGATTATCTCATAGTTTTAATTGGTTATTTTAGTGATTAGTAGATTATAGTAGATAGTAAAAGATTGATAGTAGATTATCAATAAAAGATATTTATCCCGTGTTTTATTATATATCTGTGACACTTATTTGTTACTTTTCAGGTATTAGTGACAAATATTTGTCACATGTGTTTTAAGTATATTAGTGCAGTTATTCCATGTTTTTTATATATCAGTGCAATTATCTTGCAGTTTCAATTGATTGTTTTAGTTTATTAGTAGATTATAGTAGATAGTGGGAAAATAAAGTGGGTAGGTTTGGTTTAAATTTTGAAATTTGAAAAAAAAAGTAGGAGAAAGTAGAAAAAAGTGGGAGTTCAAACTTTTGTTTTGCTGATTGGATGATTTGCCCTATGGGTTGTATGTTATTTGTATAGATTGAGTACTCTTTTTCCTTTCAGAGTCTTTTTTTCATTGGGTTTTTGGCTCTGAGAGGTTTTAATGAGGCCCCTTGGGGGTCCCTCGCAGGTTCCCCTCATGTTGTTGTATATGGGTTGGAGCACCCCTTGTGCGCCCCATAGTGGATTTTTCTGATTATCAAAAAAAAAAAGTGGGAGTGAGAAAGTACATTGGAAGAAGAGATTTGAAAAAAGTGTGATAGTAAATTATAATGTTGTTCTTAGTGTGTTTGAGTAAATTATAAAGAGGTATGTTTGAGTAATTTAAGTGTAGTTTTTTTTTTGTATAAATAAATATTAGATTAAATAAATTAAACTTTAATCATAAAATCCGAACATATTGCTTTTTGAGTTCTATTAAGTTATTTTTAAATTTTACATTTATCTTTTAATTTTTTCTCAAAGTCATTTGTTATGTTTTAAATAAATTTTATTTTTATCATATTTTTAGCTTTCCTTTAATTCATCCTTATCAACTACTCCATCCGTCTCATATTAAGTGTCCTGTTTGGAATTTTTCTCTGTCTCAAATTATCTGTCACTTTAGAATCTCAATACAACAATTATTATTACTTTCCAACAATACCCTTACTTTACAATATAAATAACCGTGCATTTGCTTCAATCGAGAAAGTTAAAAGATATTTTAGTCTTAACACATTTTTTTACCATAAAAGTTAGCATTACTAATCATTTTCTTAATACATGCGCATAACCTTAAACGACACTTAATATGAGATGGAGGGAGTAGTATTTAATAAAATCTAATGTGTTCATTAGCAACGGAATCTCACCATCAGTCATCAGTCGAAATTTATTGTTTGTGACGGATTCTCTTGCATTAGCGACCAAAGTAGCATTTTTGTTGCAGTGAATTTTGCCTAAAACTTATTAAAAAAAAGAATTTTGCCCAAATTTTTTGTGCATTAAATTTAACTGAGGTTGTTTATGAAATAAAAACAATTAATAGAGTAAATTTTGTCAGATTTTACTTACATTTAGAATTATTTTATTTATTTTTCTTATATATGATATCAGAGCGAGTGGGTTTATAATTAGTTATATGTCTAATTATATATAAACTATTCTCTTAAAATTGCTAACTAAAATATTATACTCAAGCTAGTGTTTTGGTGGGATAACGCATTGCTTGAGTATGATGAATGAGTCGTGACCTAACAATGGATGTGGTATACTGACAGCTAAGTTGTTTAATTAATGATATATTTAGTCTTACTCATGCTTTGTTTTACCTAATTAAGCATCTGATTAAGTATTATTCTGGTTTATATATTTTCATATTAATAGTGGGCCTGTAAACTTATGACGTTTTATAATTAATAATCCATAAGAAGAGGAATATTTATTATTATCGTACAAGGTGTCATTTTCTTTGCTGATTTTTCTATGTTTGATTAGGTTTGGTAAACACCAAAAGGCCTACCTTTTGGTAACAAACAGAATCCGAGTAGAATGAGATCAAATTAAATAATCAAATGATAGCCAAATAAAATAGTATGGAGAGGCACTTGAGATTAGCTAAGAGAGAAAATGACATGCTGAATAAAACATGCATATATCATGTCGATCAAGTAGAGACACGTGAAACTTTGGTAAGTGGCTAGATATATTCTTATGAGCTAGACATTAATTAGTTAATTTTTTTTTGAAATAATTAATTAGTTAATTAATTAAGCATATTAATTATTGGTGTTCAGGCCGGACACAACTTACTCGCGAACTAATTAGACGCCAAGTGACAAACATTTACATCACACAGATCAAGAAGTATCGACATTAAAATCAACTATTTTCAATTAATAAGATTAGTGTATTTGGTTAGAAGAGAAAGGGGAGAAAGAGAGAAAGAGCCGAGAGAGTAAGGGAAGAGGTGACAAATAAAGTAGATAAATGGTGTTATTTGGCTTAGACATGTTCGAGGTCCTTTTAGAGGTTTCTTTTCTTATTTTTGGAGGGGCGGCAATCTCAGGTGGTTGCTTCTCTAGGTGTGTTATATTTTTTTTTGACAGCTCTAGGTGTGTTATTTTGTTCTTGTCGAGGTATAGGTTTTTGTGTGGGTGTTTTTATTGGGTCTATCTTGTATCTCTTTTTTTTTTAGATAAGCATCTTGTATCTCTTTGATTGTGCTTTGCTTTCCGTTTATCCTTTAGGTTAGACCATTTCAATAAATTCCTAATTATCAAAACAAATGGAAAATAGAAGAGAAATAGGAGAGAGATAGAGAGAGAGATGTGTCTCTTAATTAGGTTGGATAGAAAGAGAGATCGAAGAGAGGAATGATATTACTTTTGAAAAGACAAAAATATGAATAACCTAAAAAGCAATATATAATTTATTCTTTAATTTAATAAATAAAATATTTATTTTAATCGTTTAATTTAATTAACTTAATATTTAATTCAATTATTTAATAAAAATAGCCAAATATTTCTTTCAATTAGCTAAGTATTTGTGTTAATCATTTAATTCAATTAGCAAGGGTAATTAAGTGAAGGTAAAATGGTAAAAGCATAATTTATGAGTCTTTTCTTCTCACTTTCTTTCCACAACTGGAGATATTACAAAAAACACTAAAATAAGTTAAATAACCATCCCTTTATGGTGGTTTTAGGTCATTTTTTTGATTCGGAATCACTCATTTGCATCATTTTTTCTCTCCTTACATCTAAGCAAGTGTTATTCACATGGGCTTGACTTTTTTTGTGTGTGTGATTTCGTCGTCTAAGTACGACACGGTTGTTTTGTTCGTCGTCTTGTGCGATGTAGTTTGGTTTTCCGTCTTGTTACGGTATTTTTCCGTCGAATTGATAGATCGACTTCGACTCGCTACAGACTCAACTAAATGAAGACTCGGTCGTCAACGCTACAGATTGGAAGCATGAGTACTTTGTGGCTTTAATTTTGTCATTTTCGTAGTCATTTTATTAGCCATGGCAATGGGGTGGTCGGGTAGTGCATCCCCCATCCCCGCCCCTTTCTCTAGCTGGGCTGCGTTTTGCATCCCCCATCCCCCTCCCAAATTGGGATGGGTTCTCTGCGGTGCCCGTTTTCGCCACTAAGAAGTTATAGAAAAAATAAAAATTAAATTTATGATAACTAATAGAATAAAATCATTATTACTATACACTGAATAAATAAAATCAAAAAAATTAAAATAAACTTTTATATTAAAAACCGATCAAAATTAAAAATAAACAAAATTTATGTAACAAAACGAACGAACATATCTATATATGCATTAAATAAAATAAAAAATTAATTTTGTCAAGCGGGTTCGAGCGAGGGCGAAGTGGGTATCAACATCCCCAAACCCAACCCCATCCCCGGTCAAAGTGGGTTTCCTTGTCAAACTCGGGTCGGGTCGGGTGGGAACTCGTGAGTTAAGGTTTTGTTGTCATGCCTACGTTTTAACTTTTAAGCTATTAACTTAAATGCTATGAGTTTGTTCTTAGATTCATCCTTTGAAGTTCTAGAAATGTAGAATTTGTATTGTTTTCTACGTAATCCTCTCTCTTTCCCATTTCTCCCCGATCAACCAAATATGGGAAATTCACTCGTCTTCCCTATCTCTCTCTTCACTACCTCTCTCTCCCCTATATTTCCACTCAAATAAACACACCCTAAAAGTTTAACTTTTTTACAAGATTGTTTTTTTTATAAACCAGGTATCCTCTGCGCGCAATTATAGAGACTAATTCTTTGAGTCGGGCAATACCACAATGAGCGGCAAAACTATCCCTCAAGAGATTTAACACAACTGCATGCCCAAGGCTGGATTCGATCAATGACCTTGTTAAGCTGGAAGAGACCCCTACCATTTCATTCAAGTACTTGGATTCTTCTCCTTCATTATTGTTCATCTTCCAGTCGTGATTTCAGTTTTTTTTATTAAAAACTAGTTTTTAAAAAATGATTCAGCAATTTTTTAATGCCAGCCACATAAGCATGTGTAAGAAACACAACATCCTAATAATAACCACATAATCAGCTTGTTTAGCGGTGTCACTGTTATAACGTTAAGTAAGATAACAGTGCAATATTTTTTAAAGTTAAGTGATCTATTTGTTATCACGAAAATATAAAGGAGCAAATCAAAAATAGAAAATAAGTTTAGAGATGTCGAATAGTATTTTGCCTTTTTTTTTTTTGGTCGAATTATAGTATTTTGCCTTTGAGAAAGAGAAAAAGAATGAAATATATCCTGAATACGTTTCCTACACATACGGCTGCCACGCTTAAAAGAGGACACTAGTGAATCAACACCTGGAGTGCAAACATGCGACAGACATGTTTATTTAAAAATTGTAAGTCGACACTTGTGCATTCTCCCCAACTTCACATAAAAATGTATGAGTCTTTTTATAACAAAAAAAAATTATGAATATTTTTGGCGGCTTTGTTAAAGTGGCTTTTAAGGTGAGGTAGTAGATGTAATATAATATCAACGGTTATCAATCAGTATAAAGATATAGTAGTAAAAAGTAGTGGAAAGCGAATCGTTAAATTACGAAATGGCGGATAACTAACAAACTAATGGATAGTAAATGAAATTTAGTTGATAGCGAAATGAGTATTTGGTAAAACTACTGGTTTAAGTAGCTAATAAATGTAAAATCACATAAAAAGATATTTACTTATGAATAAATTATTTAATGATGACAAAATAATTAATGAGAAAAGAGAAGTAATTTAAGAAAAATAAAGAGGATAAAAATGTCAAAAAAAGTGAAACGTTATCTGCTATCTGCTAGCATTTGAAAAACACTACTTAAAGTAGCGTTTGAAAAACGTTAAACGCTATCTAAAAAAGCAAACGCCAGCCTTTAGTCTTCTACACGCATGTGATTTTCTTCCGCTTATCCGCTAATAGATAGGATTGCGCCAAACAGAGCCAAAATCTCCATCCTTTATGAATTTTTTAAACTATTTCAAATTGATTTAAATTTTAATAATAGAACAATGAGAGATTTAGTTAATCTCTATTTGAAAGCTACCTTATTTAAATTTGATGAAATTAATACTATCTCTCGTCCATAATATAAGAGATGAATAGTTTTTTTTTGGTCCACACAATTTTAACCTAATCGCAAAACTACCACTACAACCACACTTTTTTTATCGGTATTTATTCTTTTTTTTATCAGTAGCACTGCATCCACATTTGGAATTGAATCTTGAAACAACCGACTAGCAGTAAGTGAGAAGAATAAAAGGGTTGAATATTAAATTTAAATTTATTGAAGCATAGTTTAAGAATAATAACATTAATTAAATACGGTAGCAATAGTTAGCATTTACTCATATTTTAGATCACCAACATACGTTTTGTTGCTTATATTCGAGAAGAACTCGCCTATGGGAGTAAAACATCATAGCCTAAATTTATATAAAAAAATACTAACTTATTTTTAAATGTATTAAATGTTAACTTTAATTTATATCCTAAATGTATTAAATGTTAAACTTAATTTGTATTCTTACTTAAGGATAATACTAAGAGCAATTAAGCTAGTGAAATTAGGAGTATTTATTGTTAGTACAATTTTAAATGTCATAAATAAGAGAAGTATTGTTATTATTATTAGTTTAATATTATATTAAGCTTTTGGTTTTTAAGGTGAAAAATGATGATGGAAAAGAAGTGGTGGGTTTTAGTCAAAATATTAGGTCATGAATAGACAATAAATAGTGTTTAACAAAAAGCGTTAAGTGGACTTTCCCAACATGATGATGCTATCTCTGATTCTGAGATTCCATTCCACTATTGGCGAGTGCACATAATATGGAAAATATGAGCGTCTGCTTATAGCCTTATACAGAATGTGAATTTCTTCTTATTGTCTGTGATGTGATAGCCTATCAAAATCTAATATTGGGTCAACACCATTTTATTCAACACCAAAATAATCATCTTGAAAAATGCATGCTTTCTTTTTATTTTTAAAGACAAATGTAAAGATTGAGTACAAGTGGTACTCATCCTATATACAACTGAGAACCACAAAAAAGAAAGCTCACAAAAATCTACTACCGTCTAGAAATATAGCCTATAGGATCAACAAACGACTCATTGAATAAACAAGATGATGAGTTCTCCTAGCTTACTCACCATTCTCTTTCTTTACAAGAGCTTTCAATACTCAGTGCCATATAAGTAAAAACTAGCCCCATAATTCGTTAGTTTACGAGACTTGAACCCGACTCTCCTTCAGACTCATTTGGTGCACTCTCTTCGGTATCCCTGCATTCCGCCAACCGAAATACCTACTTGGGATGCGATGCACGAGTTGACTAAATTCCGTATAATCGAGTAATTAAATTTTTTCAAAAGACGAATATCCCATCGTGTTTGAAAGAAAATTTTGGCATTGGCCAACACCAAGCTTGTCAAGTGTGAGAATCAAACTCAGGAGCACGGGGTCAACCCCCGTGCCCCAGGGTAGCCTATGCCCTTGGGCAAATGGTGTTAGTTTGCTAAATATAAAATTTAATAACTGTGAATAAAAATTAAATTATAAGTATAAATTAGATAAAAAGATTATCAATTTAAAAGGAACATTAACAAAAACATTTAAATTGAACATCTTCGATATATAAAATAAGAAGAAAAAGTCTAAAGAATTTTAATAACATAATCTACATTCATCAAATGCAAATATAAAAAATTAACTCATAGTTAGAAAAAAAAAAGAAGACAACACAATTCAAAAGTGAAACACTCGGGTATCATGCATAGTTGAAAGAAAACTCATGATAAAATAGGAGCAGTTATACAAAGTGGAAAAAGATTATGGAGGTTTTATTGTAAGTGTTGCTGAAGTTCCCATTAGAAGAAGATGATGAAGGTTCTATTGTTAATGTGGTTTAAGTTCTCACGAGAGTCAATGCAACAACACTGTCATTGAATATTAAAGAAAGATAAAAATATATACCAATTAAAGAATGGTTTTAATACCCATTGGTGGAAATGAGCAAAATAAATAAGACAACACAGGTAGAAAGTGAAACACGTGGTATCTTGCACGGTTCGATGGAAGTTACCAATAAAATAAAAGCACCTATAGAAAGTTGAAAGAGTATGATTGAGGGATCTATTGTAAATGTGGTTGAAGTTCCCGTAAATAAAAATTAAATTAAAACTATAATTTAAATAAGAAGGTTATAAAATTAAAAAGAAAAGGTTATTGAGCAACAAACTTCGTGTATTTGAACATCTAAACTTTTTTCGGGACTCTAAAGTACCCCAACAAAATATACTGTCAGCAACACACTTTACGTATTTTTTCACAAACTTATTATTATTTTTACCAAACCGGTTATTTATGAAAAAACTTCGGGTATTTGAAGAGTTAAAAAATATTTGAATCCCAAAGTACCTCAAAACACACTCTTTAACATTTTAGTTTACGCATTTTGTTACAAAATATGTTTTTCACCATCAAGTACACCAAAACACACTTTTTAGCATCTCACTTTACTTATTTTTTTCATGAAATTAATATTTTTTTCACCGAATCAATTATTGAAGAACAAAATTTGCATACTTAAACATTTAAAAATTTTCGAGACCGTAAGATACTCCTTAAAATATAAAAGAAGAAAAAATAAAATAAAAAAACAAAAAGAAACAAAAAAAACTGAAAAAAAAGTGAAAAAACAAAGCAACAAAAACAACTGAAGGAAAAAAAAAGACATGCAGTTCCCGCGCGGCATGCCAGGCCGCATATATAATATAACAACAATGTTATACAAACAAAAAAATTTAGACAAAAGTAGACAAACACCAACTCACAACACCAATTAACCAAGTTTTTTAGACCATTTAACCAAGTGATCAATTAACCAAGTTTTGTATACGCCTCGAAAACTGTGAAAAAGCAGGTTGGCTAAATGGTCTAAAAACTTGGTTAATTGGTGTTGTAAGTTGGTGTTTGTCTGTTTTTGTCTGAAATTTTTGTCCAAATAACATTTTTGATAATATAAAGATGCCATGTTTTGTGAACACAATATAAGTAACTTTAGTAATTTAAGGCTAATAGTATTTTTGGTTATTTATCTTTAACCAAAGTTTAATTTTCTTCATTTATCTTTTATTTTCTTGTTTTGGTCATTTATATTTCATTTTTGTGTCAGTTTGGTCTTTTATTTTTTTTTCTCACTTTGGTTCTTTTAAACAAAAACACAAAAAAAATGAAGAACATTATGAATGTCTTCAAGCACACCAAGGTCCATTTGATTTCTTGTTTCTTGAATAACTCATGCAATATACGATCAAATTGAAAGAAAATGGACTCTAACTTGAATAAAGTTTACAGAAAATATATATATATATATATATATATATATATATATATATATATATATATATATATATATATATATATATGACAACAAATATAATGAATAAAATGCACAATGAACACTCGATATTTTTTAATGTGGAAAAGCATAGGTAAAAACCACGGGTCTTCCAGACCAAAGAAATAGCTCCATGCTACAATCAAATAAATGGTGCACAAATAGTGCCAACAAGCAGCCAATAACAAAGCACAAACGCTTACAAAATGAAGAAAAAAAGATGAAAAATACCCAAAAGTGCTGCGAAGCCAATTATATCTCTGTCCTCATACCTCGTTTCGACAATCCAAACGGTGAAAGTGAAGATTACGTCTCAATAGCATGCTGTTCAAATTTCAATACGATCCAATAGTTAAAAAAATTCACAATCGCAATTTTATTGTGATAGGTTTGAGAACAACGGGAATAGCTTTCCTCGCCTTTTTTTTTCTAAGTATGGAATTTAGCTAGCTCAAACAACTTAGCATCCAAAACAACACGTATCCAATGATACCCGTCATCAATGTGTTTAAGACCTATTATGAAGAGTCAGATTCTTAGCAAGATAAATAGCACTTTGACTATCAACAAAAAACAAATATTAATTTGTCTTGAACATAACCAAGCTCCGACAATAATTTCTTCAACAAAATCAACTCTTTGCATGCTTTGGTAATGACCATGAACTTTGCATCAGTAGTAGACAATGCAACACATTTTTCAACCTAGACTACCAAACCACAGCTCCCTTGCAAATTTAATCATTTAGCCCGAAATGGACCGTCTAGAATCAATATCTCCAACCATGCCTGAGTCGAAGTACTCCACTAAAATAGGTTTGTCACCTCCAAAACAAAGCCTCATACAAGTAGTACCATGAAGATACCTTCAAATATATTTCACAACATTCCAATGCGTTCTACTTGGATTTGACAAAAATCTAATGACTGTACCAACAATATGAGCAATATCTGATCTTGTACACACCAATGCATACACAAAACTACCCACAACAGACTCATAAGGAACTCGCTCCATATCTACTTTTGCATCTTCATCGGAAAGGTTTTATTTTGAACTCAATTTAAAATGAGTATCAAGAGGAGTGATTACCGCCTTAGAATTTTCCATCTGAGATCTCTTCAATGCTCCTTCAATATAGTGCTATTGTGATAATCAAAGTATATTCTTCTTTCTGCCACGCGTGATTCTTATACCAAGAATCTCTTTAGCTGCTCCCATGTCTTTCATGGCAAAAGACACGCCCAAATGATTCTTTAACCTATCAATCTTTGAAATATTTTTCCCAACAATAAGCATGTCATCAAAATATAAGAACAGGATAATGAAGTCATCATTAGAAAAATTTCAAACAAAGACACAATGATCAGAAGTAGCCTTTTTATATCGTTGGTTACACAAAAAAGACTCCAACATCGTGCACCACTGTCTTGGAGCTTGCTTCAAGCCATATAGACTATTTTTCAGTCTACACACATACTCTTCCTTTCCTTCATAAGAAAATCATCAAGTTGTTTCATGTAAATCTCTTCCTCCAAATAACCATGAAGGAAAGTTGTTTTTACATCCATTTGCTCTACCTCTAATTCAAGAGTAGCCGCCAAACTCAACACAGTTCTAATTGATGACATCTTTACCACAATCGAGAAAATTTCATTAAAACCAACACCCTTTCTTTGACATAAACTCTTCACCACTAGTTTGGTTTTATACCTTGAAGACTTAGAGTTAATATCATGTTTCACTCAATAAGTCCACCTATTTTCCAAAGCCCTTTTGCCTTTTGGCAACTTCACCAAATCATAAGTGTGATTATCATGGAAGGACTTAATCTCATCATGCATTTCATCCGGACACTTTTGATTCTCTTCCATCTCCATGGCATCTTGAAAACACCCAGGTTCCCTTTCATCACCAATGTCACAAACTCATTAGAAGTATACCTCGTAGATGGTTGTCTTTTCGTGTTAGACCTTCTGAGATGAGTTTGGGATGATTCAAAAGAATCACTAAGATTATCATCTTCTGACATCTCATGCTCCTCTTCCTCCTCCTCCTCCTCCTCCTCCTCCTCCTCCTCCTCCTCCTCATCATCATCATCATCATCATCATCATCATCTGGAATATTTAACTCATCTTCAAGTTATTGACCATTAACATAATCATGTGGCTCACTATGCTGAACATTACCAAGAACATTAACATTTGACAAGTTTTCGTCTTTCTTGGGTGTATTCTTCTCCACCTTATCCATATCTTCAGTAGTCTAGTCTCCCATGAACACCACATTACAACTTCTAAGAAACTTTTTCCCTATAGGAGCATACAACCTATAACCAAATTCATCTTGACAATAACAAATGAAAATACATTTATTTGACTTTGCATCCAACTTGGACCTTTCATCCTTTGGAATATATACAAAAGCCTTACAACCAAAGAATTTCAAATAATCATAGTTGACATTCTTGCCAAACCAAAGTTTATCTTGAACCTCGCTATTCAAAGCAACAGCGGGACTGAGATTAATAATATGCACTATCGTGTACAGTGTCTCACCCTAGTAGTGCTTGGGCAACTTAGTTTCAGAGAGCATACACCTCACTCTCTCAACTAGTGTTTGATTCATCCTCTCTGCTAAAACCATTTAGTTGAGGAGTTTCAGGAGGAGTCTTTTCATGTGCTTATCTACCTCTCAACCAATTAATGGAATTATTTAAACTTCTACAACACTAGGTGTTTTGTCTTCAAAGCATAAACCCATAATTTCCTGGAACAACCATCAATAAAAGTAACAAAATAAAGTGGACAACTAAATGATTTTACCTTTAGAGGGCCACAAATGTCAGAATGCACTAGTTCAAGTAGCTCTGACTTCCAAGAGAAATTCTTTTGAATGATACTTTAGTTTGTTTACCAATCGCAAGAATGAGAAAATTTCTCCAAATCTACATCCTTCAAACATAGAAGGACATCCTTTTGGCTAAGACATTTAACCCCTTTTCACTAATATGACTAAGCCTTCTGGTGCCACAAAGATGCTTCCATTCCCACATCATTCACACTGCCTATTGAAACCATAGCTTTTGTCTAAAACAATTGAAATTTTCTTCCTCTAGCCACAACCAAGTAACCTTTGTTGAGTTTCCACTTTCCGTAACCAAAGTGATTATCATAACCACAATCATCAAGCATAGACATTGAGATCAAATTAAAGAGAACATCAGGAGCATGCTTGACTCCTTTAAGCAACAACTGCATTCCTGTTGGTTTGCAAACAAACATCACCAACACCAATCTCCTTAGATACACCAATATCATTACCCATCTTCAACACTAAAGTCACTTAAAGTATAAGATGTGAAGAACTGATTCTTCGATGTAACGTGCAATGTAGCACTCGTATCAATTATTCACATGCTCTCATTCGACACAAGATTAACTTACTCATCATCAGAGAGAAAAACAAGATCATCACTAGTAGTAGCAGTAACACAATCATCATCATCACTTTGTTTATGCTTACCTTTCTTGCTTTTATTCTCCTTCTTCAACAAAAAATAATTCTTCTGTATATGTCTGTTCTGTGACAATAATGACATTCCACATTCTTTAACCCAAACTTGGACTTGCTCGTGCGCTTCTCTTTACCACCCTTCAATTCCTTTCTCTAAATACCTCTCCCCTATTTTCATTGACAAGACCTCAGATTGAGATGAAGAACCAAGTGTCTTCCTTCTCATCTCCTCATTAAGTACACTACCCTTAGCCGTATAAAAAAACATCATTAGAGTCGAACTCGTTATAGAAATCAGAAATGTCTCCCAAGAATCTGGTAAAGATAATAATATAAATAGTCCCAAAAGCTCATCATCAAACTTGGTACCCATTCCTGACATCTGATCAAGGAGCCCTTGAAAATCACTTAAGTGATCTGAAATAAAAGTTCCCTCCTTTTACTTCAAACTTATGAAGCTATTCAAAAAGAACAACTTATTATCCCTGATTTAGAAGCATACAAGGATTCTATCTTTTCCCACAAAGTTTTTGCATTTGTCTCATTAGCAATATGATTATAAGCATTATCTTATACATATTACCGAATCAAACCACACACCTATTGATGTTCAAAATCACATTCTTCGATAGATGCAGAATCTAGCTTTTTAGTACCAAAAATAGGAAGATGCACTTTCTTCACAAACAACAAATCTTCAATCCCACAGCCCCACAAACGATAATTAGTACCATTCAAAGAGACCATCATTACATTCATATTTTCCACCATCATTCAAGGAAGTAAAGTCCCTAACCAAGAGCTCTGATACCACTTTGATGGGAAATCAACACATAAACACAATAACAAACCAATTTACAATGGACACAAATTCTACAAACTTGCAAATAGAATGAACAAAATGCACAATGAACACCGATATTTTTAACGTGGAAAACCCTCAAAGCAAGGGTAAAACCAAAGGTAGTCCGGACTCAAAGAAATAACTCCACTATAATCAAATTAAAGGTACAAGAGAGTCTCAAAATGGTGCACAAATAGTGTCAACAACCACCAATACAACAAAGCACAAAAGCTTACAAATGAGAACGAGAAGATGAAAAGTACCCAAAACCACAACTCCAGTGTGAAGCCAATATCTCTCTCCTCAGACCTCATTTCGACGATCGGAACGGTGAAAGTGAGGAGTTGTGTCTCACGAACCTGCTATCCAAATCACATTGTGAGATAGTTAATTGGAATCTATTGTCATGATGTTGAGCATGAATAAGGGAAGGACCAAAACATTCATGGGAGTGGAGGGTAAAGTTCCCCACAATTAGGCATGACATCGAAATCCATACCCGCGGGTACCCACCTGACTTTGCCCAAGTTTGATAGGGAAAACCGCTTTGATCGGGACGGGGCTGGGTTCGTGAATGTCGATACCTGCCCCGAACCCCGATTCGAACCCGCTCAACAAATTATTAATTAATTAATTTCTTTTATTTTATGCATATATACTCAATCATTTTGTTTCATAAAATTTGTTTATTTTTAATTTTGATCTATTTTCAATAGAAAAGTCTATTCTAACACTTTTAACTTTTTTTATCATTATATAATAATTATGATTGTATTATATTAATTATCATAAATATATTTTCTCATTTTTCCTATAAATATGTGGCGAAAAACAGTGCAGTGGGAACCCGTCCCCGTTTGGGACGGGGAATGAAAAATTAACCTGGCCCTAATAAAGATAGGGGCGGGGACGAGGGATGCAAAACCTACCCCCGCCCTGCCACGTTGCCATGCCTACTCACAATAGCCCGAGGAACACTGATGGAGCAGTGCAACTCCTGAAGGCCATCCCAAAGGGCTTGTCTAGGTGCATAATGAGGGACAACATAGACAATGGGAGGAGCCAGGGTTGGTATTACGAAAATTTACTTCTATGTGGATAAATTGAGAGGAATTCCCGATGTTGGAAATCTTCCACATAGCAGAATCCCATAAAAGTCAGATGCCACCAGCTTGACCACAAGCATGTTGGATTAATTGGTTGTTAAAACCACATCTGTTAGAAATCTTCTTGGCAATATTTCCACTAGTGTGAGTTTCAAGAAGAGCAATCATAGAGGTAGAGTATTCCCTTCAAGGTCTTTAACTAGACCAACAATGCCTTTGGTCATTGTGCCTGAAAATTCCAACGAGATAAGATTCATCATAAATATGGGGTTTTGACGGATTAGTCCTCCAAAACTTCCATGGAAATAACTTCCATATTCACGTCTTGAGAAAACTCCATATGATTACGCAACCTTTCTTGTTGCCAAAAGTCCGTAGTCCTCCTTTTCTATGAGAGTTGTTTCTGCTTTCTAAGTAGTTCACTCTGCTAACATCAATATGAGCTAAGACTTGTTTTTTTTTGACCAAATGAGCTAAGACTTTTTCCACATAGAACATGTTCATAGACTTCATATAGGCCAAAATGGCTTTTTGCCTATTCCCTAGGTAGGAGCTAGACCAAACACAAGTCAAGTACCGGGAAATTATGCTAATAATGAAAGAGAACAAGTACGAAATGAGTGTAAAAGTTTCAATCCTCTTTATTGGCCTACACGGCGTTATATATGGTACAATGAGTGATAAATGCTAATAATTGCGAATTATGGCTGTTGGGTCATTACAAGACTCAGGCGAAATTACAGGGATAATAATAACTGCGTTGACCGTCCTTACTGCAGAGTTTGCCGAGTAATGAGGGGAAGAGGTAAGACCGGCCGGTCAATCTTGAGATGTGAGCTTCAACCTTCTGGTCAGTGGTGTGCGGTCGAACCTTCATATATACCGGTCCGTCCAATTAGAAACAAACTTAAAATTCAATTTATGAGTTAGACCTAAAATGTTATAATTTATAAAAAATATCAAATGATTTTTTAAAGTGTAAAATTTACAAATATCATGACTCAATCATATTAATGTAGTATCCTAATCGTGTTAATTAAGGAATTATAGCTCAATTGTCAGCTATTATAAACATAGCATAGAATCTTATCAAAATGTAGGAAAAACAATAGAAGAAGATTTCATCTAATCTCATCGTATACACTTCAAATCCATCCCATAAAAATTCACCATAACAAAACTAAACGAAAACAAATGGATAAAGATAACAATTTGTAAAATCTACAGAACAATTAGCTCACGTTTCAATTGATCCTTATCCTCTTTTCTTAACCTTGATTTCTTGGTTTTTTTATACTTTCATAAATGCTAGTTACTTGCTTCTTTCCCTGTTTATTTAATAATAAAACCTTGTAACTTTAGGTTAAGTTCTTAATAATATACCCCTCTCACATAAGAAATGTGAAGTGGAGAGAAGATCACGCTCTTATCAGCAAAAACGCTCAACTTCCCACCAACCCCACCCCCCACTTTAATTTTCTCACTCCCCCACCACTCTATCTCTCTCTTTTTTTTTTTAAGAATGAAAGGAAGACTCTCTCTCTTCTTTTTTTTAAGTATGAAAGGAAGACTCTCTCTAGCTTTCTCTAGAAATACACGCAAACTACTTCCTTTTTAAGGTCTTCAAATTTTGATATATATATATATCAAAAGCTTTTTCACACACTCTTTGTGGCTTTTCGTGTTTGCTTCCTAGTTTCTACTACTACTTTGTTTGTTTGTTCGATAGCTTCTCATATAAGAGAACTTTTATTTTTCTTCCCTCTCTCTTTCATATTAATAAAAGATATAAAAGATAAAATAACCAAACCGATATTTAGTGTGCATCTTCCTTCACATCCTATTATTCTTCCAAAAAATAAAAATACCCTTTTGCTAGCTGGGGTAGTCGTTTCTCAAAGTTGAATCTTTATTATATTTTTCCCAAGAAAAAAAACACCCCATCATGGATCTAGAAAGTTATTTATTAATATTTAATTAAAAGATTAATTTTTAATCTTTTTAATTAAATTTAAAGAAACACTTTCTTTTTATTTTAAAAAAATGAATTGCTTCGTACTCAAAAATATATATAGTATTTACAATTACACATCTTCTTACTTTCTTTCAATCTTAGTTTCAATTTTGTAAACTATATTTTATTTTCAACTGAAGAGGAGTTTCAGCAATTGGGTGATCATCAAAACCTTAAATTTCTGTTAAAAATGGTTCTTTGAGACTTTTCAACGCGCATGTCATGGATCTGGAAGATGGAACTCGAAGAAATTCAGTTAAGGTAAGACTTGGGCATGTTTCAAATCACGAAAAGTTTCAATTTTTCCATCATGGGTAGATTCTATTTTCGATTCAAACAAATGTCATCTAAAATGCTTTACAACACCCTTCTTTCTTTTTCTTTCTTGTTTTACAGAAAGAATCATGGAGAACAATTCTTACTATGGCATATCAGAGTCTTGGAGTAGTATATGGAGATTTAAGCATTTCACCTTTATATGTATTTAGAAGCACGTTTGCTGAAGATATAGGACATACAGAAACAAATGAAGAGATTTATGGTGTTTTGTCTTTAGTTTTCTGGGCTGTGACATTAGTTCCTTTGGTTAAATATGTTTTTATAGTGTTAAAAGCTGATGATAATGGAGAAGGAGGAACTTTTGCTTTGTATTCTTTGCTATGTCGTCATGCTAGAGTTAATTCTCTTCCTAATTGCCAAGTGGCAGATGAAGAACTTTCTGAGTATAAGAAAGATATGTGTGGTTTTGTACCTGATAATAAAAGCTTTGCTTTTAGACTTAAGAATACTCTTGAGAAACATAAGGTTTTGCAGAAGATTTTGCTTCTTCTTGCCTTGATTGGAACTTGTATGGTTATTGGTGATGGTGTTCTCACTCCTTCTCTTTCTGGTAATTCTCTTTCTCTTTAAGTCTTTTTTATTTAATTTTTGTTTGTTTTTTGTTTGTCAGTTTTCAACAGGAACTTATTGACTTTTGTGTTAAGTCACTGAGTTAGTTATTTTGAATGAGTGCAGTTTTCTCAGCTGTGTCAGGATTGGAGCTTTCAATGTCCAATCACCATCACTCATGTAAGTTTATCTTGATCAAAAGTAGAGTACCAATAGTGATAGTGATTTGTTTTAATTGTTCTATTTTAATTTTATTTTGAGAAAATAGGGTATGCACCTTCTGTGTAAATCAGTTTTATACCGACATCCAAATAGAGTTTCTCTATGAAGCCTGAACACAACACAGACACGTAGATGCTGAGAAGAATTTGAGAAAGTAGAAGTAATTGAAGTGTCGGTATTGGTGTCTGACACGACACGTGTCAGACATCAGAAACGTCTTCAGTGCTACAAAGGAGTCTCTTATTTTGCAATTATTGTTAAAATCAGTTACAAGAATGGGCTGACATGGCAAAAAACCGATATTTCATTAGATGTCAGTGTAAAACTAATTTACACTGATAGTACATCTCTTTTCAACTCTTTCATGTGATTTATAATTATATCAGAGTTTGGTATATGCTTTCCTTTTCTCAGTTTGGTGGTGTTTCTCACTACTTTTGTTGGAATGTTTGTGAGAAATTGTATGAAGGACAAATCATGATGATGCATATTTTAGGTTGACCTATATTTGTATAGTTGATAGTTAATGGTCACATGGCTGATCACATGTGCTAGACTCCAGCAATCTTAGCTGCATGTATGGTTTAGGCATAACCAGTTTGGTGGTTTGGTTGGACCTTGAAATGATGAGCTGTAACCCCTGCTTGGTAGTTCCGAAGCTGGTTTTTTCGGACTTTTTCTAGGATCAGAAAGAACCGCTATAATGACCATTGCATACTGGTTTTTTCGGACTTTTGCAGCTCATTCCTCACTAATAGTGCTTTTGAAAATTGATACTTTGCAGATGTAGAAGTTCCAGCTGCTTGCATAATATTGATAGGCTTGTTTGCACTTCAACATTATGGAACACATAGGGTTGGCTTCTTGTTTGCGCCGATAGTTTTGACGTGGCTTATTTGCATTAGTGCCATTGGAATATACAATATATATCGCTGGAACCCTAGTATATACCGCGCACTCTGTCCTTTTTATGCTTGGCGATTTATGCAGAAAACTCAGAGTGGAGGTTGGAGGGCCCTTGGTGGAGTTTTGCTGTCCATAACAGGTTTGTCCATGTTTGTTTGATGATTAACTTCGGTTTTGCGCTAATGTTCACGCCGTTTTTTTTGCACTTTTACAGGTTCAGAAGCCATGTTTGCTGATCTTGGGCACTTCTCACAATTATCAATCAAGGTATGCTAGGTTTCATTTAGGGTCTGTTTAGGTTGGGTCATGGTAGTTAAATTAAGATATCGTTTTGCCATTTTTTTGTATCGTGTATCGTATCGTATCGTGTATCGTAAGATACATGTACAATAAAAAAAATGACAAATTTTGTATAAAACAAATAGCATAAGCAAAACAATATGATATAATATATCATATATAAACTCCAAAATACTTCAAAACTCAAGTCATCAACAAAAAGCAAATGTTTTCAATCCTAAATAGAGATATAGTCTCAAAACAACATGAAATATATCATGTATAAAGTGCAAAATATGCTTGAAAACTCAAGTCATAAACAAAAAGACAAATACTTTATTTAGGAGTGTTGCAAAGTTGGAAAGTTAATAATAATAAAATAGAAGAAGGGAGGAACTGTTCGAAGAGGTTGGAAGAGGTAATAATATATAATAGATGTAGAGGGAGAGTAAACGATTCAACTCTCTATTCAGTAACTTCTGTGTGTAAAACCTAAATTTACAGATTCAGATTAAAAAAAAAAGCCCAAGTGAAACCAATCTTAACAAAATCGGCCCACTTTGTCTTAGCCTTAGAAAAAAAAACGATAAAAAACCTTAAAATAGGCCCTGTTTGGAATCGGGTATGCGTGACCCGACCTGGTTTTTTGCACAGCACACTGCGGCTCTGTATCGCGCGATACGTCTGTGTATCGCGATACTTGTGTTACAGCTGCGATACACCACGTTACGGCTGCGATACAGCAACATTTTCGATACGCCCTACGATTCGTATCGCTGGAGGGTGATTTCGTATCGTATCGTGATACGTATCGTACGATACTTACTACAATGGATTGGCTTATGAATGCTTATTTAGGCTTATCTACTGTCATAAACATTTGTCAAAGTGTTACATAAGCAGCTGTTTTCAGCTTATTTTGATAAGCTCTCAATGATAGTTTAGCGAAAATAGTTTATAGCTTATATGAAAAACAGGTTGACTACATTTTCTCTTTGATTATAAAAGTAACTTTTACATAAGCGTTTATCCTGTAAGTGTTTAATTAAACTGTTTACCCAAATAGGTCCTAATAGAAAATAATCTGATTCCCCTAATATTAAATACAGCAAACATACCAGTTGTGTGTGCTGCACTATGACGCCTTGAAATTTCACGCCGTTGGGTTTATTTACTTGACTGGTTCGCACTAAAAGTCGTGATTTAGCTCCCTCAATTAAGTATTAACAGTTTTAGTTTCAGTTAAACAGCTTTTGGAAATGGCTATTTAGTTAACTTCTCTTTTGCAGATTGCTTTCACTTCTGTGGTTTATCCATCTTTAATTCTTGCATATATGGGGCAAGCTGCTTATCTATCAAGACATCATCAAGTTGAGAATGCCTTTCACTTCGGGTTTTATGTATCCGTACCAGGTAGGTGTTGTAGCTCAGTTTTGTATAGAGGAAAGATGTAGATGATGAAGATTTCTCAGCTAATCAACAATTTTCATTCTTATGCCTTCCAGAGAAATTGAGATGGCCTCTTCTGGTGATAGCTGTATTTGCCGCAGTTGTGGCGAGCCAAGGCATCATAACCGGAACGTTCTCAATTATCAAGCAATGCTCTGCGTTAAGTTGCTTCCCAAGAGTTAAAGTGGTTCACACATCTTCCAAAGTTCATGGACAAATATATATTCCTGAGATCAATTGGCTATTGATGTTCTTGTGTTTGGCTGTAACTATTGGTTTCAGAAACACAAAACATCTCGGTCACGCCTCAGGTATGTCAACGATTTCGAATCCCGTGAAATAACTTTTTGCATAAACATGATAAGGAACTACTCCCTCTGGTCCTATTTTATAAGAAAAAAAATCTTGTTTTAGATTAATTGAATAACTGATGCATCTGATCTATATAGTATAGGCTAAATACATCAGTTATTCAATGAACTTAAAACTGTATTTAGAGAGAATGGCAGTAGCATTGGCAATTTTATACTTAGCATGGTTTATGCGCTTATGAACGTAATCGGTGCTATTTTTGAGTTGGGATCGTAACTGAGATAATATACTTTGCACAACAGGTTTGGCAGTTATTACAGTTATGCTGGTGACCACTTGTTTGATGTCACTGGTTATGGTACTATGCTGGCACCAAAATGTTCTCGTTGCACTCTTGTTTGTTTTCGTTTTCGGAACCGTTGAGGCGATCTTCTTCTCGGCTTCTCTTATAAAGTTCCTACAAGGAGCATGGGTGCCAATTGCATTGGCATTTGTATTTATGACTGTCATGTATGCTTGGCACTATGGCACAATCAAAAAGTATGATTTTGATGTTCAAAACAAGGTTTCCATCAACTGGCTACTCGGCATAGGTCCAAGCATAGGTATCGTGACGGGTCCGTGGAGTCGGCCTTATACATACCGACCTAGTATCTGGAATTCCTGTAATCTTCTCCCACTTTGTAACCAACCTACCAGCCTTTCATCAAGTCCTAGTCTTTCTCTGCATCAAACACGTGCGGTTCCACATGTTAGACCCGAGAACGGTTTCTAGTTGGACGCATAGGTCCAAGAAATTTCAGACTCTTCCGATGCATAGTCCGATATGGATACCGCGATGTCCACAAAGACGATATCGAGTTTGAGAACGATCTTTTATGCAGTATAGCCGAGTTCATACGTGCAGGAAGCACCGGAGCAACTGACGACGAGGTTGAAAAGATGAGAGGATGAAAGTTGTTGGGACATGTTCTACACATACCATTTTGATGAGTGGGGATAATAGTGCAGAAGAAGTTGATAATGTAGTAGACACAGCAGAAACTTCAGAGCTTAAAGAAATAAAGTCACCACAGGTAATTCAACAGAAGAAAAAGGTAAGATTTTTGTTACCAGAAAGTCCAAAGATTGATTCACATGCTAGAGAAGAGTTAGAGGAAGTGATGGAAGCAAGAGAAGCTGGAATAGCTTATATAATAGGACATTCATATATGAGAGCTAAACCAGGTTCAAGTACTTTTAAGAAAATAGCTATTAATTTTGTGTATGAATTTCTAAGGAGGAATAGTAGAGCACCTTCCTTTGTACTTGGTGTACCTCATGCATCATCTTTAGAAGTTGGGATGATGTATCAAGTTTAATTTTAATTTTCTTTTTTGTTTTTCACAGAGGATAGAGATATCATGTACATATTGTTATCTTATATAGATAGTCAAAAAAACTACCACACATATCTCAAGTGGTGATAGAAAGATAGTGTACAAGTTTTGGTCAGTTTTGTCCAATTGTATTATTGTCTCATCTCTTCATTATGTCTATATCTTTTTCACCCTTCTATATTAGTTTTGGTCATTATGCAGAAAATAAAGGGAAAGTAAATAAATGTGTATGAAATAAAAATCAGTAAATAAATATGAACAAGGAAATAGAAAGCTGAATGTTGAAAATTAAGAAAAAGTACAGAAAGCATACCACAAACAAGAAAAACAAAAGCATGTACAAAAATAAAAAAGCAAGAATGGAGGGCTAATTCGAAAGTAAAAGTTGGTTAGTTTTTGGCCTTTTTTTTTTCTAGCTTTAAATAAGTTTGGTATCTTGGTATCGTAATTGTTAAAAATTCTGCAGAATTTGGACATATATCTTTAATGTTTAACGTTTTGGATTCCACCGACACTTTTGATCAACGACCTATTTTTAGTCAAAGGACTTGATTGACCTATTTTTAAAGATGGACCTATTTTTAGAAAGCGAAGGAGAAGAAGAGTTTCTATTTCTCTCGGATCTCCTCAAAGGACTAGGTGTCATCTTCAACTTTTTGTTCTCGATTTGCTTTCAATTGGGAGTTTTGGTGGTGTTCTCTTCTTTGGTGGTGGAAGTCGAACCACTCAATCGCTTCTTTGATAATGCCTCATTTGTAGACCTTGAAATTGGTCTTCTCACGGTGGTGGTGCGACGAACTAGCGTCGCTTACCATACTATATCTTCTTTGGTTAAGAATTAACCCTAATTGAAGCGAGAAATAGCAAGTGTAGAAGAGAGAACACGGGAATATGATTCTTTTGGGATTTGAAACTTTAGAAGGCGTAGTAGTTGGGGAAATGGGGAAATGATATGTGCGTATTCTCCAAGTAGAGGAGGATTTTCAATAAGAATTACGAAATTTACGGAGAGATGAGAGATAAAATAGAGAGAGAAAATAGAGAGATAGAGGGCGCGAAGGGGAAGGGTCAGGACTTGATTGATAATGCTCCGGATTGGGTAAATGAGAAGTTTGATGATATTAGAAAATGGGAACCTTCCGAAGTAGACACGGAGAGGCTGGTGTGGGTTCGCTGTCATGGGATACCAGTTCATGCTTGGAACAATGAATTTTTTGCTGCACTAGCAAAAAGTTTGGGACGTTCTTGGGGGTGGACGAGAATACTAGAATGAAGAAATCACTGGATGTTGCTCGAATTTTAATTCGCACGAGGGGTTTTGATGTATGTAATATGGTAGTTAACGCCAATATTAATGATGAGATTTTTAACATCAAGGTCCTTGAGGAGTGGTGTGGGCCTATGCATTGGGAGGGTCTGGCTCCGGCATATGGGGCGGAGAAAAAGGAGGAGTCCGCAAGTAGCGAATCAGAAAGCGATGAGGATGATGTACCCTTATTCCACTTTGACTCTCATACCAATAAAGACATGGAAGTTGATGAAGAGCTTGTGATAGAAAGTTTGTTGGAAAGGGAGAAGTTAAAAAGGGGGCAGAGGGGAGGTATTATTGAAGAGGAAAACAAGGGGAAGAATATGGAGGAGGAAAAGGAGGAGGAGAGTATTGAGGAGGTGTCAAGTAGGGAGGTCTCGAGGAAGGAGGTGGATGATGAGGAGGAAAAAGAGGAGGAGAGTATTGAAGAGGAAAAAAAGGAGGAGGAAATTAACAAAGAGGAAGTTGTTATGGAAACTATAATTGAGGAGACACCTAAGGAACAAATGGAACAACAAAACTACATCCCAATAGATGCTGGAAAGGTTACTCAGGACACTATTAACCACTTTTTGAATGGGGAAAAATTAAACATTGAAGGGTCTAGTAGGGAGGTAGAAGACTGCTATTCTGGGGTGCACGAAACAAATAGTGGGCCACAAAAAGTGTTATCTAAGAAAGGGGGTTCAAATGGTGAGTTGGATGGGCCTACACTAAGTAATTCTTTTGGGCCACTTTTGAGAACCAAGAGGAAAACGTCCAAGAAGCAAGGTTGGTCAAGTAACAATAACAGTGACAATGACGTGGAAGTAAACCAGGGTGTCTTAATTGGTATTGTAAACGAGGAGGCAAGGAAGCTTATAAAGTCAGCAAGTCTATCAAAGGGATCGAAGGGTGACTCATTCATGCATGTTGTGGCTCGCAACTGTAACACCCCTTTTCTACCCTTATATTACGTGTCATTTATCAGAGTAATTCTTTTTCAAAAATAAAAATTGTTTTAATTGATAGAAAAGAAATGCTACAGCTTCCTTAAAAACTCATCAAATATGCACTCTTCAAATTTGTGCAATCAAACATCAGTTAGGGCAAATCCCATCCTCATAAAACACAATCGTAGCGGCATAAACACCAACTCACCAAATACTCTCAAACACGTCTCAATGTAACAATAAAAATCAGTATACAACTATTAAACACATTATCCAACTCCACTCACGCCCCTAGGTGTTACAGTATCAGAGGACGACACAACACTACATCCCAAAAACTAAAAGAATAAGGCGTGAAGTCCTTCACTCGCGGGTACTGCAGCGTTGCCACAATAGAGCAACATTCCAAGCGTAAGGGTGAGAATTTCAATGGAACATAATCAAATACATAATAGAGAGATGAGAGCGGATAATCACGGTGGTATCATCAACATCACCAATTCACTGGTCACACAACAATGGCTCCATCGCAAATAAAGACAATTCACGCTTATAATGATGTATGAAAGTGCAACCCCACTGGCATAATGCATGATGGTACCATATCATCTTTAAAAACCACTCAAGGCATACCTTCATTATAGAAGAAAAACCACTCAAGGCATATCTTCATTATAGAAGAAAAACCACTCAAGGCATAACATCATCAATATTAGTCATAGTATGCACATGCCATGAGATTCTATATACACATGTGCATTCCACCAAAAAACTCACCCGGAGTACTCACCATCATCATCATAAAAGAAATAACCACTCAAGGCATGTCATCATAAAACACTCGTAGAGTGTATTCGCATTCACATCACAATCATTAAGTAACACATCATCATAAAACACTCGTAGAGTGCATTCGCCATTCACATCACAATCTTAAATACACATCATCAAAATCACTCATAGCATGAACCGACACATTCATCAACATCATATAGTCACGTCATCATAAGCATATATATACATTACGCTTATCTTTTAGCTTGGTGGATTATAAAATAGTAAACTGATTGACTATGGGATTACTCAGGTAACTGGTACCACTTGCAAAAGGCATTGGCCACATTTGCGAGGTTCTCGATGATGCCCTTGTAAATACACCATGAAAGAAATTCTGCCTTAGTGGTAAACCACAATCTAGCCATAGTCAAGGAGTACACTAGTAGTATAACCTCTTGCAAAGAAAATAAACATAACAATCACATTTTCATAAACAGCACCTTTTACTTAATAAATACAGCAACAATAAACGGTTTATTTTGCCTTAAAAATAGAATATTCAGTTAGGCTTCTGAATAAGCTTTCCAACGCATCTTAGAACACCTCAATTGGGTTCCCGGTTCTCAAGATATGAATTTTTCAAAAACGTGAAGAAACAATGATCTCCCTATTTGAAAGTAGGAAATCGATTTGGACCCTATATTTGAAAGCAAGCAATCGATTTCTCTATAATTTGAAAGCAAGCAATCGATTCCTTCTATATGTTTTAAAAGCAAGCAATCGATTCCTTCTATATGTTTTAAAAGCAAGCAATCGATTCCTTCTATATGTTTTAGAAGCAAAGAATCGATTCCTATCTCTTTTGGAAAGCCAACAATCGATTGTCCTATCTTGTTTTGAAGCAAAGAATCGATTCCTATCTCTTTTGGAAAGCCAACAATCGATTCTTCCCTATGTCATTCAAGCTAATAATCGATTCCTCACCTATATCACTCAAGCTACTAATCGATTCCTCACCTAAAATTATTCTCACAACATTTTCATTTCCACGTCTTTATCAAGACATCAAAGATCGCCGATATCATCAAACCCCATCAAATCATCAACATCAACAAAAATTATCAAGCAACATCGAAATCATCAAACCTCATCAAAATCATCAACATCATCAAAAATTATCAAACAACATCGAAAATCATCAAACCTCATCAAAATCATCAACAATCCTCAAACAACGCCAAGAAACCCCCAACACCCATCATATACCCAATTATGTTAAATGAAACGCTCACCCTTACCTCTTAAACGTAAGCTCGTGAGAGACGAATGAAAGCACGTACGAAACCACAACAACCCACGAACCCAGCTTCTCTTCTTCCTTCCCTCTTCTCTTGCGATCTCCTTCCCTTTTCTTCTTTCTTTCCTTGCGCTTCTCTCTTTCTCACAGCGCACCCTTCTTTCTTTTTTCTCTTCTTTTTCTCTCAAATGCATAAAATGAGCCAACCCTAGGCAAAACCCCATCACTCATGCGCCTAACCTTGGGCCCTTGGGTCCTGGGCCTCTTTCTATCACTAAATTAATTATTAACACCACCCCCTCTTTTAATTAATTGCCACTCACTTCTTTACTATCCACTATTCCTCATTTAAATCAAACACCCTATTATTATTTTAATACAACCCACCAAACACCACTTAATTAAATTAATTAAATAAACACTCGAATTATTTTTGGGGCGTTACAACTCTCCCCCACTTAGAATATTTTCGTCCTCGAAAATCACGCTAATCCCAACAACAAGATGAATCTAGTTCACACTTAATCTCTTCGAAAGTTTACATGATTTAAATCCTAATTTTAACCTCGGTACACCCGCTTACAACCCTCTCAAGGTTCTATTCTTGATCTGTGAAACACTAAAGTTTGCTTTTACTCCTCCTCCTCATGAGTCTCAACTTAACATATTGACTCCATCTCTTATGTCACATAACTGTGTACTTTCATTCTAAGCATAAATCTCCACCAAAGGATCAAGAATGACACACCACTAAAATAAGGTATAAGCAAATTCCTACCCTCAAGGACTACACATAGAAGAACGCATAAGCATTTACAACACACATAAGCATCTAGAATTTACTAGTCAACACTCGCATCGTCATGCAATTCAAGAAAACAATCTTTATAACATTTCATAATTAAATTGTATCACACCATAATTCATATCTCAATCAAAAATGGCATCACCCATGACTCATATCTCAATCACTCGATCACATACTCTTATCATCATACAACATGAATTCAACATCAACTCTCAGTATAAATCACTTCATAAATATCCCGTGTTGTAGCATCACCTTTTAAAGTGGAAAAACTTCACATTTAAATTGCAAGGACAAGATAATAAAAACAACGACCTTTTTATTAAAAAGGACAACATTACCGCACCCTTTTTATTTATAAAAGCAATGAGAATATTCAGTTCAAAAACAGCATCATTAAGTCACAAAAACAGCAGCAAAACCAAGTGAAAAACAGGGCATATGGGCGTATAACAATTTCAAAAACAGCAGCATATATGCGCTAGGACAGTAGCATATACGCGCTGAAAACAACACTTTTTCAACATCAAAATAGCAACTCCTTCTTTATAAGACAGCAACATATTTTTATGGAAACAAAGAACATCTTTTTGTGAAAAACAACAACATTTTTATGTGATACAAAGAAAGCATTTTTTTTTTTTTTTTTTTTTTTTTTTTTATTCTCACTCTCATGGTGTCCTTCCAACAATTATGAACATACAAGGCAATCACCACTTAAGTCTCGACACCCAATTTAAACCAAAACACACCACACATCACACCTTAAGTCAATTTCAAATTACTCAGTCACATGCTCTCATCCATATATATATGAAAGATCGATCCTAACTTCACCAAATCACCCAATTCAAATTCAACTCATCCTATCATAAAATCAACCACATGACAACACGTCACCCATAAGTAAACAAAGACATTTACCACACAAAAACGGCAACTTAAACAATATAAGGACAACGGCTTTACAAAGAACATCACAACATAAAAACGGCACCATTTATTTGTAAGATAGCAACATATTCTAGTGCGAGAACAACACTACTATTTTCAAAAGAAAAGCAACATGTTCTATTATAAAACAACAATAATACAACACGAAAACAAAGTGACATTAAGTTGCAAAAAAAAACAACATTTATTCTTTACAAAAACAAAGAAGGTATTTTTCTTATAAAAATAGTAGCACATTTTCTTATAAAAACCGCAGATTTACAATACACCAATATCTTTAGACATTAACAAAAACTTGCTCGTTATCATGTACAACAAGGAAACCATTACATCTTAATGCACTCGAAGGAAAAACCAAATGAAATCAATGGTCATAGCATCTAACAAGGAATCGGTCATTTATGGTTATCAAGACATTGCACCGCCTTAAAATTATTTTACACGCCAATTTCATAAAACACTTAATCAAAGAGCATCAATTAGCACGGAATAAAATCATGTTCTATCAAAAGATTTTACACAAGGCGTGGTTTGACTATTTTCTCGAAACTCTTAACTCAAGGTATGGATTCTGACTCGTAAGTCGCATAACTATTTACTTCAGCCTAAGCACAACCACTACCAAAGGTTCAGTGAAGACACAAAATTAAATTAGCATTTAAGACAACTCCTACCATCACGACTACACGTAGAAGGACACATAAACTTGTACAGACATGTAAGCATCTAGAAATTAAAAATCAACAATCACATCGTCATATAAAACGAGGAAGCAACTTTTAGATAGAACCTCATAATTAACTTGTAGTTCCTCCTAATTTACTCATAGTCCTAGAACCTAAAGATCAAACATTCAAATTGAGGCAACTCGATTAAACAAACACGTAAGAAAAGAACCAAACATGTACATGAAACACTTGATTAAACAAGCCCCATAGAGCAAAACTAAGACACAAGTATCAAACACTCTTTAAGCCTAGCCCACTCTAGTTCGATATATCAAGTTCATTTCTAGTAAATTCCTATAAGAGTTCTAGACTCATTAGAAGATACAAACACCATTCATATACACTTACGCATGCAATATATAATTTAGTAACCCACCAAAAATTCACAAGACTAATTAAACTATTAGCTCTATTTGCATATACTTAGTATAGTGTAAATTGTAAAAGATAGAACAATTTCAAATATTCTACTTATGCAAAACAATTTCATATTCATGCTAATCCACTCTGACACCTTGAATCAAGTAATAGGAGTGCACAAAAGTCTCATCGCACATTTTCATTATTAGATTTAAAAGCCACATAAGACAAATCAAGAAATTAGAAATAATAATAATAATAGTAATATTAATAATAACAACGACCAACATCAAATTATAAGCAAGGCATGCAACTCTACTCGAGTCCATGCATCCAAAGCACACTGGAACACACATACAGTCCGGTTAGGACCGAGCCACAAAAGACACTACAAGCGGACTACTCGTAGGACGACGGACCAAATCGCTCTGATACCACTAATGTAACACCCATTTTCTACCCTTATATTACGTGTCATTTATCGAGTAATTCTTTTCAAAAATAAAAATTGTTTTAATTGATAGAAAAGAAATGCTCTGATTCCTTAAAAACTCATCAAATATGCACTCTTCAAATTTGTGCAATCAAACATCAGTTAGGGCAAATCCCATCCTCATAAAACACA
This sequence comes from Oxytropis ochrocephala, assembly GCA_020916435.1. Classification (NCBI taxonomy): domain Eukaryota; kingdom Viridiplantae; phylum Streptophyta; class Magnoliopsida; order Fabales; family Fabaceae; genus Oxytropis; species Oxytropis ochrocephala. The sequence continues at coordinate 21,309,900 of CM037092.1, forward strand.
ATCGTAGCGGCATAAACACCAACTCACCAAATACTCTCAAACACGTCTCAATGTAACAATAAAAATCGGTATACAACTATTAAACACATTATCCAACTCCACTCACGCCCCTAGGTGTTACAGTATCAGAGGACGACACAACACTACATCCCAAAAACTAAAAGAATAAGGCGTGAAGTCCTTCACTCGCGGGTACTGCGGCGTTGCCACAATAGAGCAACATTCCAAGCGAAGGGTGAGAATTTCAATGGAACATAATCAAATACATAATAGAGAGATGAGAGCGGACAATCACGGGTATCATCAACATCACCAATTCACGGTCACACAACAATGGCTCCAATCGCAATAAAGACAATTCACGCTTATAATGATGTATGAAAGTGCAACCCCACGGGCATAATGCATGATGGTACCATATCATCTTTAAAAACCACTCAAGGCATACCTTCATTATAGAAGAAAAACCACTCAAGGCATATCTTCATTATAGAAGAAAAACCACTCAAGGCATAACATCATCAATATTAGTCATAGTATGCACATGCCATGAGATTCTATATACACATGTGCATTCCACCAAAAAACTCACCGAGTACTCACCATCATCATCATAAAAGAAATAACCACTCAAGGCATGTCATCATAAAACACTCGTAGAGTGTATTCGTCATTCACATCACAATCATTAAGTAACACATCATCATAAAACACTCGTAGAGTGCATTCGTCATTCACATCACAATCTTAAATACACATCATCAAAATCACTCATAGCATGAACCGACACATTCATCAACATCATATAGTCACGTCATCATAAGAATATATATACATTACGATTTATCTTTTAGCTTGGTGGATTATAAAATAGTAAACCGATTGACTATGGGATTACTCGAATGTAATCGGTACCACTTGCAAAAGGCATTGGCCACATTTGCGAGGTTCTCGATGATGCCCTTGTAAATACACCGATGAAAGAAATTCTGGCCTTAGTGGTAAACCACAATCTAGCCATAGTCAAGGAGTACACTAGTAGTATAACCTATTGCAGCAAAATAAACATAACAATCACATTTTCATAAACAGCACCTTTTACTTAATAAATACAGCAACAATAAACGGTTTATTTTGCCTTAAAAATAGAATATTCAGTTAGGCTTCTGAATAAGCTTTCCAACGCATCTTAGAACACCTCAATCGGGTTCCCGGTTCTCAAGATATGAATTTTTCAAAAACGTGAAGAAACAATGATCTCCCTATTTGAAAGTAGGAAATCGATTTGGACCCTATATTTGAAAGCAAGCAATCGATTTCTCTATAATTTGAAAGCAAGCAATCGATTCCTTCTATATGTTTTAAAAGCAAGCAATCGATTCCTTCTATATGTTTTAAAAGCAAGCAATCGATTCCTTCTATATGTTTTAGAAGCAAAGAATCGATTCCTATCTCTTTTGGAAAGCCAACAATCGATTGTCCTATCTTGTTTTGAAGCAAAGAATCGATTCCTATCTCTTTTGGAAAGCCAACAATCGATTCTTCCCTATGTCATTCAAGCTAATAATCGATTCCTCACCTATATCACTCAAGCTACTAATCGATTCCTCACCTAAAATTATTCTCACAACATTTTCATTTCCACGCATCTTTAATACTGATCATCGAGATATCATCAAACCCCATCAAATCATCAACATCAACAAAAATTATCAAGCAACATCGAAAATCATCAAACCTCATCAAAATCATCAACATCATCGAAAATTATCAAGCAACATCGAAATCATCAAACCTCATCAAAATCATCAACATCATCAAAAATTATCAAACAACATCGAAATCATCAAACCTCATCAAAATCATCAACAATCCTCAAACAACGTCAAGAAACCCCCAACACCCATCATATACCCAATTATGTTAAATGAAACGCTCACCCTTACCTCTTAAACGTAAGCTCCGTGAGAGACGAATGAAAGCACGTCTGAAACCACAACAACCACGAACCCAGCCTTCTCTTCTTCCTTCCCTCTTCTCTTCGCGATCTCCTTCCCTTTTCTTCTTTCTTTCCTTGCGCTTCTCTCTTTCTCACAAGCACCCTTCTTTCTTTTTCTCTTCTTTTTCTCTCAAATGCATAAAATGAGCCAACCCTAGGCAAAACCCCATCACTCATGCGCTAACCTTGGGCCCTCGGGTCCCGGGCCTCTTTCTATCACTAAATTAATTATTAACACCACCCCTCTTTTAATTAATTGCCACTCACTTCTTTACTATCCACTATTCCTCATTTAAATCAAACACCCTATTATTATTTTAATACAACCCACCAAACACCACTTAATTAAATTAATTAAATAAACACTCGAATTATTTTTGGGGCGTTACAGCAACCCCCCAGGAGCCAACTTTTCGATGTCATTCAATAATAATGAGGCGGGAGCATCAATAGGTGAAGTCTCAGTGGGAGATTCGGGAATTCAAGTTTGTAACAACAGATACTTAATAGACCATGAGATTTCTATCGCTAAAAAGATGTGGAGTTTTGCAAAGGAGAACCTGGGTGTTACAGGTAAGGGGAGTGATGAAGAATATGCAGAAAAAATGAGAGCCCTAGAAGTAAGGGACCAGAATGCAAAGGGTAGGAAGGAGAAAAAACAGGGTTCCAAATGAAGGTTGCAACTTTAAATATGAGGGGGTGGGGGGCGCAGCGAAGAGAAAGCGCCTGAGGAAACTGATTGTTAATGAAAAGATTGAGGTATGCATGATACAGGAAACCAAATGCTCGGATTTGACAAACAGGAGGATTGGTAGTATATGGGGAGATATTGAGTTCAACTGGGTGGGCAAGAATGCTAATGGTATGTCGTGTGGATTGTTGAGCATTTGGAAAAAGCAGATTATGCTGAGGTCATGTTCTCATTCTCTGGGGAACACTTTCTTGGTATATGTGCAAAGGTTCAGGGAAGTCTGTGTTATTTGGTGAATGTGTATTCAGCTTGTACAATGGCCGGGAAAAGGAGGTTGTGGGAAAACCTGAGAATTCTTAAGAATGATTTTGAGGCAGGTGATTGGTGCATAACAGGTGATTTTAATGTTGTGACATCTAGAGCAGAGAGGAGCTGTTGTTCATCTAGTTTCAACCTCAGGGAGGCAAGAGAATTTGTGTCTTTTATGGAAGATTTGGAGCTAGTGGATGTTCCGACGTTGGGAAAAAAATTTACTTGCTTTGGATCCGATGGAAGGGCGAGTAGATTAGATAGAATATCATTGATCGAAAGTTTGATTACAAAGTGGGATGTTAAAGCACAATGGGTAGGTGACAGAGAGATCTCGACCATTGTCCATGTGGGTGGTGTGTGCTCAAATACCAATTGGGGACCTAAGCCTTTTAGGTTTAACAACTGCTGGGTTGAACATGAGGAATTTATGGATTTTGTGAGAGGGTGCTGGGCATCTTTTCAGGTGGAAGGAAGGGCGTCTTTTGTGATAAAGGAAAAGTTGAAGTTATTGAAGGAAAAGTTGAAGATATGGAATCGTGAGGTGTTTGGATATAAAGACTTGAAGATAGAAAACATAGTAAGAGATATGAATGAGATTGATAAAGTGGCATCTGAGGGGGGAGGCATAGATGATGCGCGAAGGATCAAGTTAAATGAGGAGTTTTGGAAAGAGCTTCACGCAAAAGAGAGCCTATTGGCACAAAAGGCAAGGATAAGGTGGATTGCGGAGGGTGATTCAAATAGTAGGTTCTTCCATGCATGCGTAAGAGGAAATCGAAGAAGGACCCAAATATTAAAACTTATGGTGGATGGGGAGTGGATTGAGGAGGTAGGGGAGGTGAAAGAAGTGGTCAAAGCTCATTTTGAGGAGAAGTTCAAGGAAGAGGATCCAAGGAGACCAACACTTGATGGGGTGAACTTCAAGCAAATTTCTGGACTGGAAAATGAATTATTGGTTGAGCCGTTTAGTTTGGAGGAGATAAAAGAAGTGGTGTGGGAGTGTGATGGTAACAAGAGTCCGGGGCCGGACGGATTCAATTTTAAATTTATTAAGGAGTGCTGGGACATTATTGGCACGGAAGTTCTGCAATTCTTTGAAGAATTTTATTCGAGTTCACGGTTACCAAAGGCGATTAGTGCATCTTTCATTGCGCTTATTCCGAAGAATAAGAATCCACAAGGGCTCGGAGAGTATAGGCCCATATCCCTCATAGGGTGTCTGTACAAGATGCTTGCAAAGGTTCTAGCGGGAAGGTTGAAGAAGGTGTTGAAGGGGGTGATATCGGAATGTCAAAATGCGTTTCTGGCTGGTAGAAATATACTTGATGGAGTGGTAGTAGTAAATGAGATTCTGGACATGGCCAAGAGAAGAAAGCAAAAATGTGTGGTGATGAAGGCGGACTTTGAAAAAACGTATGACTCGGTGAGTTGGGCCTTTTTGGAGTATATGCTGGGTAGGCTGGGTTTTGGGGCCAGATGGAGGAGATGGATGAGGACATGCATCGCGTCTAATTCTATCTCAGTCCTAGTCAACGGTAGCCCTACGGAGGAGTTTGTGGCTCAAAAAGGTTTAAAACAGGGGGATCCATTGGCGCCGTTCCTATTCTTGATAGTGGCTGAAGGGCTGGCGGGGTTGGTAAGGCAAGGAATGGAATCGAGCAATCTAAGAGGGTTTCAAGTAAACAACGCCCTCTCGATCGAATTATTACAATTTGCCGATGATACGATTTTGTTTTGTGACGGGGGAGAAAAGAGTATATGGTGTTGGAAAGCAATGCTGAGAAGTTTTGAGATGGTATCGGGGTTAAAGGTGAATTTTGCAAAAGCAAAGATCCTTGGGTTGAATGTGGAGGATAGCATAATGGAGGATGTCCCACTTCTTGGCATGCAAAAGAGGAGAAGTTCCATTCAAATTCTTGGGGGTCCCGGTTGGAGCTAATCCAAGAAGATCGTCTACATGGCAACCGATTATCGACTCTTTGAAGAATCGATTGAGTAGTTGGAAGAGTAAGCAATTATCAATTGGGGGTCGAATTACACTTATTAATTCGGTGCTTGCTGTCCTCCCTTTATATTTCTTCTCATTTTATAAAGCTCCTAAAAAAGTCATAGCGGAGATTACAAAAATACAAAGAAGGTTCTTATGGGGTGGCGATGAAGAAAATAAGAAGGTAGCTTGGGTGAAGTGGGAGACGATGTGTTTACCGAAGGAGCAAGGGGGTTTGGGTATAAAAAACTTAGAATTGTTTAATGTGGCATTATTATTGAAATGGAGGTGGCGAGTTTTGGTTGAAGACAATGACGCTATTTGGAAAAGAATATTGGTCGAAAGGTATGAGTTAAGGGAGAGATGGCCGGATATGTCGGAAAATAGAAGAGGATGGGAGAAAAAATCACTGTGGTGGAGAGATTTGTGCTTGCTTGAAGAGGAGAGTGATTTGCAAGAAGAATGGTTCAAGAAAGTGGTGAAAATCAAGTTGGGCAATGGGAAGAGAGTGAGATTTTGGAAGGATGTTTGGTTAGGTATGGAAAGGCTAGAGGTTTTGTTTCCGGAGTTATATAATTTCTGCAGGTATAAGGAGGCTTCGGTGGAGGAGTTCGGTCATTGGTCGGAAGCGGGCTGGAGGTGGAACGACTTGCAATACCGCCGCCGAAGGGAAGGCCGCGATCCGTGGTCTGCACTGCGCAGAACTCACGGTTTCTGCTGCTGCTGTCCAAGAAATGTTGCAGCCTGTTTCGCTGGTTGATCGGGAGGATAGGTGGGTTTGGGCGCCGAACACGGTAGGGGGCTTTACGGTAAAGAAGTGCTACGAATTAATGCTGCAAAATTCTGCAGTTGGAGCGCTAAACACCCAGGCCGAAAATTCTGCTGCGTTTAAATCAATTTGGAAATGCAATGTTCCGTCTAAAATTCAAGTTTTCGCATGGAGGGTTATGCTAAGGCGTGTTGCCACTAGAGTTGCTTTGCATAGGAGATGAATAATTCAATCTCAACACGAGCTATGTTGTGTGATGTGTTTTGGTGAGCAAGAAACGGTGGAACATTTATTTATGGAATGTGGAGTTGCAAAGAGGATTTGGAGGAGTGTTTTTGGGTGGATAGGAGAATCAGTTGGAGACGTTGATAACTTAACAACCCATTATGTGGAGTTTGGACAGCTACTTAAGGGAAAGAAGCAAAGAGGTGTCAAACACCTTATTTGGATGGCGACTATATGGAATCTCTGGTTGGCGAAACAAAATCATGTTCAAGGCGAGGTGATTTCACTCTTGCAATCATGGAGGTATTAAGGACACGGCGTGGTGTTGGTTCAAGGCTAGGAGTGGAAGAAATTGTAGGGTGTCATGGGCGGACTGGTTTCTTTGTCCGATGGGATGCTTCTCCATGTTGTAATTCTTGTGTCTTTTTTACTGTGGTATGTAAACTATTATGTGGGTTTTGAAGGGGGAGAAACAGTGAATTATTGTTCTAAATTCACTGTGGCACATCTTTTGTGCGGGGTACTCTTTTTCCTTCCTTAGTCTTTTTCCCAATGGGTTTTGGCTTTGGAAGGTTTTGAGGAGGCCCTCCCCCTTCCCTTTATCTCATTGTAAGGGCCGGGCACCCCTTGTGCTCCTTTCAATGAAAATTTGATTATCTAAAAAAAAAGGGATTCAATATTTGCAATAAAAAATTAACATGTCAAGCATCAAAGTTTGGAACGATCAACATAAATCTTACTAATCCCGTAAAAAAAGTCTTACTAATTGTTTTCAAAGTTGCTCAAAAATGCAACAAAAGGAATCAATGTTTCACAAAGGATTGCTTTGAAAAGACACCAACACGACAATAGCAAACTTACCTCTGGGAAAAATCTATCTCTTAATTGAATCAGATTCCACTTCAAATTTCTTCCCAGGATTTTCTTTACGCAAGTGAATATGAGTTTTTCTATAATTGGCGTTCTACGTACTAACCAAGTTGACAACTTAACTTTAATAAACTTCAAGAATCAAAACTAACAGACACTTGAAATGAAAAAGTTGAAATGAAGAAAAAATGAATTGCCATAACAGACACGTGATTTTTTTGTGATGTAAAAGTTACCATGCAATGGCCCAAGAAAGGGAAGAGGAGGAGCTATTGGGCCTAGAAGAAGTCATTGAAACAATTCCTCCAGGAATTAAGGGTCAAGAGAAACAGAGTTAAGCCCAAATGGTTGAAAGATTGTGTTGAATAGATCCGTTGCATTATGCTTGCTACTAGGATAATATTATCACTATATTTTGATGTTATTTTCCTTTATGAGTCATTTGTCATCATAGTACAATTTGAGGGTATATAATACCACTCTTTGCATTCAATAAAGTAAGCAAAATCATTTCCTAAAGGTTAGATGTTAGATAGCCTAGAATTTACTTTGTATTCTCTCTTCTGTCAGCAAACGTCTTTCATTGGTGCTTTCATTTCACTCAACCCTACCCACGCCAAATCCCTAATTTCACGCCGCCACTAAATCCCTAATCTCACGCCACCATGACCTCGTCCTCCTCGGACAACCCTGACATCACCGCAGCTCTCACCCAAATTCAACAATCCATCGCCACTCTCACCACCGAGATGACTACCCTCCGTGCTCGTCTTCCACCTCCGGGCTTCACTCACCTGCACAACGAAACCAACCAGCCCTTTTCAACCACCTCCATCAAGCTTGATATCCCAAGATTCAACGGCACCGATGCCCTGAGTTGGATTTTTAAAATCAATCAGTTTTTTGATTTCCACCAAACGCCTCCAGAACACCGTCTCCGTATTGCATCGTTTTACATGGAGGGGGAGGCTCTCACTTGGTTTCAATGGATGCATTCTAATGGTCAACTGCTATCCTGGCCGGTCTTCTTGAATGCACTAGAGATGCGTTTCGCTCCATCTCGGTTTGACGATCCACAGGGTGCACTCTTCAAGCTGACCCAAACGTCGACGGTGAGCGAGTACCAGGCTGCCTTCGAAGCTCTTGCAAACAGAATCACAGGTTTACCTTCTCAATTTTATCTCAGTTGTTTCATTTCTGGTCTGAAACCCTCAATTCGTAGAGAAGTTCAAGCCTTTCAACCTATTTCCCTATCCCATGCCATTAGTCTTGCTAAACTGCAAGAAGATAAGTTTCGTGACAGGTCTTCTGTTTTTACAAACCGAAACCAGACTCAAACACCACACTCTGCTTCACCCTCTGTGACTCAACCCTCACACACAGCTACTCAAGCATCCCAATCTCGTCCTGCCCTAACTACTGCCCCAAACACTTCAAAAACAAAACCTACTTCAACCATTAAACGCTTATCCCCTGCTGAACTTCAAGAACGCCGTGACAAGGGCCTATGTTACAATTGCGATGAATTGTATCATACGGGTCATCGTTGCCGCCGTCAATTTCACATATTGATTGTTGACCCGTAATCCTCGAAACTAATACCAAGACATTACCACTCTTCTCTTACACTCCACCGACCACAAAGAACCCGAGCGGACCTCTTCTCTCGACCAAACACATGCCCAGATAAGCCTACATGCCCTCATGGGCCACACCATCCCACAAACCCTACGTGTTTTAGGTTATATTGGTACTCAACCTGTTTCAATCCTTATTGATAGTGGTAGCACTCACAATTTCATTCAAGACCGTATTGTGAAACAACTTAACCTTAAAGTGCAACCAACTGAGAATTTTGAAGTAATGGTTGGAAATGGTGAAGAATTGCTTTGTTCCACCATATGCAATCAATTGAGTTTGAAAATTGATGGACATGAATTTTCTGTGGATTTCTATGTTCTTCCCTTGAGTGGTGCTGAGTTAGTTTTGGGAATTCAATGGTTGTGCACTCTGGGACCTGTGCTCACAGATTATAATGATCTTAAGATGCAATTTCTTATGAATGGCAAAGTTGTCACACTATCAGGAGCTCCAAAACCAGTTGGCTCAAGAGCCTCACTTCACCAACTTAAGCGTATGGTATCCACTCATGCCATTGATACCATTTTGCAATTTCATCCATTGGATAGTACCCATAACACCACTGCCCAGAACCTACCACATGAAATCACCTCACTTCTTACCAAATATTCACCACTCTTTACCATCCCAGAAACACTACCCCCTCCTAGACCAACAGACCACAAAATAACCCTCCTTTCCAACACAAACCCAGTCAATGTAAGACCTTACCGATACCCTCACTTCCAAAAACGTGAAATTGAGACACAAATCAAAGACATGCTGACACAAGGGTTAATACAACCTAGTTCTAGTGCCTTTTCATCACCAGTTCTATTGGTTCGCAAAAAGGATGGTTCGTGGAGGTTTTGCATAGACTACCGAGCACTTAATGCCATTACAATCCGTGACAGGTTTCCTATTCCAGCTGTGGAGGAGTTGCTTGATGAGCTTTTCGGTACAGTTTGTTTTTCCAAGCTAGACCTTCGTTCCGGTTATCACCAGATCCGTATGCATCCCAATGACATTCACAAGACTGCTTTTCGAACTCATCAAGGCCATTATGAGTTCCTTGTGATGCCTTTTGGGTTGTGCAATGCTCCTTCTACTTTCCAAGCTACTATGAATGATTTATTTCAACCTTACTTACGTAGCTTTGTGATAGTTTTTTTTGATGACATTTTAGTTTATAGCAAATCTTTACAAGAACATGTTCAACATCTTGATATTGTGTTTAGTTTGTTGTTAGCTAACCAGTTTTTCTTGAAGCAATCAAAGTGTGCTTTTGCTCAAGACTCAATTTCTTACTTGGGTCACATTGTATCTGCCCATGGAGTGGCCCCTGACCCGGAGAAAATCAGTGCAATTACTAGTTGGCCGACTCCAAAGACACTTAAACAATTGCGAGGGTTCCTTGGATTGACCGGTTTTTATCGCAAGTTCGTTTGCAAGTATGCTTCTATTGCTGCCCCACTCACAGAACTACTCAAGAAGGATGCTTTTTGTTGGTCAGAAGCTGCCCAAGACGCCTTTGAGAAGCTGAAATCTGCTATGACACAAGCTCCAGTTCTACATCTTCCCAATTTTGATGAAGACTTCGTCATTGAAACCGATGCTTCCGGGATTGGAATGGGGGCTGTTCTTTGTCAGCAAGGCCACCCAATCAGCTACTTCAGCAAGAAATTCTGCCCGAAGATGCTCCAAGCTTCCACTTATGTCAGAGAACTATGTGCTATCTGTAACACCCCCTTACTCTCTTTAAATATTTAATTAAAATCAGAGTTTAAAAATTGTTTTTCTTTTAAAAGATACATCCTCAAGGGAATGCTACGTTCACCATACCTATGACTTAAAATTAGTCAACATTACTCTTTCATTAATAGATATATTGCGTGTTACATATCACGACTTAAATGGGGCGAGCCCTCAAAAATACCTGTTTAGTTTCACAACAATCCAGAACTAGTTCACTAGCACAGCGGAATGAAAATAAGTTCTACTTATCCAATACATAATCAAATACTTACTCCAAAATAATTTAATACATAAAATAAAATAACGATACTATACTCCCCCATCCCTAGTGTGACTAAACAGAGCTTGACACAATAACTCAGGAAGGCCTAGGCACCTTCACTCAATATCACCGCCTGAACACCTGCTTGTCGCCACGAGAGCGAGCAACATAAAATGCTAGGGTGAGTCTCTTTGCATAAATAATAACAAATAATATAAGCATTATACGAGGAAGGAAACAAAACACACTCTATAACCATACTAACATACGTCACTAAATACAAACCTCGAGAAGCCTCACTGCTCAATTACACAAACACTCATCATCCGTCATATAGCATTCAACTCCCACTCATCGGGAGGCATCAATCAAATGTATGAGTATATGCATGGGTGCATTATGCATGTGGATCCATAATCATCACCAAAAACCCCGTCGCACTCACCTCATTTTGGCCAAGCCACATCACCATCATCATTAAATCACGTAATGCATATGATTCATGTGACACTATGACAAATGCATCACAACACAATTCATCAAAATAAGTATTAAATCACCTTTTTGGCCGAAGCCCACGTCATCATTCACCTCAATTATTAATCATCCCTTCATCAATTATTAATCATCACCTCATCAATTATTAATCCTCACCTCATCATTTATTAATCACCATCTTAACAATTATTAGATTAAATCCCACCTAAGGGGCCAAACCACCTCATAAGGACCTTTTCTTCACTTAAGGACCATTTTTGACACACCAAAATTAATTTAGGGGCTTAGGAAAATTATTGACATATTGGGACTAATTAGACACTAGGGGATCATTTTGTCACACTATTAGTTAATTTGTTACTTTGAGACTTATATGGCATAGTAGAGCTAATTAGGCACTAAGAGATTATTTTGTCACGCCAAGGATTAATTTAATTCTTAGGGACTAATTTGTCACACCAAGGATTAAATTAATCCTTAGGGACTAAACCATCACTTAGACACATTTTAATCCAACGACTCCATTATCCAATTAAGTCATATACACCTAATTCACACACATACTCATACTTCATTTCTTTCCAACAAACATATCATCAAAATGATCCAAATATACCTAACACCCATTTATTCACAACAAAACAATCACACTCATAAAACACCCAAAATGCATATCAATCCCATTTCAACAACAACATAGTGGGTTCCTCAAAAATCAATCCAACACAACAACAATCAAACCAAATAACACTCAATCAACATATAATCACTATTCATCATCTTCACCAAATAATTCAATAATTATTTTAAAACCCTAACCTCCATACAATACAAATCTTATAAGCTATTATGAATGAAAAGACCCCTAACCTTAGGAATTTGAAGACACAAGCTCTCCTCCACTTAAAGCTCCAAGAGCCACCAAAACTCACTCAATCCAACTTTGAGCTTCCAATACTCATCCATGGTGAAATGAACAATAAAAGGATTGAGAGATTGAAACTTATATCAATGAAAAGAGCATGAAAAACTAGAGAGATTGGAACCAAAATCAACTTACCAAATCAAAAGATGAAGGAGATCTAGTTCCCCCCCCCCCTTTTCCATGGCACCCACGGCCTCTCTCTCTCTCTCTCTCTCTCTCTCTCTCCACCATCGGCCAGCCCCTTCCACCTAGCACCGCCGCCTCCTCCTCCTTCTTCTCTCTTTCACACCTTCTCTTTTCTCTCTTCCTCTCTTCTCTTCTTTCTTTCTTTCTTTTTTTTCTTCTTTCCTCTCCTCTTTCTTTTCCTCTCGGTCTCTCCTCCCTTTCTCACCGTCCCCTCTCCTCTTAATTCAATTCCTTCCTTCACTTAACCCTAGGCCCAATTGATTTGGGCCAAAGGCCTCCTATTTCCTACACCTCCCTTTTACTTCCACCTCTCCTACTACTTAAACAACTTCTAATTAAAACAATAAACCTCAAATTAATTAATCAATTCTAATATTTCTCCACAACTTAATTAATCCACTTAAATAAATGTTGCAAGCCTTAAATAACTTAATTAAACAATTAAATTATTTTGGGGCGTTACAACTCTCCCCCACTTAGAATATTTTCGTCCTCGAAAATACTCACGAAGCAATACCCAACTCCTTCTCGCCTCTAACCGTACTCATCATAATCTATCGTACACTACGGTAACACACCACGCACCTTCTCTACACTCTTACCCTTAGCAGATATTCTAACCTTTGTAGGTATCCGGATCCTACTCGACTACTCAACTACCATCTATTCCGATGCAGGGGCACTATACCCTCAACTACGATTTGTGATTAGCTTACCCTCTTTAAATTTCCAATCTCTGGTGCTCACTTCCGAACTCGGCCTCCTAATCCAACCTATCTCATTCATCTAATTGACCTACTCGTCGTCATTACTAATAATTCCACATCGAGTTCCACAACAACCGCACTCCGGTGCTTAGCAACAATCTGAATCATGTTAACATCAAACGGCATCTCGGCACACTCACTCTGGATCTCGGCATCTCTGTACTTAGGTGTACGCACACTACAGCAATTACCACTCCTTACTCCCTCGCCACTCACCTTGGTTACACTTCTCTTGAGCACAACACTCCTAAACGCAACATTTCATCTCGGTAGATACACAAGATAACTTAACTGTTGCACTACAGCCACTACACCTCGACTCCCATGGTTTTACCCTCCGACTTACCTATACATCACTTCGACACCGCTATGTTTCAACATTACTAGGCTCGACTCGTCTCTCATTCTACAGAAATACTTGCATCTCAGCAATAATAGTTTAGGCTTCCATACGTTACACCCACTCCTTTACACTTAAGTTTATATACGTCACACTATACTTCGACAACTTCAATATTTCGACTTACCTACGCTTCGACAAACACTAACTTCGACTTACACTTTACCCCAATATCTCCACAACTGTACCATACTAGATTTCGACATACTTAATTGCACATACTCTTCTCTTAGATAATTACACCTATTTCAACAACTCTGCTCTTCGACCATGCTTACATTCCGACTCATCCATACTTAGTTAACACCACTCTAACATTTACTCAATTTTTCATTTACCCTCTAACCACACAATTCAATTACCACTTTAAACATGTATCAAAATTTCTAACGAAAATTCGGCAGAGTTTCCTCTGTAATATGGACATCCCAAAAATAATTTTTACCTGTATAACCAGTCCAGAACATCAATTAAAACCAGAACATATCATACCTCATATCTCAATTCAACTTCAAGTACTCAAGCGCATATACAAAATTTACGGTTTTCCAAAAGATTTGTAAATTCAACTAACACAGACCCCACAATCGAAAACCATATTCAAGCATAACAATTAAACAATCAAATCTTTATGGTTTCATTCTAAGTTCCAAACAAACATATTTTCTCCAAAATAGCGTTTTTGACTCGAAAATTCACGAAACTCCAATTTCCGAAAACCGTTCAAACATAACATAAACAACATTTTAAAATTCTCTAAATGTGAGTAAAACTCACCTTTTTGTTTCAAAAGATTTTACCTCGTCAAACCATGAAATTATTGTAAGACCTCGTCATTTTCAAATAACATCAATCCATGACCTAATCGGTCCTAAAGCTAAAATCATGTCGCATCTTGTAATAAAATTCTAAACAACTAGGAACAATTTAACACAAATCTTGACATCACGTTCATTCCCAAAAACACGAGAATTTTCCAAGTACCGCTTTCTTTTTGAAAATCATATAACTCACGGTTTTGTCCAAAAGGAAAAAACTATACGCAACCCCAAATCTTATTATAATCACGAACATGTTGCCACCCAAACAACCGCTTATTATTTCAAAATTTAGTTTCCGACGTAAACTCAGAAGTTAGAAAAGTCAATCATTTCATTTGCCAAAATGGAGACTATCTGTGAATCCTAACCTTAATTGTTATAACCAAGCACCGCATTTCATTTCAAGACATAACTTCAAAATAATTTTAGCACAAATCAAAATTAAACTCATGTGCATTACAAAAACAATCAACCTATAGCAAATCACAATCAAGGGGTAACAAGATTCAACAAACAATCCTTCAAATATTGTCTATCCACTACACTTAGGCACACTACACCTAGGCACCCCCTAACCTCGGCCATTACACTACACAATGCTTCGGTACACTCTTTTGGCACCTCGGTTCTCTACACTACGTCACGGTAAGCTTCACTACCCTTACTATTCAAACGTACCTAAACCTCGGTACTACATTACTTTGACTCCCACATACTACGTCATATGCATATTACACTTCATCAAAATGATCCAAATATACCTAACACCCATTTATTCACAACAAAACAATCACACTCATAAAACACCCAAAATGCATATCAATCCCATTTCAACAACAACATAGTGGGTTCCTCAAAAATCAATCCAACACAACAACAATCAAACCAAATAACACTCAATCAACATATAATCACTATTCATCATCTTCACCAAATAATTCAATAATTATTTTAAAACCCTAACCTCCATACAATACAAATCTTATAAGCTATTATGAATGAAAAGACCCCCTAACCTTAGGAATTTGAAGACACAAGCTCTCCCTCCACTTAAAGCTCCAAGAGCCACCAAAACTCACTCAATCCAACTTTGAGCTTCCAATACTCATCCATGGTGAAATGAACAATAAAAGGATTGAGAGATTGAAACTTATATCAATGAAAAGAGCATGAAAAACTAGAGAGATTGGAACCAAAATCAACTTACCAAATCAAAAGATGAAGGAGATCTAGTTCCCCCCCCTTTTCCATGGCACCCACGGCCTCTCTCTCTCTCTCTCTCTCTCTCTCTCTCTCCACCATCGGCCAGCCCCTTCCACCTAGCACCGCCGCCCTCCTCCTCCTTCTTCTCGCACCACCTTCTCTTTTCTCTCTTCCTCTCTCTCTCTCTCTTCTCTTTCTTTCTTTTTTTTTCTTCTTTCCCTCTCCTCTCTTCTTTTCCTCTCGGTCTCTCCTCCCTTTCTCACCGTCCCTCTCCTCTTAATTCAATTCCTTCCCTTCACTTAACCCTAGGCCCAATTGATTTGGGCCAAAGGCCTCCTATTTCCTACACCTCCCTTTTTACTTCCACCTCTCCTACTACTTAAACAACTTCTAATTAAAACAATAAACCTCAAATTAATTAATCAATTCTAATATTTCTCCACAACTTAATTAATCCACTTAAATAAATGTTGCAAGCCTTAAATAACTTAATTAAACAATTAAATTATTTTGGGGCGTTACACTATCACCTCAGCCGTCAAGAAGTGGAGACCATACTTATTGGGGCGCAAATTTGTTATTCATACTGACCAAAAGAGCCTAAGAGAATTGATGACTCAAATCATTCAAACACCAGAGCAACAATTCTATCTAGCTAAGTTACTTGGCTACTCTTATGAGATCGTCTACAAACCGGCAATCAAAACAAAGTTGCGGATCGTTGTCTCGTATTCATGAACATGAGGGGGCAATGTTATGGCCTTACAAGACCCCATTGTGAGTTCTTCAACAAATTAAAGCCCATTTGTCAAGCTGATGAAGAGTACCAGAAGCTAGTTCGGATGGTCCAAAGAAATACCCGATCGGTTTCCTCACTTCAAATATATTGGAGAGTTGTTGTTCTACAAAGGCAAGGTATACATTCCTTCCACTTCTCATGTTAAGTATGTTTTGATGGAGGAATTTCATTCTTCTCCTATTGGTGGTCATAGTGGTGTCACTAAGACATTGGGTAGACTCAAAGAGAATGTTTATTGGGATGGTATGCAAACGATGTAGCCGAGTTTGTTAAGGCATGCCTCATTTGTCAACAAACTAAGATTCCAACTCATTTACCTTATGGGTTATTACAACCTTTACCGATTCCTCAAAATGTGTGGGAAGACATCTCTCTTGATTTTATTGTGGGGCTCCTTCGCTCCAAAACAACACGCTTATTCTTGTCATTGTGGATAGATTGTCCAAGTCCGCCACTTTGGGATCTTTGCCAACCAATTTCACTCTTTGTTCGTGTAGCCGAGAGCTCTTTGCCAAAATGGTTTCTTGTGTGCATGGTATGCCCAAAAGTATTGTCTCGGATCGAGATCCTATTTTTATGAGTAAGTTTTGGAAAGAACTCTTTCGTTTGAGTGGCACTAAACTTCGGATGTCCTCCGCCTACCATCCACAAAGTGATGGCGAGACCGAAGTTGTAAACAAAGCTCTTCAACAATATCTCAGGTGTTTTGTGCATCATCAACCTAGCAAGTGGGGAAAATTTTTACATTGGGCTGAGTGGCATTACAATCTTTATTCACGAGTCATCTTTGGTCTTACACCATACCAAGTGGTCTTTGGGAAACCACCTCCAACTCTTCAAAACTATATTACAAATTCTACAACTTTAGAGGCTTTACAAACTGAACTAACTGAGAGAGATACAATTCTGGAGCTGTTAAAAAAGAAATTGCAGAAGGCACAGGAATATATGAAACAATATGCAGATAAGAGAAGGCTACCACACCCATTTAAGGTGGGTGATCTGGTGTTTGTGAAACTGAGACCATACCGACAGACTTCGGTTGCTGGGAAACGCATCAATAAACTGTCAAAACGCTTCTATGGACCATATCCAATTGTTAGAGCTATTGGGGATGTAGCATTTGAGTTGCAGCTACCTCCAACTAGCAAAATCCACCCCATTTTTCATGCTTCCCTGCTGAAACCATGCTTCGGTACACCTTCTGCCGCTCTTGAATTACCACCAGCAAATTTGGATAATGTACCACAGAATGAGCCTCTAACAAAGGCTGCTAGACATGAAAACTGAAGAGGGTCGCTGCAAAGCTCTGGTTCAATGGACTGGTATGTTCCCTGAGGATGCCACTTGGGAAGACTTGGAGGAGCTCAAAATCAATTATCCTAGCTGGAACCTTGAGGACAAGGTTCGTTTCCAAGAAGAAGCGGATGCAATGGCCCAAGAAAGGGAAGAGGAGGAGCTATTGGGCCTAGAAGAAGTCATTGAAACAATTCCTCCAGGAAGGGTCAAGAGAAACAGAGTTAAGCCCAAATGGTTGAAAGATTGTGTTGAATAGATCCGTTGCATTATGCTTGCTACTAGGATAATATTATCAGCTATATTTTGATGTTATTTTCCTTTATGAGCTGTCATCTGTAGTACAATTTGAGGGTATATAATACCACTCTTTGCATTCAATAAAGTAAGCAAAATCATTTCCTAAAGGTTAGATGTTAGATAGCCTAGAATTTACTTTGTATTCTCTCTTCTGTCAGCAAACGTCTTTCATACCACTTGATAATTGTTGTAGTAATTGTCATAATAGATATAATAACCAAACTTCACCACCATAACTGATAACTCATATTTATATGAGTTATTTATACTTATTCAAAGAATAAGTCATGTAAGTTTTCTAGTAATACAAGGAGTATTTAATTAAGTTTTATGCAATTTCTGAGTCTTTAGTAAATAAATAGATGAAGTGATGAATCTGTGCATTTAGGCACCAATTGGTGCCCTCGAGAGCGCTTTTGATGCTTTTTTGTGCTTGTGCAGAAATTCGATCTTTGAACGTTACCACGTCCTCACCACGTCTACTAAAGTGTAGCGAAAAAGGGTGAAAAGATCTTCATTTTGGCGCCAAGCAATGATAAGTCAAAGATATAAAAGTCGGAAGATTTTCTGTTCCCCGAAAATGGCCTTACGACGAAGCAATCGTAGCTCTCGAGCAGGTCGGGAAAAATAGAAGAAACAGATATGGTAGGTGGGTTAGTGACATCGGCCGCGCGTAAGCAAGGAGGCTATTTAAGCTCACTTTCAACCTCTCTCAAGAACATCATCTCTTCCACCAACTTCGAATCACTTTATCTTCTTCATCCCACCATCCCTCCATTAACTTAGAACTAGTTTTGTAAAGAAGATCCGGAAACAGACTTCTATATTTTACTATTCTCGAACTTAGTTTTATTTCGCATAAGTGTAAGGTTCGGACGTTGTAACGCTCTATACAACGTACATGCTAAGAAGTACTTGGGTGTATCTTTTGCACTTGAGTTCTTCTCTGTTATGTATGGTATTAGGATTTCACATCCTTTTCATTCTGTAATGATGCTCAGCATGAACTAAATACTTTGTAGTTGAGTTGTTGTTTTGCTATTAATGAATTTCTAGTTAATGTTATGAAGTGTTAGCGTTGCCGTTTTAAATCTTTGCGTAATAATATTTTCAAAAACTTGTTTTGAGGTTGGCCTCTTAAAATAGGTAGATTCATAGAGTACGGACATGGTCTATGAAAAGAAATCAAAGATTTATATGAATGAACAATGCACTAAAGACATTTAGGCATCTTTATCTAAGTCTAGACATAGAATGGATAATAGTTCATAGAACATTGCTGTGGGTACTTAATATACAGGAGTGGGCCTATTTAGAACCTAGACATAGGATTTCTTGTACTTGAAACTCTGACGTTTTGTGCTGAAAAGCATAGCTCTTTTTGCAACAAATCAAACGTGGCCCACGTCCGCATTGTATTAACATTTGAACGTCATAACGTCTAAACGTTATGACGTCTGGCTAGGAAGGATTTATCTGCATACAACAACTCAACTCATCTCTCATCCATATTCACAACCAACTTCTATTTTCTTGTTCTGTTTAAATCTTTTGCTTTAAAACCAACTCTTATTGTCGATTTGTCACTTGATTCTCTTGTGTTTTGAAACTTGAACTGTGAAAGCTTATCAATCCTCGTGGGAACGATCTCTTACTTTAATCCACTTTATTACTTGTACGATGTGTATACTTGCACTATAATTGCGAAAATCTATACTATTACACAAGCGCGAACAAGTTTTTGGCGCCGTTGCCGGGGATTGTAAAACTTTTATTGCTCACAAGTATTAAAGCACAAGTTGAAAGGATTTTACTGTGTTGTTTGCTGCTTCTGTGTTTGAACAGGTAAACGTGACAGCGTATGCTTAGTTCCGACTCAAGCTCTAGTTCAACTGAACCAAGTAGTGAATCTGAACCTGAGTTTGATCCAGAACCTGAAAGAACTTTTAGGCAACTGAGGAGACAACAAAGGATAAGAAGAAGGCAGCAACAACAAGAGCAACACCCAACCATGTCTGAGCATAACACCGGTTCTAGAGGTGGACATACACCAAGAGGAGTCAGAGGACAAGGTCTTGGGCCACAAACTCATACAGAAACAATAGTTGTTGATGATGAAACAGACTCAAAGGCAAGAACTCATCAATGCAGGACCACAAGACATGGTCAATGACAGGGATAGGCCTATGCGTGAGTATGTCGTGCTTAACCCTGCTCATCTACAAACGGGCATTGCTAGACCAACCCTTCATACTGGTCACTTTGAGTTCAAACCAATGATGTTCCAAATGTTGCAGACTGCAGGTCAATTCGGAGGTTTCCCTCAAGAAGATCCATATTCTCACCTGAGACAATTTCTGGATGTGTGCAGCAACTTTATCATTCCCGAGTCTCGGAGGATGCCTTTAGATTGAAGCTCTTCCCATACTCACTCAAGGATAAGGCTAAAAATTGGCTAAACTCCTTAGAGCCCAATTCCATTCACACTTGGGATGAGCTAGTGAGAGAAGTTTCTTGCCAAATACTTTCCTCCCAACAAAAATGCTAAGCTAAGAAATGATATCACTTCCTTCAAACAAAGGGAAGGGGAATCATTATTTGAAGCTTGGGAGAGGTGGAAGGAATTACTAAGAATGTGCCCTCACCATGGCATTCCTGTGGTGATCCAAATGGAAACGTTTTATAATGGCCTAGATCAGCCCACAAGATTGATACTTGATGCTTCATCGGTGGTGTCATTCTTAACATGTCCTTTTCTGAGGCATGCAAGCTCATTGATGAAATAGCCACCCACAACTCTCATTGGCCATCAGATAGATTTACTCCTGGGAAGAAGGCAGGTGTTCATGAGATAAGTGAAGTCACTGCTCTTTCTGCTCAAGTGGCTACCCTGACCAACATGATCAAAACTCTGAGTACTTCAAACGTGGCCACGTCTGAGAAGCACACTGTTGCAGCAGTTGAACCTACCCAGTCTGGTGGAATAGTGTGTGTTTATTGTGAGGAAGGGCATGTGTATGAGGAGTGCCCTCTACAACCTCAATCAGAAAACTTTGTCTCTCGTAACAAAGGAAATGGTCCCTATTCCAATTCCTACAATTCAAATCGAGAAATCATCCAAATTTCAGTTGAGAAACAATAATGCATTGAATGCCAAGCATATCGCTCTGCAATACCTCCGAGATTCCTCCTCAACAACAGAGGCGGATGTGCGAACAACAACAATAGCAACTTGGAGGCCATGATGAAAAGCTTCATAAGTGATTGTAAGACTACTTTGCAAACCCATGAGTCTTCAATCAAAACTCGAAAAATCAAATTGGACAGATAATAGCAAATTTCTCACTCAAAGACGAATGGATCTCTTCCTTCTACAACGAAACACCATCATCATCAACCCCTAATGGTAATAATGGGGTAAATGGTCGAGTAAATGCAATTTCTTTAAGAAGTGGTACCAATATCCTGAACCAACTATGCCTGTGGGAAAAAGAATTACAGGAGAAGCAAAAAGTAGTACGAGAGAAAGAGAAAAAGAAAGGGAAAGAAGCAAGCACAAGTGGTGAGAAGGATATTCCGCGTTACAACGTCTAATTTTGAACCAGAATCAAGATCGTACCTGTGCTTGTACACGAGTATCCTCCTCCACCATACCCTCAAAGATTGAAGAAGGCTCATGAAGATAAACAGTTCAAAGAAATTCATGGAAATGTTAAAGCGATTACACATCAACCTTCCTTTGGTTGATGCTTTACAAACAGATGCCAAATTATGCCAAGTTCTTGAAAGACATCATCACCAAAAGGAGAAGGCTAGGGAGTTTGAAATCGTTGCTTTAATCAAGAATGTAGCTTAATTATGCAGAATAAACTCCCTAGAAAACTCAAGGATCCCGGCACTTTACTATACCATGCTCCATTGGAGATTTTTACATTGGAAAAGCATTATGTGACTTGGGAGCAAGTATCAACTTAATGCCCAAGTCCATTTATGACAAACTTGGTATAGGGGACTGCGGCCTACTTCTTTAAGCTTAACTTTAGCCGATAAAAGCGAGTTTATCCCGAAGGCATATTAGAAGATGTTTTGATTAAAGTTGACAAGTTTGTGTTTCCAAAGTGGATTTTGTTATTTTGGATTTTGATGCGGATAAAGAAGTTCCCATCATTCAGGAGACCATTCTTAGCTACCGGAAGGACAATCATTGATGTGCGAAAGGAGAATTAATCATGAGAGTCAATGACCAAGAAGTCAAGTTCAACGTCCTCAATGCACTTAAGTATCCGAACCAAATACGAGAGGAGTGTTCGTATGTGGTTGCCATTGATCATATGGTCCAAAAGCGGTTCAACAAGGACAATAATCATCCGGAGAAGCTTCGGGGAATAATGAAATACAAGAATTGTTAGCGTAAGAAGTGTTCCTCTGAGACGTTGTAACGTCTCATTGCGACGACGTACGTCCGAGCCCCCGCACCAAAGTCATGGACAAAGAGGTATGAATCTTTAGGGCAGAGGAGTCAAATCAAGAAGAATGTGCCCTCCATTAAAGAGCCACCCATCTTAGAGCTAAAGGTGTTACCCGATCATTTAAAGTATGTCTTCTTAGGGGAAAATGATTCTCTCGCCGGTTGATCATTTCTTCCAAACTCACCCAAGAGCGGGAAGATGATCTCATTACTACCACGAAGAGACATAAAAGGCAATTGGTTGGCAAATGGCGGACATCAAAGGTATCATCCCATAATCTGCATGCACGTAATAGTCTTGGAGGAGAATGCCAAGAATAGCATTGAAGGCGCGAGAGATTGAACCCCATAATGAAGGAGGTGGTGAAGAAAGAAATCATCAAATGGTTGGATGCGGGAATCATCTACCCTATCGGTGATAGCGCTGGGTAAGTCCATTCGGTGTGTACCCAAGAAAGGAGGGGTTATTGTAATACAAAATGAAAAAGATGAGCTAATTCCAACAAGGACGATAATGAGTTGGAGGATATGCATGGATTACGTAAAGTTAAACAAAGCAACTAAGAAGGATCATTTCCTCTTCCATTCATTGATCAAATGCTAGACAGTGCTCGCAGGAAAGATTTCTCTGCTTTCCTTGATGGTTATTCGAGTTACAACCAGATAGCCATAGCACTTTGAAGATCAAGAGAAGACAACATTCACTTGTCCCTATGGTACCTTTGCTTTGTAAGAATGCCATTTGGGGTGTGTAATGCTCTGCAACATTTCAGAGGTGCATGATGGCCTTATTTTCTCGATTTCATTGAGAACTCCATGGAAGTTTTTATGGACGATTTCTCGGTTTATGGAGATTCGTATAAAGGATGCCCGGATAATTTGGAAGGAGTTCGATAAGGTGTGAAGAAACCAACCCGTGCTCAATTGGGAAAAATGCCATTTCATGGTACAAGAAGGAATAGTGTTAGGACACGAATATCAAAGAAAGGTTTAGAGGTGGACAGAGCAAAGATTGATGTTATTGACAAGCTACCTCCACCCACAACTATCAAAGGAGTCGAAGTTTCTTAGGACATGCGGGGTTTTACTGAAGATTCATCAAGGATTTCTCAAAGATTTCAAAGCCCTTGTGTGCATTGTTGCAACGTGACCACGTCTTCAATTTTGATGAGCAAAGTCATGAAGCTTTCAACAAACTAAAGAGCTGCGCTTTGTAATGTACCTCGATAATAGTCACCCGCATTGGTCCAAGCCATTTGAATTGATGTGTGATGCAAGTGATTATGCCGTGGAGTCAGTATTGGGGCAAAGGTATGGAAAAATTTTTCATTCTATTTATTATGCCAAGAAACCTTAGATGATGCCCAATTGAATTATACTGTGGATCAAAAAGAACTTTTGGTCATTGTATTTGCATTTGATAAGTTCAGATCTTACTTAGTTGGTGCAAAAGTTATTGTTTTTACTGATCATTCAGCCATTAAGTACTTAATTTCCAAAAAAGATGCAAAGCCAAGACTTATTAGATGGGTTCTTCTCCTCCAAGAATTTGACTTGGAAATTCATGACAAAAAGGGGGTGGAGAACCAAGTTGCTGATCATCTTTCTAGGCTTGAGAATGTTGATGCAGGTACAGGTGAAGAAGATATACAAGAAAAATTTCCTGATGAAAGACTATTGTTAGTAGCCTCAGTAGCTGAAGACGTGGCCACGTCCATGACACTTTCGTCAAACGTCATAACGTCTGATAATACTGCTCCATGGTATGCTAACATAGTTAACTTCCTTGTTAGCAAAATTGTGCCTGTAGGATTCAACTATCAGCAGAAGAAGAGGTTCTTCCACACTATAAAGCATTATTTCTGGGATGAACCATATCTGCATAAATTGTGTCCGGATCAATTACTAAGAAGATGCCTAGGCGAGGAAGAAGCAACCCCATGTGCTTGCAACAATGTCATTCAAAGACCTTATGGTGGACATTTTGGAGGTACTAAAACAAATTGCAAAGGTCCTACAATCAAAGCTACTATTGGCCAACATTATTCGAGAGATGCACATGAGTCTGGTTAGGAGATGTGACAAGTGCCAAAGAACAGAAACATATCAAGCAAGCAAGAGATGCCACTCACAAACATTCTCGAAGTAGAGTTGTTTGATGTATGGGAATGGACTTCATGGGACCATTTCCTATGTCCCATGGAAATCTCTACATTCTAGTAGCCAGTGGATTACGTGTCAAAATGGGTTGAAGCAAGGCATTACCAAACAATGAAGCCAAATTTGTTAGCAAGTTCCCGAAAAGAATATATTCACAAGATTTGGTACTCCAAGAGCCATAATCGAGTGATGAAGGCTCTCATTTTTGCAATAAATTGATTGAGAACCTCCTGGCTAAATATGGAGTAAAACACGCAATTGCTACAAACTTATCATCCCCAAACCAAAGGCTGTGAAATATCCAACAGGAGATCAAAAGAATACTTGAGAAGATGGTTGGTCCCAACGAAAGGAGTGGTCATTACACTTGGATGATGCACTTTGGGCCTACGAGAA
Source organism: Oxytropis ochrocephala (assembly GCA_020916435.1). Taxonomy (NCBI): domain Eukaryota; kingdom Viridiplantae; phylum Streptophyta; class Magnoliopsida; order Fabales; family Fabaceae; genus Oxytropis; species Oxytropis ochrocephala. The sequence goes on from CM037092.1 coordinate 21,334,609, forward strand.
CAAAGATACAAAACACCATTGGGCATGTCTCCGCAAAGCTAGTTTATGGGAAGGCTTGTCACCCGCCAATTGAGCTCCAACATAAAGCTTATTGGGCAATAAAGCAAATAAATTTGGATCATGCAAAGGCCGGTGAGGCAAGATTGTTACAATTGAATGAGCTAGAAGAGTTTAGACACCATGCCTATGAGAGCTCTGCAATGTATAAAGAAAAGACCAAGAAGTGGCACGATCAAAGAATTCAAAGGAGAGAGCTAGCGTAAGGACAACAGTATTGCTATTTAATTCAAGGCTTAAGCCGCTTTCCGGAAAGTTGAAGTCAAGGTGGTCGTCCCATTCAAACTAATGAAGATCTATCCTCATGGTGCCAGTGGATTTATTTGATGAAAAGACAAACACCATATTCAAAGTTAATGGCCAACGTGTGAAACAATATCATGGAGAACATGTGGAAAGGGACAAGATTCAAATGTCCTTCAACAATTCTGAATAACAGACAAAAGTCGGTGAAGACTCTTAAAGCAAGCGCTCTTGGGAGGCAACCCAAGTATTTTTTTAATTTTTCTGTGTCTTTTTAATTTTTGTTTCGCAGAATAAGTGTTGAAAGAAAAGTGAAAGATGGTAGACGCCGTAACGCCTTAGTATTTACCGGGCGGGCACGTCCGCGCGGTCAAGGCGTGTTTAAATTAAGTCAAGTGCGTAAGTGATGACGTGGCGTAAATGATTTCCTCTCTGCAAACGAACGTGGTAACCCGACCACGACGCCATTCCCCTCACTTAACATGTCTAATCAACGGTTACTTTCTCCATTACTCCACTCTTCCATTTCTCAACTCCCATAACCTCTTCCCCATAAAAATCTAACCACTCACCACCATTCCACCTCCCCGAAATCTCTTTCTAGTTTCCTTCTCTCTCAAAACAAAATTCTCCCATCCCTTCTTCCGAAAACCTAAAATTTCCGTAAATCCCCATTTCCTTCCAAACATTTTCTCGCACAAAAACCATGACTAAAGTGAAACAATCCGCCACCAAATCCTCTCCGGAAAGGAAAGCAGATTGACCTAAGTTCATCCTCACCCCCATCCCCAAACACCAAACCCATCTAAGAAGAAAGCCCTACTTCCTGAAAGGGGTTTCAGTCAAGAAAACCCCAATCCTAATTTTCTCGCAACTGTCGCAGCGTTGGGATGGCAGAAATTTGTTATGCACAGAAAAGAGTATATTGCTACTCCGGGTTCATGATTTCTACAAGGGAATCGTGGAGAGGCTCAAGGAGAGCCATCCATCGTCTCAAAGGTAAGAGGAGAGGAAGTCAAGTTTGGGGTAAGGGTCATTAATGACTATTTTGGATTAGGATACTATGGCAAAGCTGTGGAGACCAAACAGAAGAACTATGGATTGGCTGAGATGGATGCCATTAAGGAGAGGATATGTGTTGAAGGTGTCACCTGCAGGAAAGAAGAGGTGAGCATGGGAGCGAGTTCAAGATAATGAAGAAATACCTTTGTGATGAAGCCAATACTTGGTTCCATTTCATAAGGCACTGCTTAATCCCTACCTCTCACACATCATGGGTTGACAAGGAGAGAATGATTGTAATTGATGCAATCATGTCCAGAGACAAAGTGGAGGTTGGGAAGCTGATCAATCGTGAGCTCAACAAATGGAAGAACAGGAAGGACGGCTATTTGTACTTCCCTTGTTTGATAACCGATCCGCGCATGGAGCGGGAGTGGAGATAGAGGCTTCGAGCTTGGGAGCAACCTCAAGGCCCTTCTCAACAAAATTTCAGCCTAGGGTGAAGTCTGCAGGTGCTGCTAGTTCTGCTGATGCTCAGACGTTGCAACGTCTGGAGGAAAGGCAGAATTCCCTGGCCAAATTTATTAAGGAGCAATTTGAGTGGCAAAAGAAGGTATTTGCCCAGGTGTCCAAGGGGAAGAAAGCAATTGTAGAACCTGCATTGCCAGAATGGATGCTAGAAGAAGAAGATGATGAAGTGCCCCCGCCTACAATCCAAAGAAGAGTCAGAAGAAGGAAAAAGCAAAGCGAGCAAGAAGCCCACCGAAGAGGCAAAGCCCAGCAAAGAAACAAAAGAAGGTAAGTAGTGAGGAAGATTTTAATTCTGATGATTTAGATGATATTTCTGAATGTGATGCAGAGGAATCCAAGAAGGTAAGCATGGAAGTGATTAGTGAAGAAGAAGAGGAAGAGAGCCCGGAAGAAAAAGGGAGTTCGAGTGAAAGGACTGAAAGTGAGTCCCCAGCAATTCAATCAACCAAAGAGCCAGCCCAAGAAAAATCCAAAACACCTAGCCCCAAAGCACCATCCCCACAACCACCACCTTCACCCCAAGAACCCTCCACACACGACCAAAACACCCCAAATACTCCACAATCCAAAGCTCAGGACCAAACCATCCCACAACCACCCCCACCCCAAAGCTCAATACGTCTGAGCCAACAATCACAGAAAGCAACCCACAATCCCAACCCATTTCCCCACCCAAGAAGACCAGAGTCAAAACTGCACTGGCATACAATCCCTTTGGAAGGAAGAAGAGACAACACATAGCTGCTGAGTCAAATCAAGCTCAAGGGAGCGGAGAAAAAGAGGAAGTTGCAGCCACCACAACACTCAGGCAGAAGCTTCCGGTAAAAAGAAAAAGTCAAAGTCTTTGCAGACGACTGCTATCGCTACTAGTGGTGCATTCGCTGCCACTCATCAAGCTTCGGCGCCCCTTCCTACTATTGTTTGAAGAAGCGCTGCAGACGCGTTGTAACGTCTGGCTGAAAAAGAGCTCGCAGCCAAGCTTGCGTAAATGCAAGTCATCAATGAACGTGAGGTCGCATTGGAAAGGTCGACAAAGCAGCAATGGAGGAGGCCACACGTAAGCTAGCGAGCACTTGTTGAATCTGATGAAACAACAACAACCCACCACCACTGAGCAAGGAGGAGTGAAACCCAAGAAAGAGAAAAAGGAGAAGAAGAAAGGAGAAGAGGCGAGTAAGCGGCACCCACCGCACAAAGCGGAAGGCTAAGGTCCGTGCATCAAACAAGTAAGTCCCACATTTAATTTCAATAGTAGTTGTAGTTTTTAGTTTTAATGATAATTTTAGCATATATTTTTTTTCTCTTTTACATCAAAGTGAGAACCCCTAAAAAAAAAAAAAAAAAAAAAAAATGTCAAGTTTCCTTTGAAAGGGTGAGGACACTGCTCATCTTTAAGTATATGGGGAAATCTCAATGTTTTGATGTTTTAAGTGTTGTACATGAAATCAAATGCAAAAGTAGCTTCGTTTTACTCATCAGCATGAAAATAATTCTCTTTGGGCTAAGGATAAGTGAAAATGTGTGTGTGAGTAACCTATGCATGATTAGATGTAAAGAATTGATTGTTGCTCCTACACAAACTCTGTTTTTAAGAGAGAATCTAGTTAGCTAAGGAATATTTTGTGCCGAAGCTAGTTTTGGTGAACTTTGGTGAAAACAAAACTTGATTAAAAACCTAGAATAGCAGTAGAAGCTAAGTTTGGGGGTAAATCAAGGCGTACTAAGGCTGGGTGCAAAGACCGTAGGATGGTTAAGTGCGGTGTAGTGTGAGTGCAACGTTGTAACGCCTACCCGTAACGCTATAACGCCTGCCGTGTGTGTTGTGTAGTATGTTCGTGACGCTGCAACGCCCACCCATAAACGCTGTAACGCCTATCCCCAAAAATACCAAAAAGAGTGTGTTGTTACAAATAAGTGGAAAATCCACATGTGTGCTATGTTCCCTGTAATACCCTGAAACAAATGCTGAAGCACTCCAAAATATGTTAAAAAAAAAAAAAAAAAAAAAAATAATATGCTCCCAAAGGGAAGCAAAATAAAGAGAGTTGCTCAGTAATGAGGGGGTTACAGTCTTTTTGCGTGTGTGAGTCAATAAATTAGTTGCACTAATCTAGTCCTAGCACCCACTTAAGACCCTTTGTCATGCTTAAACTGAACCCCTATGTCTTATGTGAAAATGTTAGCCTATTCTTTGTTTTGAAAGATGTTTTACTGTCACTATTTGGGAAACCACTCTTTCATAAGTCAAAACTGCTTTCGAACTAGCTAGAGGAAGATTTAAATGCAGAGATCACACACTCACTTTGAGCTTTAATGAATCTGGAATTTGATCATGCAAGTGGTGTGTGAGTGTGTGAGGAATTAGCACCTTGAGAATGAATTTTTGATCTATTGATTTAGTAAGAGCATAACCTGCTAGTGTAGTTGATTTCATGTTTTGTTTTGCTGTTATCTTGATTGCTTGAGGACAAGCAATGACTTAAGTTTGGGGGTGTGATAACTCATATTTATATGAGTTATTTATACTTATTCAAAGAATAAGTCATGTAAGTTTTCTAGTAATACAAGGAGTATTTAATTAAGTTTTATGCAATTTCTGAGTCTTTAGTAAATAAATAGATGAAGTGATGAATCTGTGCATTTAGGCACCAATTGGTGCCCTTGAGAGCGTTTTGATGCTTTTTGTGCTTGTGCAGAAATTCGATCTTTGAACGTTACCACGCCCTCACCACGCCTACTAAAGTGTAGCGAGAAAAAGGGTGAAAAGATCTTCATTTTGTGCCAAGCTAAATGATAAGTCAAAGATATAAAAGTCGAAGATTTTCGTTCCCCCATGAGTGGACGCACGTAAGCAATCGTAGCTCGAACAAAGTCGGAAAAATAGAAGAAACAGATATGGTAGGTGGGTTAGTGACATCAAAGACGCGTAAGCAAGGAGGCTATTTAAGCTCACCTCATTTTTCTCTCAAGAACATCATCTCTTCCACCAACTTCGAATCACTTTATCTTCTTCATCCCACCATCCTCCATTAACTTAGAACTAGTTTTGTAAAGAAGATCCGGAAACAGACTTCTATATTTTACTATTCGAACTTAGTTTTATTTCTGCATAAGTGTAAGGTTCGGGACGTTGTAACGCCTCTATACACGTACATGCTAAGAAGTACTTGGGTGTATCTTTTGCACTTGAGTTCTTTTCTCATTATGTATGGTATTAGGATTTCACATCCTTTTCATTCTCAGAATGATGCTCAAATGAACTAAATACTTTGTAGTTGAGTTGTTGTTTTGCTATTAATGAATTTCTAGTTAATGTTATGAAGTGTTAGCGTGCCCGCTTTAAATCTTTGCGTAATAATATTTTCAAAAACTTGTTTTGAGGTTGGCCTCTTAAAATAGGTAGATTCATAGGTACAGACATGGTCTATGAAAAGAAATCAAAGATTTATATGAATGAACAATGCACTAAAGACATTTAGGCATCTTTATCTAAGTCTAGACATAGAATGGATAATAGTTCATAGAACATTGTTTGTGGGTACTTAATATACAGAGAGTGGGCCTATTTAGAACCTAGACATAGGATTTCTTGTACTTGAAACTCGACGTTTTGTCTTTGAAAAGCATAGCTCTTTTTGCAACAAATGCTCAAACGTGGCCACGTCTCGCACAGTTAACATTTGAACGCCATAACGCCTAAACGTTATGACGTCCGCTAGGAAGGATTTATCTGCATACAACAACTCAACTCATCTCTCATCCATATTCACAACCAACTTCTATTTTCTTGTTCTGTTTAAATCTTTTGCTTTAAAACCAACTCTTATTGTCGATTTGTCACTTGATTCTCTTGTGTTTTGAAACTTGAACTGTGAAAGCTTATCAATCCTCGTGGGAACGATCTCTTACTTTAATCCACTTTATTACTTGTACGATGTGTATACTTGCACTATAATTGCGAAAATCTATACTATTACACAAGCGCGAACAATAACCAAGTTCAAAAAAAATGTCCAACTCTTTGGAACAAAACACTTGCCATATTTGAATATTTATATTTATGCAAAACAAATAGAAGATCTAGAATAACATCAAAAGAGAGTGTACGTACATGGCTACAATGGTGAACAAAAGTAAGATAACTTACCTTTGTTTCCATCTTACAGTGTAATTGTAGTTCTGGCATTCTCAATAACACCATTTGCAATCTCAGGCCTCTAAAATAAAATAAAAATGACACAATTGAAAGACTAATTTTTTTTTTGCCTAAATTTTCATTGTGAAGCAGCAAGTAACTTTGAAAAAATAAAATATTATATATTAACCATGAAATAACATACATACATTTGTCTTAATCCTCTATGGTTAATTAGAATATGTAAAATAAATTCAAAAAAAAAAAAAGAGTAAATAATTAACCCATTACTCAGAAACATTGAGAGAAACTATACCAATCATAAAATGTATGAAATGATTAAATACTCTTAGAAGCCTTGAAACTTGAAAGCAAGAATAAGCTAGTACCTCACAATTATGTATACCTTTTGCAAAGCTTTAGTGACAAATGATTTTGAATCTTGACATGTACAACTTCACAAAAAACAAAGACTGAAACAATAAATGTGCAAGGAGGTATTAGAGCTTCATGGTGAAAATGCTTAACTACATCTATGAAAATTTAAAGAAAAATTTTCATTGTGAAAATGTAAATAAAAGTGTTTGAAGATTAAAGGAATAAGAAATGCATTAATAATGCATAAGGATGATTAATTCATGGCATTACTGAACAAAAAGAAAAAAAGAGACACATAGTAGGCCAACCTTAAATTAAGATAATCGAATATGAAAATTGAAGTACCTTGTTGGTGAGGTCGACATGGAGGCGGTCAGAGACAAAATTGAAGTCGACATCAAGAAGGAGAATAGGCATGAGAATTGAAGTTTCTACTCAATGAATATATTTGAAGCATAAATATAGTGTAGAAATGCTCAATTTTCTTTCTTGTTCCGCATTCTTGAGCTATATTTTTACAACCATAAGAAAGAAGTAAAACATAAAAATATGTGCTAAAAATTAATTTTATCAAAGAAATTCGAGGTATCAATAAGAGTATAGTAATTCTAGGGGATATTACAAATACAAAAATAAAGGCAAAAGAGAGAAATGAAGAAATCAAAGATGTTTCAGGCTCATTCTCACGAAAAACGACATCTTCTTCCATATGCCCTTCTCTTGGGTGGTGGCTATCTAGCTACATGACCTTCTCTCTGCCATACTCCCTTCTTTAGGTCCTTGAACTTTTTCTCACTACGTAAATGTCTCCTCTTCAATATCTCACCCCTTTTGCAAGATTGAATGAGGTCAGTTACTATTATGAATGACCAACTACCTCTCATCTAAATTTTGTATTACCCATTGACAAAGAAAAGATGAGTATCATAAACAACAATAAGAATAAAAAAAGGAAAGAAATAGGAGACTAAGAAAGAGAGGGAGACTGAGAGAAAAATATCGAAGAAACTAAGTTCAGGAGTTATTACCGCCCCACCCCCTACCCCTGAGGTCTGTGCATTTACAAATATATAAGGCGCCGCTGAGCGCGGCCTTTCCACCCATTCATGTATTTTTTTTGTCCCTCTCCTTCTCATCTTCTTTATTTCTTTCTTCATCACCTTTCCATGTCTCTCACATATCCCTTTTTCTCACTACTGTTTGAAAATAATTTGAATTTCAAATTTGCCGTAATAGCTTGTTTCAATATAGTTTAATATTAATAAACTATATTATCATATAGTTTAATGTTTATTAAATGTGGCCTATCTGATATTGCATAACCTGATTTGGGGAATAGTAAAATTCCATATTATTGAAAATTATAATAAACTTATTTGAACTTGACATTTAAACCGATTTCAATTTGCAATATGATTTCTATTATATTTAAATTTCCAGCTAGCTAGTCATAATTATAATCATCCACAAATATGTATTCTTTTTAAATTTCCATATAAAAAGCTTTAAAAAATCCGTTTTAAATAAGTCTTAAATATAATTCATGAGTGAGACTTAATTGTATGGGTAATGTTTTGAGAAATAATTTGTTTCGGTTAACTGTAAGACTTAATTGTATGATCAATTGCAATCAATTTATAGTGAGAGACGTATGAAACGTGTGATCAGTAACAAACTTAAGCCTAATATTGGCAAGTTGAAATTCTGAAAAGTTCATTCCATATTAATAGTGAATGGAATTGTTACTCAGTTTGTTACTACCATAAAAGCATATATTCCGGTATTAAACAGTCCAAACACTAATCACCTATTATAACTGCACTATGCTATGTTGGCGTCCAGGGGCAACAAACTTTAAAGAGATACGATTTTTTCCTAACATCAGTCATACGAAGTGCTCCAGTTTCGTCTGTCAGATGCTTCTCATAAAATTAGGTAGTCAAAAAAATAGGAATGGTGTGTTAGAAAATTGTGACAGAAATTGTATATACATTTGTGCCAAAAAGGTGTAGTGCATTCAAGTTGACATTATGAAGAAATAGGAAATCAATAACCATTTCAGCACTAAGCTCCATTGTTTTCTAATAATTAAACGGAATTACTGAAAATAATAGCAAATCTAGGGATAAAATATGTTCGAGGGAAGGTTGTGATACCAATAGAGCCTATTTATAGTGTTAATATAGATGTTAGAGGTATCAAAAGTGCTTGAATTGGTAATTTAAAAAGTTTGGAAGATTTTTGAAAATTGCGCCAAATTTTTTTTTGAAAAATTTGAACCAATTTTGTGTGAGCTATGAATAAAAGTGGAGCCAATTCTATTTTATGAGCTTCACTTCACTGTAAAAACAATTTTCCATCGGTTTCAATGTTTAAAGTTTAGCTTTGAATGTAATAAAAATTCTGGGGGAGGTTATAGTTTATTAAATGGATAAGTTGAAAGTCAATTTTTTTTATAGAATGGCTGAAATAATTTAAACGGCTTGCCATATTTTCTGCAGTGCTTTTGAATGCTAGAATGGCTGAAATTTTGAGAATTTGAATGCATTTGATGGACAGAAAAAATTGTGTCAAAAATTTACAATCTTTGACACTTGTATGCAAGGGAGAAGATGATTATCTGAGATTTTGGATGTAGTTGAGAATGCGATTATGTATATATTTGATGGTTGACCAATTTGTAAATTAAAGAAAATCAGTGTAAGTTATAAACTATAACTGTAGCTGTGCATAAAAGCAAGCGGTTTTTTTTTTGATGAGCATATAACCAAGCAGTTGAGACATAGGATTTATTACGTTTGTATTGTTGTGTTGGCAGAAGTAAATTTGCCTAAGTGGACTATATTTTGTGAACATTCAATTGTGCTGATGTGGATGACCTTATATGATGACACATCAGATTTTGGGCTTTGAGATGCCTATATAATTGTATTATTATATATATATATATATATATATATATATATATATATATATATATATATATATATATATATATATATATATATATATATATAGCCTCTATTACACCTCCAAATGCGGTTAAAGAGATTCACACATATTCCCTTGTACCTATTAATATTTAAAAGTATTGTTCTAATAAGTATATGTGTTTACTTGTCTAATGTCAAATTGCTCTTTTGTAAGTGTTGGAATTTGTTAAGGTATTCTCGAATTTCTATCTCTATTTATTCTTATTTGTTTTTAGTGAATTCCATTTATTTTTCAGTCAATGTAGTTTTTGGTAAACATTATTGTTCTTTTGAGTCTATACCTATACAAATTATTGGTAAAAATTAAATCAGTTAAAATTTTATAAACAAATCATATTAAATTAATTTAGATACTGATCCAATCGTGGAGGGAATATATAAGAGGAAAAATACCTTTATTTAAAGCCATTTAAACTTGAATAGGTTCATCTCTTTGCTTTCGATGTGATGTTACCCTCTTCCATGGTTCCTACATTGTAAGCTCGTGGGTATCCACTCTTCTCAATTCTTGTTCAGCGTTGGTTTTGGATGATGAGTCAATTGATTGGAGGCTCTTTTGTGTGTAGATAACTAATAGTGACTAAGCTAGCACATTAAATTTAAAGTGTTTGGTAGATTTGTGATTGAACTAGCTTAAAAATATTAAATAAAATAAATGAACATATGCAATTAATGTTTAAAAATGAGGGAAAAGAATCATTAAGGTGGATAAATGAGGAATTTAATTACAATAATAAGGGTAAAAGTGGGAGAAAAAAATGAAACACTATAAGCTCAAACGCTACTTCAAGTAGTGTTTCAAAAATTGTTATAAGCTAGTGAAAAAACGCAATACGATTATCATGTCAAAACATACCACGAGCTTATCCGCTATAAACTAGCCGTTTGACATTGCAAAATAGAGCCTAAGTAGACTAAACAATATGATAAAAGAATTGCGAGAGATTGTTAAAGAGAGTATTGTCCCTCAAAGAAAAGTAAAAAATATATTAATAGAGGAATGATGGATTATGTTATTATACTAAAATTTTCTGTATTAATTGATTAGAAAGGAGTAGATGGTATGGTAGTAGGGCTGGACACGGTTCGGCTTCGGTCGGATTCGGACTGAAAACCTCAGGTCCGAAAAAAAACCGCGGTTGAGAATATAACACGCATTCCCGACCGTTTGTTCCTTCGGTTCCACAAGTGACGGGTTAATCAGATTCGCGGGTTCACAGTCGGATTGACACGGTTAGGAGATCTAGAAAAGAAGAAGGCGCCATGGAAGATCTGGAAATGAAGGAGACGCCATGTACGATCTGAAAATGAAGAAGAAAGTGTTTGATACATGAACAGGTTGAGAGATGAAGAAATACTTCTACTTTTTTTCAATTCCGAGTAAAGAAAGTTTTTAATTTAAAATAGTTATTGTTATAGTCTAATCAATGAATGGCATATCTGAAAAGTAGTAAAGACTCATTGGAAATAGAAAGGTAATGAATGAGTATCAGAAAAAGAGATAACAAAAATTTAATGTATATTAATGTTTGAAGAAAAACGAAAACATCTCAGCCACTGATCTGGGTATTATTAAAAATCTAATGGTGCAAATTGAAAGACTGATTTTTTGGTTGGGCGCGGATTTCAACGGGTTTATTATACAACATCCGTCACCGACCATTCCAATCCAATTGAAACCGAAATGTCAACTCGAAGATCCGATAATCCAACACACCAAGCCCGTTAACATATTTATTTCAAATGGTCTCGCGGTTTCGCCGAGTTCTACATATTTTGTCCAAATTTCTAGATGGTAGTGTTAATAAATTTTCTTTTCCTTTTTGCTGCTGCTTCTTCTTGATATTGAAATCCGCCCCTTCACCTAAAGTGCAAAGAAGTTTACTTAATTTTTGATTGTTTTAAAAGAAGAGGATTTTTTGTTTAACTACTGGGGCGTATGGGTGGACGCGTGGAGCTAGGTGAAACCCAACGGTGTACCTATAGTCCTTAACATAGTATAAAATGATAAGTAGTATTTATAGTTTGTGAAGATATGTTAAATTAGTCTCAACAATTAAAATTTGGTTTTGATACTGATCCTAAAATTTGTAACATCACTCTCTTAACCTTGATCTCATAAAGACCGGGTTTGGTTATCCACACGACTTATATTCTTTTCAAATTATTGTTATTAATTGTTTATCATGTCAAATGTGTCTGTGTCTAGTCTAGTGGCAGGCACCTTTGACAGATTCCCATTCTCAATTAGTTTAAATAGGTAGTATCTGACCCAACTTTTATCATTCATAAGTTTCCATCGAATTATCTTGTTATTGAAGCAAATTAATCTAATGGCTCATTCAGATAATAAGTTCTGTTGTTGTTGTTTTTTTAGATAAGCAATATATATATTGCAACCGAGCACAAATCGTGTCCACAAATTACAATGGTAAGGGAAGGGCCTCCTCAAAACCTCCTGAGCCAAAAAAACCCTTGGGAAAAAGACCCTCAGTAGGAAAAAGAGTACCACACAAATCAGGCAACAATGGGACATAACCGTCCTAACCCATTGCTTCTCCCCTTTCTAAAACATAGACAACATTATTATTACAACCATACATTTAATTACAACATAGATAAGCACCCAACCGGGCAAGCTTATACCACTCGCCCAAGACGCCTTACATTTCCTCCTCCTCCTAACCTTGAACCAACTCCAAGCCGCACCTTAGCCCCGACACTATGTTTGTAATGTAGCAACCTCGCCATTGAATATTACCTTATTTCGTGCCGTCCCAAATGCTCCAAATTACCGCCATCCAAATGAGATGTTTAACCCTTTTTGTTTTTACCTTTATCACCCTCCCAAATTCCACAAAGTGAGAAACTATGTCATCTCGCATCATCAATCAAGACTCCATCCAAGTGAGAATATTTTCCCAAGTGCGCTTTGCCACCCCACAAGAGACAAACAAATGATCCACCGCTTCTCATCCCTAAAACACAACACGCAAATTGAGCTCAAGGTTAGATCGAATAATTCCCCTCTCAGCAACACAACTCTAGTGGCTATCCGCTTGTAACAATTCTCCAAGCGAATACTTGTAGTTTAGACGGACGTCACATTTCCATATTTTCTCGCACGCAGAAATTGTAACGACTCACGCAAATTGCTCCTACCTGCAAAAAAATTCAACATACAATCATAGCATTTCCTCACCGAGAACCCTCCGAAAGCATCCGCACCTATGACCATCTATCCGCTGCCCGACAAAGACAACAGTGCAGCGAAGCATTGCTGCAATCATTGCATTTCTGCCAGAATTATCGCTGCAAACTTAACGGCTCATCAGGAAAAGTCACGCAAGAAACCGCTTGGACCGAGCGACCTCCACCTCCACCCGCCGTTCTCCCATCCGCCAAATTTGTCTATCGTTTCCTCCTTGGACCTGCAAGCATTATACAATGCTGGAAATAAATCCTCCAAGGTGTCCCTTCCTAGCCAATCATCCTTCCGAACCTCGCCAAATTACCGCTTTCCCACTTTAATTTTTACTATTTGATGAAACCACCCTTCTTGTAAATTGCTATCCGATCCTAACAAGCATAGATCCTCCACCGCATTGACTTCCTCTCCCACCCTCTTCTACTCTCACCATATCGGGCCACCTTCCCTCCACCCATACTTCTCTTTTACAACTTCCTTCCATATTGCGTGAATCGTTTTCTTCTCCCAAGAATCTCCATCTCCATTTAGTTAGTAATGCTATATTAAACAATTCCAAATTCTTTATGCCCAAGCCCCCGCTTTTCTTTGGGTAAGCAAATTGTCTCCCACTTCACCTGTGCGCGCTTCCTATTCTCTTCGTCCCCCATAAAAATCTTCTCTGCAGACTTTGTGATTTCCGCAATAACATTTTGGGAGCTTTATAAAAGGAGAATAGATATAGAGGAGGATGCTAGTACCGAGTTTATGAGCGTTACTCTTACCCCCTTGATAATTGCCTACTCTTCCAATTGTTCGAGTCTTGCTCTCGGTGAGTCTATAATTGGTTGCCAGTGCAAAATCTACGTGGGTTTGCACCAACCTAAGACTTCCCAAAAATTTGAATGGCAATGCCCCTCTTTGCAAGCCGAGAATTGAGAAAAGCGCCCATCATTCTTTCATCTATATTCAGTCCGAAGACGCTACTTTTCGCAAAATTCACCCTTAACCCCGATACCAATTCGAAGCTTCTCAAAATCGCCTTCCAGCACCGGATGCTCTTATCCCCCCCGTCACAAAAGAGGATGGTATCATCGGCAAATTGCAAAAGTTCCACCTTTATAGAATTACATACGCTAAACCCATTAAGTTGGTTTGATTCCACAACTTTCCTCACCAGCCCGGCTAGGCCTTCTGCCGCAATCAAGAACAAGAAAGGTGCTAACGGATCCCCTTGTCTCAATCCTTTCTGTGCCGTAAACTCCCCCGTTGGACTCCCATTGACCAAGACCGAGATGGAGTTTGATGCTATGCACGCCTTCATCCATTTCATCCATTTCTCGCCAAATCCCATTCTACTCAGCATATATTCCAAGTACATCCAGCTGACCGAGTCGTATGCCTTCTCGAAGTCCGCTTTCATAACCACACATTTCTTTTTTCTTCTCTTTGCCATGTCCACAATCTCATTAACCACTACCACTCCATCCGTAATATTTCGCAAATGAAAAAGCGCTTTGATTATCCGAGATCACCCTTTCAAGACCTTCTTCAACCGTCCCGCTAATACTTTTGCCAGCATCTTGTACAAGCATCCAATGAGGGAAATAGGTCTATACTCCCCAAGCTCTTGTGGATTGCTATTTTTTGGGATAAGTGCAATAAAGGCCGCACTTACCGCCTTGGGAAGACGTGCACACCTATGGAATTCTTCAAAGAATTTTACCACCTCTACTCCAATTACATCCCAGCCTTTCCTTTATAAATTTAAAATTGAACCCATCCGGTCCCCGGACTCTTATTTCCATCGCACTCCCATACCACTTCTTTAATTTCCTCCAAGCAAAAGGGTTCAATTAGCATCTCGCTTTTCAAGCCCGGATATTTGATTGAAATTAACCCCGTCTAAAGTAGGCCTATGATGATCCTCCTCTTTGAATTTCTCTTCAAAATGAACTTTGACCGCGTTCTTCACGGCATCTACATCTTCTACCCATTCCCCATCCACCTTTAACTTCACTATTTGTGTTCTTCTCCTATTCCCTTTTATGCATGCATGAAAGAACCGACTATTCGAGTCACCTTCAGCTAGCCATTTTACTCTTGCTTTTTGTGCCAGTAGACTCTCTTTCGCATGCAATTCCTTCCAGAACTCGTCATTGAGCGTAACCCTTCTCTCATCATCTACATCGCCCCCTTCCGTTGCCATTTTTTCCACCTCATTCAGTTCCCGAATAATATTTTCAATCTTGAGATCTTTATATCCAAACACTTCTCGATTCCAGACTTTCAACTTCTCCTTCAACTGTTTCAACTTTTCCTTTACCACAAAGGAGGCACTCCCTGCAACCTGAAATGATGCCCAACAGCTTTTGACAAACTCCTTAAAATTCTCGTGTTCAATCCAGCAATTATTGAACCTAAATGGCTTAGGCCCCCAATTCTGTGTCGAGCATACCAGCCATACCGGACAGTGATCGGAGATGTCTCTTTCGCCTATCCACTGTGCCTTAATATCCCATCTAGATATTAGCCCCTCAGTCAATAAGATCCTGTCTAGTCTACTAGCCCTCCCATCCGTACCAAAGCACGTGAACTTCTTACCCAAGGTAGGTACATCCACCAGTTCCATATCCTCCATAAAAGATAAGAATTCCCTAGCCTCCAAGCTATTGAACCTTGTTGAGAGACAACTTCTCTCAGCTCTAGATGTGACGGCATTGAAGTCCCCAGCAATACACCATTCTCCTTGCTCAAAACCCTCCTTAAGGTTCCTCAGATTATCCCACATTCTCCTTTTTCCTACATATTGCACTCGGGAATACACGCTCACTATGTAAACATAGTTACCCCGCACTTTCGCACAAAACCCCAATAAAGTGCTCCCTGAGAAGGAAAACATAATCTCCATTACTTGTGATCTCCAAATGCTCAAGAGTCTCTCCCGATAGCCCATTTGCATTTTTACTAATCCATCCATAATCGAATCGCCCCAAATACTACCAACCATTCGCTTTGATAAGTCATTATTTTTAGTTTCTTGAATCATGCAAACGCCGAACTTCTCCTTTGCTATTAACCTCTTAAGGCGCTTTCTTTTCGCAGCGCCCCCCCCCCTCTCATATTGAATGTTGCGATCTTCATTGAGAACCGCTTTCTTTTCCCTTCCTTCCTTCCTGTGGCCAATTGATCCTCGGCCTCCATAGATTTTATTTTACTCGCATATTCCTCATCACTCCCTTTGCCACTAACTCCTAACTTATCTTTAACAAAACTCCACATATTGTTGTTGTTGTGAACTTATTATAAAAAAAGATAATAAGTTCACAACAATAATGGGTGAAACCAATAATGAAGGCAGGTTAATGTGGGTGCCACAACGCTTTAGAGAATTTAGAGATCTTGTAGTAGTGATGCCACTTGCATAACATCATGCGACAACTTCATGAATAGTTGAATAACATGGTGCTATGCAAGTGGAATCGCCAATTCAAGATCTTCTTTAAGAGGTGTTGTATTTGCGATACCACTTGCAAAGTATTAAAGTTATAATTACATTCATCAATAAACAATGTTCTTCTTCAGTTTCTTCGCATAACATTTTTGGCATTCCAATATGTATTTTTGCAACTATTTTGAATGAAGTGAAGTTGATTATTTTTGTCAAAAACAAATAACTTATGAAATGGTTGATATATAAGGTGATTATCAATTAATTAACTCCTTTTTAACAAGTGAAGGTTGTTGAAATTGGTTTTTGGAATAATAATGTATGCCTTGGAGTGTGGTTTCTACCATCATCAAAATTGTTCACAGTTTCTTCTTGTTACACTTATCTTTTGCAGGTGTGTTCGGACTCGGACGTGAATAATATAGGACATTCGTGTTTAAGGAGTTGTGGTGGAAGACCATCCCCTCAAAAATTCTCATCTTTGGTTGGAGAATTCTTACAAACTCTCTTGCAACACGTTAGCTGTTGTTCAAACAACATGTGCAATGGCAGAGCTTGCTTAAAATTTTAGGGGGTACAACAAGCTAACACCTACTAACCAGTTCTAAGAAGGTAACTCAGTTGACGAGTCAAAAAATATAAAGGAGTTGCAAGAAGGAGATTCAGAGTTCAAACCTCAAAAACTAATATTTACTTATAAAAAAAAGACCTACTAAACTAACTAATAGTATATCTGCGCCATTTTTATATCTTATTTTAATTTTCGAAGACATGCTTTCTCACCCTTAGTAAATCAGCCATAAACAAACTGAATCAATTTTATTAACATGGTTAAAATTCTATAATCTTATTAGTCGATGGTCTTTAATAACTCTTCTTAACTATGAAAGATAAATCAATGAAATTCAAACATAAATAGATTTGAATTATTTTAACAAAATAGTAATATACCCATCTTCATCTGTCATATTCTTCAGTTCTAAAATATTTTCTCTTCTTGGAGAGGAAAAACCATTTTGACAACACTCAAGTATTTCACTTCTCTACATATTAATTCTATTTAGTTCCTCACAAGCCATTTTGACAACACTCAAGAATTATAACGTGCATTCAATTTGCCCCTTTTTTTTTTGTTTCAACACATTATCGATGATAATGTGTGTTGATGAAATTTAACAAATAGTTTTCATGTTGAGAACGTAATAATATCAAAGAACTACATTCAACATGCATAGTCCATTTTCAAGTATCGAATGGATCTTAGATCATCCAAGTAAGGCTCTGATACCACATGTAAGAAAAATTAAACATCATGACAATAATGTAACAATATAAATCATAATCTCATGTAGTGATTATAATTATATGAATTTAGAACACCATATAAATAATTAATAAGAAGGGATAGAATACTTATCTCTTGAAGCCATCATATAGTGATTTTGTATGCTTAGTGTTGTATACTTACAATGGTTCATACTATTCAAATGTGAATAGTTGCCTATATTCAAACCACACCCTCTCATGAAGAGTTATAATGATTCCACTCATCATGGTCTCATTAAACTATAAGCTACATTAATTTAAGTACACCTAGCTACCATGTGATGTCTAATATCTATTGATCACTATATAGATATCCCAAGACCCATCAAGATACCATTCAATCAAAGTTTTATAAATCAATGGAAGACCAACAATAGAAATAAAATTTCTTACATTTTCCCAAGTCCCCCGATTGACTTGATATTGTTCCTACAAGTGCACAGAAGTTTGTCTATGTCTCCTAAGTCAAGGGGGAACTTAGAATACAACACTAAGCTTTTGTTTAGCCATTGAAGGTTCTTTTGGCACAAGCTTCCTAAAAGAGTCTACCATGCATCCTATCCACTACACGTTGTGTTGTCTTCTAGTTATCGAAATGTAATGAGTTAGGTCCCCTTTTGATCTTGAATAGTTTCATTTGAGGGTGCGTGTGTCAATGGTAATTAAATTTAAAGGACTTTGTATGGGTTATGACGAGGTGTCGCTGAGGAATTCAATGAGATTTTCTTAAATCTCATCATTTCGCTATTGTGATTTTCTTAGATCTCATCATTGTGATCAAAAGAGACCAAGAGACTATATATGCTTGAGACCAACTATGTTATGCACCCTTAACAAGTCTAAGTAGTACTTAGGGTGTCTCGCGAACTAAGTTGAAATATACACTATGCATTATTATCAAAATAGTTGAAATATACACTATGCGGGATGGGCGTGGAAAAATCTGCAGACCGATGGACTGCTGCATAATTATGCAGTCCGATCGGTTTCCTGCACTGTTGCTGCGCAGGAATTGTTGATGCTGCTGCAGCCTATAGCGCTGACAGCAAGCGCAGACAGGTGGTGCTGGGTGCCGGACGCGTTAGGTGGTTTCTCGGTAAAAAAATGCTATGATTCTTTGCTGTTTTTTTCTGCAGGTGGCGCACATATTCAGCAGTCCGGAATTGTTGCTGCATGCAAAAAAATTTGGAAATGTGACGTTCCGTCCAAAATACAAATTTTTGCGTGGAGGGTTTTACTTCAGCGAGTCGCCACTAGAGTTGCTTTACATAAACGAGGGATAATACAATCACAAAATGACTTAAGTTGTGTGCTGTGTTTTCGAGAGGAGGAGACGGTGGAACATTTATTCATGACTTGTGGAATTGCAAAGAATATATGGAGGAGCGTTTTTGATTGGATGGGGAGTTCGTTTGGTGACACTGATAGCTTAACAAATCATTATGTGGAGTTTGGAAAATTGGTAAAAGGGAAACGGTTGAGAGGCGTCAAACACCTCATTTGGATGGCGACAATTTGGAACATTTGGATGGCGAGAAACAAGGTAATCTTTAAAGGTGAGGTAGCTTCAGTTCCAGCATTGGTTTCATTGTCCGTTGGGATGTTTCTCTATGTTGTAATTTATTTTCTCTAGTTGGATTGTAAACACTCAGGTGGTTTTAGTAGGGGGAGAAACAGTGAATTAGGGTCATTTCTTCACGGTTGCACATCTCTTGTGCGGGGTACTCTTTTTCCTTCCATTATCTTTTTCCCAAAGGGGTTTTGGCTTTGGAAGGTTTTGAGGAGGCCCTCCCCCTTCCCTTTCTTTCTCATTGTAAGGGCCGGGCACCCCTTGTACTCCTTTCAATGAGATCTTTGATTATCTAAAAGAAAAAATACACTATGCATTGATTAGTACTTATATGTAATTATTGTGAAATTTGGAATCTTGTGACTTTTTTGGTATACTAAAATTTATTGCAGTATGCTATTTTCGTTGTAATTTTATTTGTAAATTTGATGAGTCACTTGGGAGCAGAGGTTAAATTGTTTGATCCAAATTATTCTGCGCGATCTCTGTTTACCTTATAATTAAAATCATTATTTTTAATGACGATTAGAAATGAGGACGTTACAACTTGCATTGCCTAAATACTAGATAGGTGGGATGCAAAACTCCAAAACTTTTAATACATACATATATATATATATATATATATATATATATATATATATATATATATATATATATATATATATATATATTAGTAATTATTGTGTGTGTTTTTTTTTTTTTAAAAAAGCATATTTTAGTATGTTATTTTATTTTTAAATATTAACCATGATTTTCATCATTATTGTAAATAATAAGTTAAATGATTTTAAGGTCTAATGTCCCTTCAAACTATTAAAATATGTATAATTGATATTTTATTGTATTTTTAGATAGTATTGACAACAATTGTTATTTTATTCGATCATTTTTTTATAAAATGTTAGCGTTTGAATTATTTTTATTAAATTTGGAAAACTAGTTTTGTCTAAAAACGTGACTAAATAATTGTTATAGTAAAACAATTATTATATTTTAGATAATGGTATAAATAGTATAACTAAGAATTAATATAAACTAATTTGAAATTCAAAATAATTGCATTAAAATATTTCCTACTTAACAAATATGGATTGACAACTACCAAAATTCAAAACAAATTTGCTAATCACTTGCTTTAAGAGATTTTCGTATTTAAACCATAAATGTGGAACTTTTTGGTACCAATTACTAATAGGTATTATTATTATTATTATTATTATTATTATTATTATTATTATTAGGTATTATATTTTGTTGACCAAAAATTATATCAGCATACAATTGCTTTATGCAATAAATTGCGAAAATCAAATTTCAATATATATATATTCAATGACATTCAAAGATTTTCAATTTTATATTTTTAATACGGCAGTTCATGGTACATATTATTGGTACAAATACCTATTTTCCTTATCAAAAATAATATCATAGTAAGACCTCAACTGGTTACCACTTTTTGGAAAGACTCAATAGTCAATACTAATTTGATTTGTGTTTTTTCTCTTATTATCTCTGGGCGAGTTTCTTAAATAGGTTCTCCATTCTATGTCAGAAACCATGTAGATTTCTAACATTTTCTTTTGGTTTCGTGAAGTAAAGAATTTGATGAATCCAAAAGTTTTCTAACATTTTTTAGTTTACTCTAAAAATTTCAGTTTGCAACTTAACTTTATTTTACATTTTCTTCATCTGTCATTGTTGCAGATTTTGCATCCAACGACCTTACACTCATTGTATGCCTAAAAATCAGAGGAGAAAGCACAAACCATGAATCCCAACAAGACTTGTTAAGAGTCCCACATCGGATGTGATATGACCTGAAAAAAAGTTTATAAGTGGATGACATCCATCACCTTACAAGCCGGTTTTGTGGGGTTGAGGCCCTAAACCACATTCTAAGATGGTATCAGAGCCAACCCACGATCCGTTGGGCCACCCGCTATCGGGCCACTCGGGTCACGCTCCAGTTGTCAAGTCCTGGGCGTGAGGGGGGTGTGTGTCATACCCCAATTTTGTCCGCCTAATTTGAAATCTTGCTGGAAAAAGGGTTGAGAGCGTTTGATTGTTGTCTCGCGCATTTAACTCACATTAGACATTGATTTCGCACAACTTATTCTCATCACCAACATTTGTCGTTTTGATCGCGTATACGTTATGTGCGCACGCTAGTCATGCGCGTGTTGCTCGTCTCGTCGCATTAGCATCTCATCGCATGTGTGATTTATTTTTAACAGATTGTATTTGCTAAATTGCTTTACACAAAAATCGATTTCAAAAGTTGTTATTATTATTCATTAATCGGCTTTTTTACAATGAATCATGTGACTACCTAAGTCAACTTTCTATTCAAGTACATAGATACAAAAGGAAAATAAAAACAGAATAAAATAAAACACAAAGAGAACTAAAACAATACAACTAGCGTGGAGCCGTTCTGCCTTGCACGATCCCACGCTTGCTCTGCTTCATTTTTGACACTTTAGGCTAGAAGGTAATGGTGTTTTCACTTGTCCCTTGGCTTTGAGCTTTTACGCAAAGTCTCCCTTGTCCTTGCTCTTTGCCTTCACTGCTTGTCTCCCAACAAATTTGGTATTATGCACTTCAAAGACACCTATATCACACACAAACCCACTATAAATACTGAGAGAGCACAAAGAAAGGGGGAGAACAAAAAACCGAGCATGTGAGGAAAAAGCAGAAAAACGCAGCCAACACACACAACACAAACACACAAAGAATATACAGAGGAACTGAAAACACAAAACCAGAACTGATGTTGGGGGAGAAGAACACAACCCATAACTGATGTTGTAGGAGAGAATACAAAAAAAAAAAGCAGCACAAAACAGAAAGACACATATAAACAGAGAGAAAGAAGAGGAAACAGTAACACAAACAAAAAACAAAGACACACCTCCATCATCTTCCTTCTCAGTCACTGCCTCACCATAACCACCCTTCCTTCCACCCAAACACCACCATCACGCCAGAACCACCACCGCGCTGAAACCATCACGCCGGAACCACCACCACGCCGAAACCACCACCAAACCGAACTACCCTTCGCGAGCTCCTCCACCGTCGCCACCGAGCGCCACCGACGAGCACCCCTGGACGCCTCGCTCTCTCTCTCTCGCGCGACGTTCTCTCCCCTTTTCTCCTTCTCGGTTCGCGTCTCTCTCTCTCTCTCTCTCGATCCGTTTTTTCTTTTTCGCAAATAGAATGGAACAGCAGGAAGGAGCGTTTATGTTTAGGTTTTTTTTGTTTTTCTTGGGTTTGAACGTTGGTTTACAGCTGCGGGCTTCTTTTTGTTCTTTGTATGTTATGTTTTTTTTAACACCTGACTGTTAACTACACCCCCCACGTTTTGATTACAACTCTTTTTTTTAAAAAACAAATGTGGACCTATGTTTCTTTTGGTTCACATACTTATGATTAAAATGTGGTTAATTTGATTTTATTATTGTTCTTTGCTTGATGATGTTTAATATTGGTGCTAGTATTTCATTGTAGTATTAAATGTTATTTTTGTTGTTAGTTGATGAATAATATATTCATGTTTGCTTGATTGTTGTAGTATGAGTTTTGTTCATTCATTTGCATTTGGTTATGGATTTAGAATTGATTTGAAATGTTCTACCTCTTTTCTAAAACCCATTTCATAGACTCAAATAAAAAAAAACCTCTTATTTTCAAAATAAGGGTAAGATAAATTGTCGTTAACAATCAATCGCGCTGCCGCTTTAGATTATTAATGGTGGTTTGCTTATCTTCGCAAGTTAGTAGTGGAACCATTCTAACCGTTGTTGTTCGGTCTCCACAAACACTCCTGCCTTTTGCGAAACGTTTTCTTCCTCATTTAATAAAACCGATTGTCGTTAACGGTCCAAACGCGCCGCCGCTTAGATCATTAATGACGATTTTATTTTCAAAAGAGTTAGTAGTGGGACCATTCTAACCGTTGTTGTTCGGTCTCCACAAACACTCCTGTCTTTGCGAAAACGCTTTTCCTCATTTAATAAAACCGATTGTCGTTAATCGGTCAAACGCGCCGCTGCCGCTTTAGATCATTAATGACGATTTTATTTTCAAAAGAGTTAGTAGTGTGGCCATTCCAACCGTTGTTGTTCGGTCGCTGCGAACACTCACCAAATTGCGAAAAACTCTTAAGCCGTTTTCAGACGCAAAAGACGAGAACTACGTAGCTTTGATCCCTCATCCTTGTGAGGGTACGTAGGACCGGGTTCATGTCCCGTCAAGCACCCTTTTAAAAAAAAAAAATCTTTGTTTTGTCCTGATTTTCAAAGATACCAAAAACATTCTTTTCCCCCTCCTGTTTTCAATAAAACAAAAATTCAAATAAAAAGAAAAGAAAAGAAAAGAAGTAGAACAAATTGTTTTCAAATCAAACTTTTATATAAACCACACATCAAGTTAATGGTTCCCTTTCGGTAGAAAGGACGCGTGGGGTGCTAATACCTTCCCCATGCGTAACCGACCCCCGAACCTACATCTCTGAGTTTTCAAAAGACCATCCGCTTTTCCAAAAAAAAAAGGTTTTTTTCAATGTTTTCCTAAATAAATATTGGTGGCGGCTCTACTATTTTTCACGTTGTCAAACGAAAAGTCCAAACCGGATTTTTCGCGCAATACCGGCGATCTGCTGGGACACCTTTCCTTTTTTAAAAAAAAAGGAGAGATGAGGTCAAGCCTAGTTAACTGATGTGTGTTTAATTTGTTTGATTTGAAAGTTAATTTTACCTATTCCCTTTCTTTCTTTTCTTTTCTCTTCTTTTTATATGCCTATGATTATGCTTATGCATGCATTCTTCAATTCCCATGTCCCCTTCTTCTCCGCTCCCCTTTCTTGAGGTAAGTCATGCATATGGTCATTGTCGAAACCTAGTTTAGTTCATTGGTATTCATATATTGAACCCTAGGGTAGATGATATGTGGTCGTTTGTTTTTGTCCAGACTGTCCGCAGGTTTTTCCTTTTGCGTGGGGAATATATGTGGGTAGTTCTAGGCGGTATGCCCTTGCCGCACACAATCACACCTTATGATTATTGCTTTGAGAGGGCCTAAAACCCAAGGTCCGACAAAAACTTAGGAGAGTGGAAACGAGTAGTGATCGGCAATTGGACCGTTGTCCTTCCGACTCTCACACGAAGTTTCAAATGAGTATGCTCTTTCATGATGCCTCACACATGGATGGCGTTCCATCGTTTTGGGTGCTATTGTGAGAGAAATTAGCTCTGTAACCTGTGAGGAAGTGACTAGAACCTACATGGGAGGAACATTTGAGTCGCCCTAGAACCTAGGTCTCCGCCTCGTAGGGCACAAAGGGCATACTAAATTGTGTGTTGCATTGTAATCTAGGCATGCTTTCAAAAAAGAGAAGGAGATTTTTCAAAACACAAAAAAAAAAAGAAATAGAGAAAGAGCTGCCGTTGTAGCCTTTCTTTTGCCGGTCCGTACGAGGCAGCATGTGGCCCACTCTTTTCAAAAAAAAGAGAGAAAGAGCTGCCGTTGTAGCCTTTCTCTTACAATGTCCATATGAAGCCACGCACGGCCCGCATTTTTCAAAAGAAAGAAAAAAAACAACTTTGAATTAATGCCTATAAAGATTTTGCCCTAACCTGCATATGCATAAAACATCACCATCATTTTGCATACATCCTCGCATCGCATCTAACATAAGCTTTTATAGTCCATGCATGCACCCTCGCATTTCATCACAGTTTGTTTGCCGAGAATCCCAAAGTGACAAAAATCTTGCCATAGGTACTTAATGGAATCAAGAAGTGAGACGATGCATGCTCCAAGATATCCGGTTGTAAGCAAGATTGATGTTGCGATCGAGAGAAACGTGTTGACCTGATGGGACCTATTGAAAAGGGTTTGTTCGATAATGCTTATGGGAACCTCCGGAAGTTATTGCAGCTAGAAGTACAGACTGAACCTATCGTGGCTTTGAGCAGGTTTTATGACTCTGGGATTAGGTGCTTTCTCTTCAGGAATTTCCAATTGGCTCCCACATGGGAAGAGTACCATCAGATTTTGGGTTTCCCTCAGACAGGAGTCATTCCTTACCAGTATAAAGAGCAGTATTACACGGACGAGAAATTTGCTTGCATTCTTTGCAGTGAAGGTAGAGGACCTGAAGCTCCAGAAACAGAGGAAGAACCTTGTGATGGGTTTCCCGCAGGGTTATCTCGAGAGTTTGATGGATATGCATGCCAGAAATAAAAACTGGGTTGTCTTCAAGCAAATCTTGGCCTTGACAATCTTCGGAGTCGTTCTTTTTCCACAGATTGAGAGATTTGTGGATGTGACTGTCATTGGTATCTTCTTAGCTTCCCGGAATGAGAAGAACCCGATCAATCCAATCCCTGCAATTCTTGCTGACACTTATTCAGCCTTCACTCATCACTGTGAACTGAAGAGGAAGAAAATCTCCTGCTCCTCTCACTTATTGTACGCTTGGCTTCTAAGTCATGTCTTCACTAATCCGAAAAAAGTGGAAAAATTAATTGACTATGCTATAACTTGTGAAGTGCGAATCATGAATATTCGTGGAGTGGATCCAGCTTTCTAGGGAGCCTAGATGAGCACTCATCCGTTGGTATCTCTCATCTTCTTTGGGAAGATAGACTGAGGTAGTCTTCCATTGTGGTGTTTTTCAAAATGTCCCACCGATGGGTACTAAAGGTTGCATCAACTACAATCCTCTCTCGACTCTAAGACAATTAGGCTATCCTATGAGGAATGCACCTACCAAGGAGATGGTCTTCCGTTTTATATCTATGAGGGAGGTCCAAAGGATGACAGTTTGACTAGAAAGGTTTTGCAAGCTTGGAGTACGGTTACCCGCTATGGAAAAGTAGAGATCTCTCAGAGGACTGGGGGAATTAACTTCGCTCGGTGGCTTGAGGAGAGGATTCAGAGTGTCCGGCTACCACATCAGAGGTTATTGCAAATTGAGAGAGAGGAAATGAACTCTGGCACTCCTGTTGTTGAAGAGTTAGGTGATGTCAAGTTGGCCCTGCTAAAGGCGGAAGAAGAGAAAAAATCCCTGCAAGCTGAGATAGAGAAGTTGACTCTGAAAAACCAAAGATTGATAGAAGATAATGCTCTCAAATCTGCTGTCATTGAGGAGTTTGATGAGAAACTCAAAGTAGAAGTGAAGGGCAAGGTAGAAGCTCAAAAATATCTGCAAGCGGCTAAAGAGGAAGTCAAGAGACAAAAAGCGAAAGAGAAGAGAGCAATTGAAGAAGTCAGTCAATGGAGGGATCTGTATGAAAAGACAAAAATGGAAGAGAGAACTGCAAAAAGCCTGCTGGCCAAGTCAAAAAGAGAATCCCGCATGTTACAAGCTGAATGGGAGAGTAAGCTAGACAGTGTTGTGCAAGAGAGAGACACATTTGAGAAT
Organism: Oxytropis ochrocephala; assembly: GCA_020916435.1. NCBI lineage: Eukaryota > Viridiplantae > Streptophyta > Magnoliopsida > Fabales > Fabaceae > Oxytropis > Oxytropis ochrocephala. The sequence goes on from CM037092.1 coordinate 21,360,920, forward strand.
ATCCTCGAGAGAATATCAATGAAGCCTTAAAAGCGAGAACAAGAGAGATTCTCGATGAGTTGAAGAGACGCCTTTGTCACATCAATGATGCATATCGGCGAGTAAGGGATGAAAGTCGAGATTGGGAACATCGCTATGTTGAACTACTTGGCGAGGATTGAAGAGCGGCGATCATCATAGAGTTGAAGGATGAAATTCAAAGAGTGGAAAGTTAGATTCTCCGAGCTTGCGAGTTGGCCAACCAAGCTCTCTCCCGTGTGCCTAAGAAGGTTTGGGAAAGGCCAAGATGAGATGTTCCCTTTCAACACCCCCGCGCGGTTTACAAATTTGTGGAGTTCTGCAGACCTTGGTTGAAGAAGTCGAGAGAAAATCGGAAGAATTCCCACAGCAACAAGAGGAAGAGAATCAAGTTTTAAAGGCTCTATGTAGTTGAGCTCTTGTTTGTAATTTTCGTTTTTATTGTACCTTTTCTCCCTGACGACTTTATTTCCATTGGAGTATTTTACTTTTTGAAATGTAAGACCAAAGTACTTGTTTAAACTTGAATGTATGGAGCGTGTTTGTTTCACTTATTGATTCCACTCTTGTTATGTTCTAAACAAGTCAGAATTCACCGTTAAATCTATGGCAAGACATAGTACACTACGATTCTCGGCATAAGACAAATTAAAACTAACACTCATTTGCATTGCACGCATCGCATTCATTAATATCCTCGCTCATAAAAAAAATGTTTCATCAAGACAGCAAAGTCGTGCAGTGGTTCGCCACCAATACTTCACCCGACTACAAGCAAGGCTGATGGCTAATTCGCAAGAGCATCCGGAGATTGAAACCGAAAGTGATTCAGAACACGAAGATTTGGGCGTGCAAATTTCGATTCCTGAGCAACTGGCTCAGGAGAACCAAGTGCTTAAAGATAAGATAGGTACAATGGAGGCCCAGATGCATGAGATGATGGTCATGCTACAAAGTTTAAAGAGTGGGACAGCTGCTGAAGTTGGCGCCGCAGTGGGTCAAGATGGTGTTCCTCCTCCAGTATTAGTAAACGCTACAGCTACGGCTCCTCCGGGAGCCGGGGTCAGTCGCCCTGCTTTTGCTTCAGAAATGAATAATCAATATACTTCACAAAGATATCCTTGGGGTATGCCTGCTGGGTACATGCCACGAACTGTTGGATCCATTCCAGCTGGTGTGGCTGCGCTAATCCGCATCGTCGCCGTGTGCGGGGAGGCTGGAGGGACCGCAGATTCAGACTCCTAGTCCTCATGCTGTGCTCAGTCCTACTCCGGGGCTTACAGCACATCCTCAAAATGTTCTTCAGCCTGGAGGGTACTATTACAGTATGGGGAGCCACCCCCAAGGACACACGTTTGAGGGATCACAACCAAATGATCTGATTCGTGCACTTGAAGAAAGAGTCAGGGCAATTGAGGGTACTGGTGTCAGAGCCAAGGAAGCCCGTGAGCTGTGTTTAGTCCCAGATTTGGTTTTGCCACCGAAGTTCAAAGCTCCCGAGGTGGACAAATACAGAGGAATCGGCTGTCCAGAGAGCCATGTTACAATGTTTGTCCGAAAAATGGGTCCTTATGCCAATGACGATAAACTGTTGATTTACTGCTTCCAAAACAGTTTGGCTGGAGCTCCTCTAGATTGGTACATGAAACTGCAATCCTCTGAAATTCGTTGTTGGAAGGATTTGTCCGAAGCATTCATGAGACAATATAAGTATAACATGGACATGGCTCCGGATAGGTCACAATTGCAACACATGAGTAAGGGCGAAAAGGAGACTTTCAAAGAGTATGCCCAGAAATGGCGAAGCATAGCTGCCCAGGTCCAACCTCCTCTGACGGAGAAGGAAATGGTGTACATGTTCCTGAAACCACCGCCAAAGAATTTACTATGACCACTTTGATTACAAGTGTTTCAACTAGCTTCTGCGATATGATAGTCTTGGGGAAAGACTTGAGCATGGTCTCCGAAGTGGGAAGATTTCAAATCATCTCGATGTCACGCAGAAAGCTCTGTGGTTCAAACACTCAAAAGAAGTACCCTCCCGTTCCCAAGAAGAAGGAAGGGGAAACAAATGTGATCACGGGAGGAAATTCATCCTTTGGTACCCTCCACCACAAATCGTTCCATTCTCTCGCTCTGTGCCACCTCAAAGAAGGCAATGATAGTCACAAAGCTCGGGGGTTATCGAGACAAGAAACGGACCAATTTCGATCCAATCCCAATGACCTACACGGAGTTGTTTGATCACCGATTTCCAAGAACTTGATCAATACTCGGCCAATGAAGGCCCTTCACCGCCATTTCCCGAGAGGTTACAACGCTAATGCTACTTGCGCTTTCCATGAAAACGGGCCTGGTCATGCTTTGTGGAGGAGTGTAAAGCTTTTAAGCATGTGGTGCAAGACCGATAGATCTTTGGTTGGATCTCGTTTAAGCAGAGCAACCCAAATACAACAACCAATCCTTTGCCAGGTCATCAAAGGCCGGCTACCAATGCTATAGAAAGTTCCGTTGGGCAATTGGTAAGGGATGTGCAGAAGATCAAAACTCCGTTGGGTGTTATCTACTCGAAGTTATGCCATGTCGGGGTGGTTAAGAAGGGGTGTTGCCATGAAGAAGGATGTGTTGATTCCGCGTGCGTGGGGAATTGTGAAAGCTTCAAGATGATTTTGCAAGACCTGATGGATCGGTGTATGGTTCAGATAGGAACCCATGATGTTGAAGAAGAAGTGTTGACTCTACACTCGACAAAGCGGAGGAATCGAATACCTATTGAAATTCCATACAATTACAATCCCAGTTAGTGTGCGGGCAAATGCTCAACCGATAGTGATTGAAGTTCCACTCCTTTTCCCTATGAGTCGAACAAGGCGGTTCCATGGAAGTACAACTGCGCTACCTACGATAGAATGCTCCCAAGTGCTCCTACTCAGAACCAACATAGCGGGATCAAGCGGGATCACAAGAAGCGGAAGAGTATATGCTCCGGAAACCTCCGGCGAAAACATCCAGAGAGGCCGAGCGGCAGAGGCCGTAAGGAGAAAGGAAAAGAGACAGAGGTTGCTCAAGAGAAAGTGATGGAAAAAGAAGCAAATGAATTCTTGAAGATAGTCCGCAAAAGTGATTATCGAGTGGTTGATCGATTAGGCGGACACCATCCAAGATATCCATGTTATCATTGTTGCTCACATTCGGAAGCACACGAAATGACTTTGATGAAAGTGCTCGCGAGAGCTCATGTTGCGCAGAGGATATCTCGGTGAATCGATTTGATGGGATTGTGGGAATGTAGTGGCTGCAAATCACCTAACATTTCTTGACGATGAGTTGCCTTCGAGCGGAAAAGAACACAATCAAGCTCTGCATATCTCGGTAAAGTGTGGAGACTATGTCTTTGGCGGTACTAATTGACAATGGGTCTTCACCGAATGTAATGCCAAGGTCAACTATGGATAAGTTAGACGTTGATTGCTCCTACATGAAGCCAAGTTCGACACCGTAAAGAGCATTTGATGGGTCCAAAAGGAAGTCTTTGGGAGAGATGGAATTTCCCATCCAGTTGGTCCCGAGGTTTTCGTATCAACTTCCAAATCATGGACATTACCTCTTCATATAGTATGCGCTAGGAAGACCACGATTCACATGGTCAGGCAAATCCCTTCTTCTTTACACCAACGGGTCAAATTCGTGGTGTCGATGACAAGGTTGTAGTGGTATTTGGTGAGGAAGAGACTCTGGTTAATAAGCCATCAGAATTCAAATATGTGGAAGCCGCCGAAGAGTCTCTGGAAACAGCCTTTCAGTCTTTGGAGATCGCCAATGCAGTGTTTGAGAGGACCAGGGAGGAGGAGATGGTTGCTAAAATCATGTTAGCCCAAGGATACAAGGTTGGTTCTGGCTTGGGAAAGTCAGGTCAGGGAATTCTGGCTCCCATCCAACTGAAGGAAAACAAGGACCGTTGCGGTCTGGGATACACTCCAAGTGAGGAAGAAAGGAGGAAAATGGCAGATGAACGGAAGTGCAGGTGGTTGGCCAAGTCCAGAGGTCAAGATCCATGGCCCCAGGGGATCCCAATTGGCGACATCGGTCAAAGTTTTGTGAGTCTCTGGTTTATTGGATCCCAACCAAGTTCTGTCATCAGGGATGGTTCTGAGTCTGAAGAGGGTGGGGCGAGTCTGGTTCGTCGTTGCGGTACCGGTGAGGAGTTAAAGAACTGGAAGGCTGCTGATCCTCCTGTGACCTTTAATTTAAAGTAATTATTTGTAATGCAACCCTGTGGCTCTGCCCAAGGCCATAGGACCAGTTGCTAGGGGCACACATGTTTTTATTTTCTAAATCATCATCATCAATAAAAACGTTTGTTTTGAATTTCTCAATCAATAAAAATCAGTTTCTCTTCATTGCGTGAGTATTTTTCTGCTTTATTATTTGTTTGTTTTCTTGTTTCGCTTTCATTATGCTTTTTCGCCGGCAAAAATGCGCATCCACAAAGAATAGTCTCTGAAAATAGCAAAGTGTCAATAGATCCACCTTTCGACTTTGATCATCCCATCAATCAGTGAGGGGGTGTTGAGGAAGACTGAAGCCCTCCGTAACTCATGAGGTTAATGAAACAAGAAGAAAGGGTAATTCAGACCACACGGAGAATCTCTCAAATGATCAACTTGGGTGCAAATGAGAACAAGAAAGAGGTCAAAGTAGGTACCGCCATGAATGACGAAGATCGCATGAAGTTGGTTTAGCCGTTGCGATTATGTGGATGTGTTTGCATGGTCCTATCAAGATATGCCCGGGTTGACACCGACATTGTGGTACACAAACTACCGATCAAGCTCGAATGCCCTTTGTAAAATGAAGTTGAGAAGGATGAAGCCCGAGATGTCCTCAAAATCGAGAGACGAAGTGAAGAAGCAACTTGATGCGGGATTCCTAGCGGCGGCCAAGTACCGCAGCGGGGTTGCCAATATTGTCCCAGTTCCCAAGAAGGATGGAAAGGTCGAATGTGCGTCGACTCAATGATCCGAATCGTGCTAGTCCTAAAGACGATTTTCCTTTGCCTCACATTGATGTCTTAGTGGATAGTACGGCTCAACACTCGTTATTCTCCTTCATGGATGGATATTCGGGATATAATCGGATCAAGATGGACCACGAGGACATGGAAAAGACAACTTTCATAACACTTTGGGAACATTCATTTATAAGGTCATGCCATTCGGGTTGAAGAATCTTTGGCGCAACCTACCAGAGAGCCATGGTTACCTTATTCCATGATATGATGCATAAAGAGATTGAGGTTTATGTTGATGACATGATCACAAAATCTAAAACCGACGAGGAGCACGTTGTCAATCTGCGAAGCTCTTTGAGCGGTTGAGGAAATATAAACTCAAGTTAAACCCGACTAAGTGCACATTTGGGGTGAGATCGGGGAAGTTGTTAGGCTTCATTGTCACCGAAAGGAATTGAGGTGGATCCGGACAAAGTAAAAGCCATCCTCGAGATGCCCGTGCCCAAAACAGAAAAAGAAGTCCGTGGTTTCCTCGGAAGATTGAATTACATCTCCGATTCATCTTCCAGTTGGATCGCTACTTGTGAGCCAATTTTCAAATTGCTATGCAAAAATCAAGAGTTGAAGTGGAATGATCGATGTAAGTTTGCCTTTGAGAAAATCAAGGTGTACTTGCAGAATCCACCGTCTTAATGCCACACGTGTCCAGGCGCGTGCCTCTCATCTTATACCTTACAAAGGCCGGATAATTCAATGGGTTGTGTGTTGGGGCGAAGACGATGAATGGGAAAAGGAGCATGCCATATACTATCTAAGCAAAAAGTTCACCGACTGTGAGACAAGATATTCTATGCTGGAAAAGACATGTTGTGCCCTAGTTTGGGCTGCTCATCGTTTAAGGCAGTACATGCTGAGTCACACAACTTGGTTGGTGTCAAAAATGGATCCCATCAAGTATATATTTGAGAAGCCAGCTCTTACAGGACGAATTGCCCGTTGGCGGATGCAATTGTCGAATCACGATATCCTCATGACGTCACACAAAAAGCAGTTAAAGGTAGTGCACTTGCTGATTATTTGGCATGTCAGCCGATTCCGGACTACCAACCAATGCGGCATGATTTTCCTGATGAGGATATCATGGCACTGTTCGATGAGGGGAAGTCCCAAGAAAGTGAAAGGTGGAGAATGATATTCGATGGTGCGTCAAATGTATGGGGGCATGGGGCGGTATGTGTGTTGATATCTCGACAACCGCTTCATTCCTCCATCGCAAAGATGAGCTTCTACGTCACAAATAACATAGCGAGAATATGAAGCGTGCATCCTAGGTATTCAAGCAGCCTAGAATGGAAAGTTAAAAGGCTAGATGTGTATGGGGATTCACCGTTTATTCATCAAGTAAGAGGCGATTGGGAGACCAGAGATCCCAAACTGATTCCTTATTGTGATTATATGCAAGAATTGATGAAGTCTTTTGATGAGATTACCTTCAAGCATATCCCTCGAGGTGAAAACCACCGTGGACGACGCGCATTGGCAACATCGCTCTTCTATGTTCAATGTTAATCGTGACAAGAGCTTGACTAATATCGAATTCAAGACCGAGTTGCGCTCACAGCATCACTCTTGCGCAAAGAATAGATGAGGAGCCCGACGAGAAGCCTTGGTATCATGACATCAAGCAATATATCACTAATCAGGAATACCCACCTGGGACATCAGAGAATGACAAGAGAACTCTCAGAAGATTGTCAAGGAATTTCTTCTTGAGTGGTGAAGTTCTCTACAAGAGAAATTATGACATGGTTCTCTTGAGGTGTGTTGCGAAAGAAGAAGCCGAAAAGATCATGAGAGATGTGCATGAAGGCTCATTTGGAACCCATTCCAGTGGGCACACCATGGCTAGAAAGATCCTAAGGCGGGTTATTACCGGTCGCGGATGGAATCGATCATTATAGCTTTGTAAGAAAGTGCCACAAATGCCAGATCTATGCTGATCATATCCATGTGCCGCCTGCCAAACTAAATGTTCTGACTGCATCTTGGCCGTTTTCAATGTGGGGGATGGATGTCATTGGTCCTATTGAGCCTAAAGCGTCAAATGGACATCGCTTCATTCTGGTAGCAATTGACTACTTCACCAAGTGGGTCGAGGCTGCCTCATACTCCAGTATAACTAGTGTCGTGGTTGCCAAGTTTGTAAAGAAAGATCTGATTTGCCGCTATGGTCTTCCAAACAAGATCATCACCGATATAACGGCAAAGAACTCCGAATAAAGAAAATGATGAAGGACCTGTGCAAAGAATTCAAAATTCAGCATCATAATTCCTCTCCCTACCGCCCAAAGATGAATGGGGCAGTTGAGGCAGCCAACAAAAACATCAAGAAGATTGTGCAAAAGATGGTGGTAACTTACAAGGATTGGCATGAAATGCTTCCCTTTGCTTTGCATGGCTACCGTACTTGATCGCACTTCAACCGGGCAACCCTTTCTCTTTGGTATATGGGTGGAGCAGTCCTCCCAATCGAGGTTGAGATACCCTCCTGCGGTCTTGATGGAAACTAAACTGGAAGAAGCGAGTGGAGTGCAGGCCCGTCTAGATCACTAAACCTCATTGAAGAAAAAGGATTGCGACTTTGTGTCATGGGCAAATGTACCAACAGAGAATGAGAACGGCTTTCGACAAGAAAGTCCGGCCCGTGAATTCAAGCAAGGTGATTTGGTGCTTAAGAAGATCTTGCCCATCCAAAGTGACCCCAGGAAGTGGACACCCACTTATGACGGCCCATTTGTAGTCAAGAAAGCCTTTTCGGAGGAGCGATACTCACAAACATGGACGGAGAAGATTTAAGAAACCCAGTCAATTTCGATCAAGTGAAGAAGTATTATGCCTGAAAGAAATAAGTGAAAAAAGAGAAAGATGAGCCAAGTAAGAATTAGCTCGCTAGGTTGAAAACTCGAAAGGGCGGCCTAGGCAAAATCAGAGCGACCCGGTGGATTGAAAACCCGCAAAGGGCGATCCAGGCAAAAATTAGGGTCGGGAAACTTGAGCATGAAAAGTAAAGAAAGGCATACAACTCCCCTGAATACTTGGATGAGGGAGTGATCAAGGTCAAAGACACAAATGTCGGCACTGCTCCATAGAGACGGACAGTCAGAAATTAGCTTCTCTCTTGTTTTTCGTGTCTTTTTGTAGTTTAAAACTTTCAAATGTATTGAACAGTCATCGTAACATTCTGTACGATCGGCTTCTACATCAATAAAGCTCAACTTTCTCATGTCTGTTGTTGTTATTTCTGCTTTTTCTGCTCAAAATAAGCGTTTTATGATGATGGTGATCCTGAACTGCAAAACATGTGCATATATCATAGAGCATTACAAATCATTGTGAAATCTTTAAAAGTCACGGCAAATGAGCGATTTCCCAAAGAAAATCAATCTTACAAAGAAGGTTGCACTCACAAATCGTTCCAGATGGCAAAATTATAAAGCAAATCTGCACTTGGCTCATACGCCACCACAATCCTAATCGGTTCCACAGTTGTGTCACGGGTCGGTCGAATCAGCAAAAGAAAAAGCCAAAAGAGCAAAAGAGCAAATGAAAAACAGATGATCAGAAAAAAGAAAGCTGATCAAGAAAAATCAAATCAAAAGGAAAACCTCAAGAGTGTTCCGCCACATGCATCATTACACCAAAATCATAGCATTGCATGCACTCGCATAACATGCTCTTGTATAACATGCCTTTGCATAACATGCACCCATGCTTCATGCACCATCCCTTGCATCAACTGACGTATGCAGGTACCTCAATTCAATACGCCAGCATTGGCCATCTCAATCGGTCAATCAGCGAGATTTGCGAATCCGCCCGGGACCCACGTGTCCGCCAGGACCAATCGTCCCTTCCGGATCCGTCGTTATCGAGCACCGACGAATCGTCAGACCCTAGGGTCCTTCAGTCTGGTTCAAATCAACAGTCCAAGCAGCGACTTTGAACTCGACCTTCATTTCGCCAAGTCATCACTGAGCATGACGGATCGGCCCCCCAGACTTCGTGTCCTTCAGACTAGCTGTGTCAGTATAAAGCATAGCGTAAGTCCATCAAGGTAAAACGTATCAGTCCCACAACTTGATATTGAACCTCAGGCCGCTCGAGCAGGCCACCTTCAGAGCACAAGTGCTCCTTCAGAGCCACAAGTGCTCCTTCAGAACCCAAGTGTTCCTTCAGAGCCACAAGCACTCCTTCTTTACTGCATTCTTTATTACTTTCTTTATTTCCTACCAGTGTCGGCCTACCAGAGGTCGATACCATCTTTACTGCTTCATTTCTTGCTTTTCTTTGCTGAGGCTAGCACCAATTGATTTTCCATTGTCTTTATCGCTTTCGCCACCACTCGAGGGTGGTACCAAGCTTATTTTACGCTTTTGTCGGTACCAAAGTCGACACACCCATTCAAAAAAGAAAATTCGGATTTCCCCAAGTGGACAAAATTGGTATAATTTTTGAGTTCTTTATTTCTATTTTGCCTTGGAATATGTTTCGGCCAATTCATATTCCTTGTCAAAATCCAAATAAAGAGGGGCAGCTGTCATACCCCAATTTTGTCCGCCTAATTTGAAATCTTGGCCGGAAAAAGGGTTGAGAGCGTTTGATTGTTGTCTCGCGCATTTAACTCACATTAGACATTGATTTCGCACAAACTTATTCTCATCACCAACATTTGTCGTTTTGATCGCAGTATCGTTATGTGCGCACGCTAGTCATCGCGTGTTGCTCGTCTCGTCGCATTAGCATCTCATCGCATGTGTGATTTATTTTTAACAGATTGTATTTGCTAAATTGCTTTACACAAAAATCGATTTCAAAAGTTGTTATTATTATTCATTAATCGGTTTTTTTACAATGAATCATGTGACTACCTAAGTCAACTTTCTATTCAAGTACATAGATACAAAAGGAAAATAAAAACAGAATAAAATAAAACACAAAGAGAACTAAAACAATACAACTAGCGGGAGCCGTTCTGCCTTGCCTTGATCCCACAGCTTGCTCTGCTTCATTTTTGACACTTTAGGCTAGAAGGTAATGGTGTTTTCACTTGTCCCTTGGCTTTGAGCTTTTCGGCAAAGTCTCCCTTGTCCTTACTCTTTTGCCTTCTTGCTTTGCTTGTCTCCCAACAAACTTGGTATTATGCACTTCAAACACCTATATCACACACAAACCCACTATAAATACAGAGATGCAGACACACGAAAGAGGGGGAGAACAAAAACCGAGCAGTGAGGGAAAAAGCAGAAAAAAAAGCGCAGCCAACACACACAACACAAACACACAAAGAAATATACAGAGGAACTGAAAACACAAAACCAGGCGATGTTGGGGAGAAGAACACAACCCATAACTGATGTTGTAGGAGAGAATACAAAAAAAAAGCAGCACAAAACAGAAAGACACATATAAACAGAGAGAAAGAAGAGGAAACAGTAACACAAACAAAAAACAAAGACACACCTCCATCATCTTCCTTCTCAGTCACTGCCTCACCATAACCACCCTTCCTTCCACCCAAACACCACCATCACGCCAGAACCACCACCGCTACTGAAACCATCACGCGGAACCACCACCACGCCGAAAACCACCACCAAACCGAACTACCCTTCGCGAGCTCCTCCACCGTCGCCACCGAGAGCGTCACCGACGAGCACCCCCTGGACGCCTCGCTCTCTCTCTCGCGCGACGTTCTCTCTCCCTTTTCTCCTTCTCTGGTTCGCGTCTCTCTCTCTTCTCTCTCTCAGATCCGTTTTTTTCTTTTTCTGGCAAATAGAATGGAACGGCAGGAAGGGAGCGTTTATGTTTAGGTTTTTTTTGTTTTTCTTGGGTTTGAACGTTGGTTTACAGCTGCGGGCTTCTTTTTGTTCTTTGTATGTTATGGTTTTTTTAACACCTGACTGTTAACTACACCCCCCACGTTTTGATTACAGCTCTTTTTTTTAAAAAACAAATGTGGACCTATGTTTCTTTTGGTTCACATACTTATGATTAAAATGTGGTTAATTTGATTTTATTATTGTTCTTTGCTTGATGATGTTTAATATTGGTGCTAGTATTTCATTGTAGTATTAAATGTTATTTTTGTTGTTAGTTGATGAATAATATATTCATGTTTGCTTGATTGTTGCAGTATGAGTTTTGTTCATTCATTTGCATTTGGTTATGGATTTAGAATTGATTTGAAATGTTCTACCTCTTTTCTAAAACCCATTTCATAGACTCAAATAAAAAAAACCTCTTATTTTCAAAATAAGGGTAAGATAAATTGTCATTAACAATCAATCGCGCCGTTGCCGTTTAGATTATTAATGGTGGTTTGCTTATCTTCGGCAAGTTAGTAGTGGAACCATTCTAACCGTTGTTGTTCGGTCTCCACAAACACTCCTGTCTTTGCGAAAACGTTTTCTTCCTCATTTAATAAAACCGATTGTCGTTAACGGTCAAACGCGCCGTTGCCGTTTAGATCATTAATGACGATTTTATTTTCAAAAGAGTTAGTAGTGGGACCATTCTAACCGTTGTTGTTCGGTCTCCACAAACACTCCTGTCTTTGCGAAAACGTTTTCTTCCTCATTTAATAAAACCGATTGTCGTTAACGGTCAAACGCGCCGTTGCCGTTTAGATCATTAATGACGATTTTATTTTCAAAAGAGTTAGTAGTGTGGCCATTCCAACCGTTGTTGTTCGGTCGCTGCGAACACTCACCAAATTGCGAAAAACTCTTAAGCCGCTTTTGGGCGCAAAGAGCGAGAACTACGTAGCTTTGATCCTCATCCTTGTGAAGTACGTAGGACCGGTTCATGTCCCGTCAAGCACCCTTTTAAAAAAAAAAATCTTTGTTTTGTCCTCGATTTTCAAAGATACCAAAAACATTCTTTTCCCCTCCTGCTTTTCAATAAAACAAAAATTCAAATAAAAAGAAAAGAAAAGAAAAGAAGTAGAACAAATTGTTTTCAAATCAAACTTTTATATAAACCACACATCAAGTTAATGGTTCCTTTCGGTAGAAAGGACGCGCGGGTGCTAATACCTTCCCATGCATGAATCGAATTTCCGAACCTACATCTCTCGAGTTTTCAAAAGACCATCCGCTTTTCCAAAAAAAAAAAAAGGTTTTTTTTCAATGTTTTCCTAAATAAATATTGGTGGCGGCTCTACTATTTTTCACGTTGTCAAACGAAAAGTCCAAACCGGATTTTTCGGGCGCAACAGTGTGTTAAGAGTCCCACATCGGATGTGAATGGCCTGAAAAGAGTTTATAAGTGGGTGGCATCCCTCACCTTACAAGCCGGTTTTGTGGGGTTGAGTTAGGCCTTAAACCACATTCTAAGATGGTATCAGAGCCAATCCAAGATCCGTTGGGCCACCCGCTATCGGGCCACTCGGGTCACGCTCCAGTTGTCCAGTCTTGGGCGTGAGGGGGGTGTGTTAAGAGTCCCACATCAAATGTGATATGGCCTGAAAAAGAGTTTATAAGTGGGTGGCATCCCTCACCTTACAAGTCGGTTTTGTGGGGTTGAGTTAGGCCCTAAACCACATTCTAAGAAGACTGCACAAAAGCTTAGGTATGTAGTTGTGGCTCTCATTTATTACAAAATTATAAAAAGTAGGAACAAATTCTCCCAATGCCAGTTTCAAACCGAGTATCAAAGGGTATCAATGTTGGAACAAATTCTTCTGTTGAGGTTAATTTTTTGGGACATCTTTTATCTCGTAGTTTTTTTAATATGGTAAGGTTGATTGTAACTTTGAGATTTGGTGCATTGAACCCCTCATTATTTATGCATTGATATTGAAATTGGTAGACAGAACTTCCAAATGCTTATATGAGTAATATGCAAGCTGATTTCGATATCATTATTAGGAAAACTCATATCTTGAATCTCATTTACAAACATAACATACTCTGTAAATCATTTACTTTAATGATGATTTGGGTGCTAAAATATGAAGTTTGCCCTTTTCACTTGCAAAAAATTATCAGCCCAATATGACCTCATTTAGGTTAAGGAGTATGGGTGAAACTTCAATTTCAAAGCTGGACGTTCTTTAGAAAAGATAGATAATGTAGTTTTAATTTTGATATATTATTTGTTTGTCTATTGATATCAATCTACTGCAACTAATTGAATCATTAAGTGTGAGGTTAGTGCTTCAGATGATGTCCTTGAAGTGCTTCAAATTGGGATATTGAAACATTCAACTGTTTTCGGGTTTCTCCACGTGTAAAAACACACTTCTATTCGGAATGCTCATATTATAATTTTCAATTTTTTTAATATTTTTTGTATGTTTTAGTTGCTCTACAAATGTTAATGTTCACCATGTTTTGAATATATTTTCATCTGAGACAATATTAAAGCTTCCATGTTGTGATTGTGTGCAGAAAGGAATATTCTTTGTTTCATTCTATTATTGTTTTTGTTTAGTTTATTTTATTCTATTAGACATCACAACTCTGTTACATACTCTTTTTTTTGACCAAATTATTGCATACTCTTATTCTCCTAAAGAATTTGCTTATTTGGGTTTTTTTTTTGTTAGATAAACACTTTCAATTTTTCTTCAATAATTCTGACATGTATTTAATATTTTACTTAACTCTATTGCGCACATCTAACTTTCAATGAATGATATAAAATTTTATGGAAGCTAATATGTTTTAATTCTCTTTTTGTGTTTTTACAGGTGGTTACTTTTTTTTTTAAACAAACAGGCAGAGTGTCCGAATTTATTAAAAAAAAAGGCCTATTCGCTGATTTACAGGTGGTTACTAAAATTATAATGTATCAATTAAACATGTTGAGCACTTTGAACTCCCTGATTTCCCATTTCGCTGGACAAAACGAATGGACACATATTTTTTCCCCAAAAAAAGGCAAGGCATAACTTAGAAGAGGATGGTGTCGATCTAAGGCAAACAGTCTTAAGCCCACTCTTGAGCTAGAGTGGTTCCAATCTAACGCAAATGACCTTCTACTACTCTCTTCTCTGCAATTGGTCTTTATCCTCGGCATTCTTGCTTCTTCAACCTATATAAAAGGCCTATTCTTAGCTGCAGCTGATCACCGATGGTAATTTTAGGGTGGTGAAGCGAAAAATCACTCCACAAGGAGGTCGATTGTTTGGTTGCTAAGAAGGGATGCTAGCTATCGATCGGGCACCAAAAACAATGGTAGTGAGGAGTAGCGTGAGAAGCGATCAATCGAGTCTACCAAATATGATGGTTTCTGAGACAGGGAGTTCGTGCACAACAACAAAAACCATAATGGACGAACCTTCCAAATTGGACGTTTGTTCTTTTTTTTTGTTGCAAAAGACTGTGTTTGTTCCTATACTAGCCACAAATTATATTTTATAAATAAAATAATTTTTGAAATACTAAAAAAACATATAAAACATGTATATATGTTATATATAAAATATTGTTTCGTCTGTCTTAGTCAATATTCTGTATCAATGAATCGTGAAAAATTTAATTTCTTATAAATAAATTATTAAATCTAAATTCTATACCACTTAAATTTGAATTTCTCACAAATAGTAGTAATTGTTAGCAATTTAAAATAACAACAACCATTGCCATATAGTTATGTTTTTTTCCTAACAAATATTACGTTATTTAACCATTGATCTGACATTATGTTTAGTCTCCATAACATAAGTAACCTATAGAATTACTCATTTTTTGATTCCAACAAATACAAATAACCATATTGATTTTAAAATCACTATTTAATTTCATATGTTACCAGATTACATATAATCAATATTACCCTTTTCATTCGTCAATTATATTTATTTCCTTCAAAAATTTAATTTAATTTCATATTTTAAACCAAAATTGTTTCCCGTGCATCGCACGGGTTACATACTAGTATATTACATAGACAATTGAAACCCAATCGAAAGCAAAATGCACTATATACAACGTTCAAACCGAAAGAAATAAAAGGACAAATAATTGATCAATAAAACAAATATGATCAGAATCGAACACTTGATCAATAAAACAATACGAACTTATCTAAAACAATATGATCAGAATCGACCACAATCATCGTCGATTAATAGTAACAACTTAGGCTTAGCGGCTCTGATACCATAATACCAATTGAAAACCAAAATAGCAATTTCAATATTTCTAATCCTAAAATTTGGAACATATTAATCAACAAAATATAGACTGTGAATTAGAATTACCTGAATAGGAAGATGAATCCACCAAAGATGAGTAGATTCTAATTCCTATGTGTGAGGAGAGAAAAACTACTTCTATTCCACAGAGCCCTTTTATATAAATATTCATAATTTCTCTATAAAATAATCTCTATATTATTATATTATATAATGTCACAATTGAGATTATTAATAATAACAACAATATGTAGATATCTTTTACTCTGAGTGACAAAATTTACCTGACCATGTTAGCAAAAAAATATTCTAACAGTCTCAACTCCTATTATCGTCTGCTCTATGTTTCGGATTCCGGCGATAGATTTGATTATCATTCTTCATTGCATTTGTAAGGTTTATTTATTATCTTGTTAGGGTAATTAATTTGAAGTTTATGTATTTTAGATTTTGTTTTTCCCAACTATCTCCATTTTCCTAGTATTTAATTTGATGTAATTTGGTTTCGTTATCTTTACATGGAACAATTTTAGTCATCCCTTTATCGTTTTATGCATAAACGATAAAGGGATGACTAAGACTATTCCATATAAAGATACCGAAACAAAATTACATTAAATTCAATACTAGGAATATTGAGATAGTTGGGCAAATACAAAATCCAAAATACATAAACTTCAAATTAATTACTCTAACAAGATGATAAATAAACCTTACAAATGCAATGAAGAATGATAATCAAATCTGTCGTTGGAATCCAAAGCACAAAGAAGACGACAATAGGAGTAGAGAATCCCAATTGGAATGTAGAAAATCCCGAAAGTATGGCCTTGAACAGCCAAGAGTAGTGATTTGGGAAGGCAAAATGGAGACTAACCGAAGTCATACGAGCAAGACCACCCTTGAGATTGACTACGCCGAAGAATTGTCCCATAGCGACCAGGACCACTTCCATATGGAATATGGAAGTGCTGATTAGCTTGATCAGAAGATGTTGGAGTAATATCAAGCTTGTAAGAAAAGAGAAAGCAAATTAAGGAAACAAAACAATAAGTAGTCTCTAAAGTTCGTGAATATATGTCAAATAGTATCTACAATTATAAGATATTTGTGTCACCAAACTCCATAACAGACTAGCCAAAACTTTAGGAATTAATTTAATTAATCGTTACAAGTTTTACGATTAGTAACGCAACTAAATTTTCTCATCAATTTTTTAACTTTGATCACATAAAGACCGGGTTCAGTTATCCTCACATGACCTATTCTTTTTAAATTGTTATTTATTGTTGATCATGTCAAAACTATATATATATATATATATATATATAAACACACCAGAAAAAGAAAAAGTAAATGGTACTAGAATAACAAATGCGAAAAACGTGATTATTGAACTCACCAAGAATTGGCTCACCATAGGCATGGCAGTAAAACCCAGACCCGTGGGGACCCGCCCGAACCCATCCCGATTTTGTCGGGGAAAACCCGAGTTGAACGGGGTCGGGGACGGGGATGGGTTTTCCCCGATTTACTAAGTCGGGGACGGGGACGGGGATGGGGAGTATGATACCCAGCCCGAACCCGCCCGCTAATTGTTCAACTACTTAAAATGCTTGATGATGATGTTAAATTACTTAAATATCCCACACACACACACACATATATATATATATATATATATATATATATATATATATATATATATATATATATATATATATATATATATATATATATATATATACTACTACTACTATTCCAGAATAGAAACCCTAGAAGCAAACCTCTCTCACGGTCTCACCCTCAAACTCTCCGCCTCTCGACTCTCTCCCTTCCTAAACTACTAGCCACCGTCAACCTCCTCCTCCCTTCGTGAACTAGCAGTGCTGCCACGATGAACTATCAGTCACCGTCAATCTGCTCCTCCATTCGTGAGCTATCAGCCACCATCAAACACTCTCTCCTACTCTCTCCCTTCGCGACCAGATCTTCTTATCTTCTAGGTGAGGTTTCGTTTATGTCTTTATGTCTTTGTTTTCTTCGTTTTTTTCTTCTTCCAGCAGCAAAATGATTTTCGTTTTCTTCTTCTAGTTGTTTGGATCTGTAATTTGTGATTTCTATTAAACAAGTCAACATCCACGGTGGACAAGTCAAATGGGGTCAATGGTGACATGGGTATTAGTGAGCTGGAAAATGATGCTGAGAAAGGTTAGAAGGATCTAGATGATTTCATTCTCACCACCTGAGCTTCACTCACTCACTCACAACGGATTACCATCTTCTTCTCTCTCCTTTCGGTTATGGTTTGGAGATTTACCCTAGATTTTATTCTCAGATATTTTGTTGATTTGATCCTATCCTTTCCATTGTATATATAGTGGTACTGTGTCTTTGATGTATTACTCACTCGAATCAACACAATCGCCTCTTCAATTTTTCCTTTTATGCATTGCTTCATTTCTGACTCAATTGAGCTTAGAATCATGAATTGTGTTAAAATTAAGATGGTATCGAGCTCTTGCTCTGAATACCTTGCTCGAATACATTATCTTTTTTTGCTACATCGTTTCCTTGCTTCAATGGCACTCGCAAATCGACCAACCGGATGCAGTGCGGGTCGGACAACAACAACAACCGGTGAATCAACCTCCTACCTAACTCATTTCTTGATGTCACAAGCGCCTACTATGTTCACCCAGTGATGGACCGAGCTTTCGGTCACGGTGACGCCGGTGTTGAGTGCAACCGGAGCCAATTATCACAGCTGCGCAAGATCAATGAGGCGAGCTCTCGTTGGAAAGAACAAATATGACATTGTGGATGGTTCAATCGAGGTACCTGACTCTTTTCACCCTAGTTATAAAGCGTGGAATAGATGTAATATGCTAGCACACTCTTGGATTATGAATTCAGTAGCTGAATCCATCGGACATAGCATTGTCTTTCTTGAGAATGCTGTGGACGTTTGGAAGGAGCTCAAAGAAAGATTTTCTCAAGGTGATTTGATTAAAATTTCTGAGTTACAATGTGAAATTTACTCATTGAAGCAAGGATCATTGAGTGTAACTGAGTTTTTCTCTGAATTGAAAGTTCTTTGGGAGGAATTAGAGGCATATATGCAGAGCCATGTTGTGCTTGTCCTAGGAAATGTGTGTGCACCACTGTATTGAGTTAACCTGAAACACCACACCTTAGGAAAGACAATCAGATTTCTCACTGGTCTTAATGAAAACTTTGCCATGATTCGGTTACAAATTCTGCTAATGGACCCTTTACCAAGCCTTAATAAGATTTTTTCCATGGTGATTCAACATGAAAGACAGTATGCTAATGTTGATGAGACTAAGGTAATGAATGTGGCTGCTGAGGCAAGAAAACCTAGTCAGGGCAGAGGTAGAGGGGGATCTTCTTCCAATTACAGTAAAAATCCGAGCAAGGTGTGCTCTCATTGTGGGAAAATCGGTCATACAGTGGAGGTTTGTTACAAGAAACATGGATTCCCTCCACATTGGCAAAGGAACACTGCTGCAAACTCTGTTTCAGTTCATTCAAAGGTTGAGGAAGAAGCAAAAGAAAGCAAGATTGGTATCTCTCAAGAACAGTATGACAAGTTGATGACTCTTATTCAAGACAGCAAGTTAAGCCAAATTGCTACCACAAGCAAAGCAAATATGGTGAAGAATGTTGGTGTCTATGTAGATGCTTGCTCAAGTATACTTCCTTTAGTGTGTTATAGCTCATCTATGATACATCTTGGTGCCTGGATCATCGATTCAGGTGCTACAGACCATATCTGTTGTTCACTTAAACACTTCAAGAAATATTTTGCCATCACACCAGTAAAGATCACACTCCCAAATGGGAACACCATCATAGCAAAATATGCTGGCACTATTGAATTCACACCTACATTTAGCATTCACAATGTCTTGTGTGTCCCTGGTTTTTCTATCAACTTATTATCTGTTCCCAAGTTGTTGTTAGCTAACATAAAAGCTTATTTCACTGTCGATATTTCTGGTCCCAAATGCTATATACAGGACTTGAAAACCAGGAAGAGGATTGGTTCGGGTGTGATGTTTGAGGGACTGATGTATTTAGAGATAGAGGCTAAGAAGGTCAATGGAGTTGCTGTTGAAGAGGGTAGTGCTGATAGACTTCCTGAATCTACCTTATGGCACTTTAGACTAGGACATTTGTCACCTAGTAGAATCAAATTAATGAGTAGTGATTTTCCTTTTGTAAGACATGATGAAGGGTCTATGTGTGATGTATGCCACTATGCTAGACACAAAAGACTTCCTTATAGTCTTAGCACTAGTAGGGCAACCAAACCTTATGAAATAATACACTTTGATATATCGGGTCCTGTGTCCACTATTTCCATACATAACCATAGATATTTCTTAACTATTGTGGATGATTTTAGTCGATACACATGGGTAATTTTGATGAAAACAAAAGGAGAAACCAAAGAACTACTTAAAACCTTCATCACCATGATTGAAAACCAACATAACACTAAACCAAAAATCATTAGAACTGATAATGGCCCAGAGTTCTTGTTATCTGAATTTTATGCTTCTAAAGGGATAACTCATCAAACTAGTTGTGTGGAAACACCCCAACAAAATGGAAGAGTTGAGAGGAGACACCAACATATCCTTAATGTTGGGAGAGCTCTGCTCTTCCAATCCAAACTACCCAAGCAATTCTGGCCATATGCTATTCTTCATGCCACCTATATTATAAACTGTGTTCCTAGTCCTTCACAGCAAAACAAATCACCCTACTTCCTCCTCCATGGAAAATTACCCAAGTTAGAAGAACTAAAAGTGTTTGGATGCTTGTGTTATGCATCTACCCTTCAGTCACATAGAAGCAAACTTGAACCTAGGGGAAGGAAATGTGTTTTCTTAGGTTACAAGACAGGCGTGAAAGGAACTATACTTCTAGATTTGAATAATAAACAGATTTTCATATCTAGAAATGTAACTTATCATGAGAAAATCTTGCCATACAAAGGTACTCAACCTATCTCTCAATGGAATTATTTCAGTCCAAATCCTAGTGACAGTGACTTAGATGATTCACATATACAACAAGAAGCCACTATTACCACAGAAACAGAACCTGTTGTTGAAGCAGAGCAAGTTACAGAAATCAGAAAGTCAAGCAGAGAAAGACATGAACCAGCTTATCTCTCTGATTACATATGCAGTCTCTCAACATCCACACCCAAGTCCAAGCACTCTTCCACAGGTATTCAATATCCTATTCCGAATTTTGACTCTATGCACAATTTATCTTCTGCACAAAAACAGTTTTCTGCTTGTCTAAATAGTAGCATAGAACCTCAGTCTTATGAGGAAGCTTGTAAACATGATTCTTGGGTTGAGGCTATGAACAAGGAACTAGATGCTCTAGAGAAGAATGGGACTTGGGAACTTGTTGATCTTCCAAACAATGTGAAGCCTATTGGAAGCAAATGGGTTTACAAGGTTAAGCATAGAGCAGATGGTTCAATAGAGAGACATAAGGCAAGATTGGTAGCTAAGGGATACAATCAAGTAGAAGGACTTGATTTTTTTGATACATTCAGTCCAGTAGCTAAGTTAACTACTGTGAGAGCTTTGCTTGCAGTTGCTTCTATGAAGAATTGGTTTTTACATCAATTAGATGTAAACAATGCATTCTTGCATGGAGACCTCAATGAAGATGTGTATATGGAGATTCCAAAGGGAGTCAAGTGTACCAAGAATGCACAAGTTTGCAAGTTGAGAAAATCTTATATGGTTTAAAACAAGCAAGCAGAAAATGGTATGAGAAGCTGACTCAATTGCTGCTAGCTGAAGGATACAAGCAATCAACATCAGATCATTCTTTATTCACCTTGAATAAAGAAGAACATTTCACTGCACTACTTGTTTACGTTGATGATGTGATCTTAGCAGGGAATTCTATGTCTGAATTTGACAGAATTAAGCATGTTCTTGATGATGCTTTCAAAATCAAGGATTTAGGGGCACTTAAATATTTCTTAGAACTTGAAGTTTCTCAGTCCAAGAGGGGTATCACAATCTGTCAAAGGAAATACTGTTTAGATCTACTTGAAGATTTTTGGGTTCAAAACCTGTTGCAACACCCTTAGATCCAAATGTGAAGCTACATCAGGATTCAAGTGAACCTTATGCTGATGTGAGTAGTTCTGAAGGTTAATTGGAAGGTTACTCTATCTTACCAATACAAGGCCGGATATAACCTTTGCAATTCAACAACTAAGTCAACACATCAATGCTCCAACTACAACTCACTACAACACACGCTTATAGAGTTTTAAAATACTTGAAAGGAACCCCAGGAGAGAGGATCATTGTTTCCTAGAGATTCTGCTTACGCATCCGTCCGCTTCTCTGACGCAGATTGGGCCAATTGTTTGGACACCAGAAAGTCAGTAACAGGGTATTGTTTCTTTATTGGTTCATCCTTGATTTCTTGGAGAACGAAGAAGCAACAAACTGTATCAAGATCCTCATCTCAAATTTGAATACGAGCTCTCTCTACAGCTACTTGTGAGCTCCAATGGTTACTATTCTTGCTTGCTGATCTGAATATTCATCTTGATAGGCTACCAGCACTGTTTTGTGACAACCAGAGCGCCATACATATTGTTGCCAATCCTGTGTTTCACGAAAGAACAAAACATTTGGAGATAGATTGTCATTTTGTAAGAGAGAAATTACAGAGTGGAATGTTGAAGCTACTGCCAGTTACTTCAAAAGGTCAATTAGCAGATTTCTTCACCAAAGCATTGGTTCCATCTGTTTTCAATTCATTCATTTCCAAGCTTGGCATGATCAACATATATCATGGTCAAGCTTGCAGGGAGCTATTAAACAAGTCAACATCCACGGTGGACAAGTCAAATGGGGTCAATGGTGACATGGGTATTAGTGAGTTGGAAAATGATGCTGAGAAAGGTTAGAAGGATCTAGATGATTTCATTCTCACCACCTTCACTCACTCACTCACAACGGATTACCATCTTCTTCTCTCTCCTTTCGGTTATGGTTTGGAGATTTACCCTAGATTTTATTCTCAGATATTTTGTTGATTTGATCCTATCCTTTCCATTGTATATATAGTGGTATTGTGCTGATGTATTACTCACTCAGAATCAATACAATCAGCTCTTCAATTTTTCCTTTTATGTATTGCTTCTGTTTACAGCTCAATTGAGCTTAGAATCATGAATTGTGTTAAAATTAAGAATTTCTGTTTGGATCTTGTAATTTTTTTATCTTCTTTTTATGTTTCTGATCTTGAGTGCTGAGTAGTATGATGATTTGTCTTTTTCTTTCACTGATTTTGTGGGTTGTTTGTGACAATGTGACATTTGGAGCTTTGGTTTTCCCTTTAACCTCTTTATCAAAATCAAAATCAGTTTCAAATCTGTTGTGAAGAGGAGACGGAAAGCGAGACCGGCCAAGAGACATGAAACTGTAAACTTGAGGAAGACATGGTTGTGTTTCAAATCACACCACCACCGGATTCCCTTCACCATCTTTCACGATCTATCTTACACAACAAACCAGACGGTGGTCCTATTTATGAAATACTAGTATTTATTACTATAAGAAAATTTAAAGGGGTACTGTACGTGTTTTTTTTCTGCATTATTATTCCTCTTGTTCTGTTCTATGAGCTTTAATGACAGTAACTTGTAGTTTTGGCTCTGTTTGGCGTTTGCATTATTATACCTCCTCCATTTTCCCTTTTAAGTACTTTAATGATCTAATCTAATGGCTGCTAAATGAGGTGTTAATACTGATAGCGTGTTTAGTTTGGAATATATTTTGGTGCATGATAAAATAAAAGTTGTTACTAGAAAAGAGAGATTCTTTTCTTATTGTAAAAGGCTGCATAATCCTTTACTAGTAGTATATAAATATTGAGTGCTGAGTGCTGACTGCTGAGTGCTGATCTTGTAATTTATCTATCATTTCTGTTTCTATCACAGGACATAAAAAGGATGGATGCTATTGGTAATGTTGGTAACTCTCCACTGCCTTTTTCACAAGAAGGTGAACATGATCCAACTCAACAAGAAAGTTGCAACCCTCCAATTAATGTTGAATCTATGCCAACACCCCAAGGTGTTGAGACAGGGGAAACTTTGGAGACGGATGCACAAACGGATGCACAAACGGAGGCAGAAACAGATGTAGTCAAAAAGGATAGGCGCAAAAGTATTGTATGGAAGCATTTCGAATTAATGATGGTTAACGGACAACAAAAAGCTCAATGTAATTATTGCAAGAAACAACTTGGTGGAGATTCAAGAAATGGAACGAAACACTTGCTCTCACACATGGAAACATGTGTTCAAAAAAAGTTGAAGGAGAGAGGCAGTAATAACAAGGGGCAATCATTTCTTATGCCTAAGATCATTCAAGGAAAGCAGGAGCTAGGTGCCTAACTTATGATGCCGAAAATGCAAGGAAAGAGCTTGCACACGCAATAATTATGCATGACTATCCACTTTCGATAGTGGATCATTGTGGTTTTAAGAGATACTCGGCAGCTTTTCAACCATTGTTTCAAGTTCCTTCAAGAAATACAATCAAGAAAGAGATATTGAAAGTGTATGAGTATGAGAGATCAACTATACCATGAAGTTATTAGACAGTCTTCAAGGAAGAGTGGCAATTACATCTGATATGTGGACTTGAGCAATCAAAAGAGAGGGTATATGGTCAGAACGGCTCATTATATTGATGGATCTTGGACTCTCCAAAGTCACGTGTTGAGGTAATAACTTTTTTTATATTTATTATAGTTTTAATAATCATAAATGATATTAAATATTGTTTTAGTTATTTATATGGCATAGTGACTAAATGTGAATTTTATTATATTAGGTTCATTTATGTTCCACTCCTCACACTAGTGATAGACTTAGTAATGCCTTGGTTGAATGTTTGATGGATTGGAACATTGACACAAAATTGTCAACTATCACTCTAGATAATTGTAGCACAAATGACGCTATGATTGATAAAGTTAAGGATAAGTTGAACTTAAACACTTTGTTAAGGGAGGGTCTTTATTTCACATGCGTTGTTGTGCTCACATATTAAACTTGATAGTGAAAGATGGCTTGGAAGTGGTGAAGGATGGCATAGAAAATATTAGGGATAGTGTCGCATATTGGACTGCGACACCTAAAAGGAAGGAAAAATTTGAAGAGACAGCCAGACAATTGCGAGTTACATGCACCAGAAGTTTGGCTTTAGATTGCCAAACCAGATGGAATTCAACATACAAGATGCTTGATATTGCCATTTCATATCAGGAGGTATTCAGTCGTTTAAAACAACGTGAGTCTCAATACACTTGTTTGCCAACTAGTTTACAATGGAAATTTGCAAAGGATGTTTGTGAAAGATTGAAATTATTCAATTCTGTTACAGAAGTTTTTTCTAGCACTAAATATCCCACTGCAAATTTGTATTTTTCCAAGATATGTGATGTCAAATTGGCAATTTCCAAGTGGATTGGTGACTCCGATACATTGATTAAACAAATGGCTGAAAAGATGTTGGCAAAATTTGATAAATATTGGAATGTTATTCATGATATAATGGGAGTTGCTAGTGTCTTGTATCCTAGATTCAAAATGGATTTGGTGGAGTATTATTATGAACAAATGTATGGATATGATTCTTGTGCTACTGAAATCCAAAAGATCAAAGATTTGTGTTATGCTTTGATTTCCGACTATCAATCTCAAATGAATTCGGGACATTATTGAACTAGTCAAGCGGCATGCACATTTGACAGATTCCCATTCTCAACTAGTTTAAATAGATTGAGTATGACCCAACTTTTATCATTCATAGGTTTCCATCAAATTATTTTAGATAATAATTTGGCCTATTGTTGTTGTGAACTTATTATATATATATATATATATATATATATATATATATATATATGAATGAGTGGGGATCAACTTACTCCAAGAGTAACTTTTGTAGGAGTTACTCCACTTAATATCTCTTCACACATTTTATATTTTGCTGATCCAACCGTTAAGTTTATAGTTCTAATTGAGTAGATCAAATATGCAAATTCTTATAAAATTATAAAAAAAGTTTGATATCTTGATCAAATAAGTTCAATTCAAC
Organism: Oxytropis ochrocephala; assembly: GCA_020916435.1. Classification (NCBI taxonomy): domain Eukaryota; kingdom Viridiplantae; phylum Streptophyta; class Magnoliopsida; order Fabales; family Fabaceae; genus Oxytropis; species Oxytropis ochrocephala. The sequence continues at coordinate 21,386,343 of CM037092.1, forward strand.
GTATATTATGATTTTAAAAATACAAGTAAAATAGGGACTATAAGATTCTATAGCTACGGATATTCAATTTCAATAGTTTTTGGTATGCATGATCATCATGATAATATGAAACTATTCAACCGTTGGATTGGTAAAATTTGATGTCTACAAAGAGATATTAAGTGGAGTAACTTTACAAGAGTTACTCTTGGAGTAAGTTGATCCCACTATATATATATATATATATATATATATATATATATATATATATATATATATATATATATAATAAGTTCACAAAGAATAGCGGTGAAACTAGTAATGAAGGTTGCACTAGTGCGAAAAAGGCTTTTTGTATCGGTTGTTTTGCACTTTTAGTATCGGTTATCTATCGATACTAATTCGACCGATACTAAATGTCACTTTTAGTATCGGATTTTCAAAAACCGATACTAAATGACGTTTTTTTGGTGATTTTTATGTCTTGAAAACGTATATTTAGTATCGGTTATTTAAATAACCGATACTAAATGTCTTTTCAACATTGTGTATGCTGTCTATAAATGACATTTAGTATCGGTTATTTAAATAACCGATACTAAATGTCTTTTCAACATTGTGTATGCTGTCTATAAAATGACATTTAGTATCGGTTATTTAAATTAACCGATACTAAAGTGACATTTAGTATCGGTTATTTAAATAACCGATACTAAATGTCTTTTCAACATTGTGTATGCTGTCTATAAAATGACATTTAGTATCGGTTATTTAAATAACCGATACTAAATGTCACTTTTAGTATCGATTAATTTAAATAACCGATACTAAAAGTCTACTTTTTAAAAAAAAAATTCTCAATTCACATCTTACCACACACATATAGATATCAATTGACCAATTTATAAATTCCAAATTCACAAAATTATCTCCACAAAGCGAATCATAATGAATTCATAAAAATATTTCAACTTCTATTGAAATTTAATATCTTACAATACAAATATTATAAACCGAAATACTTAGTATATAAATTCTACAAATGGTGCATGTGATATGAAACATCATAACAGTGGTCATAACCTACAATTCTGAATTAACTCTTCATAAATAACATTGAGACTAAAATACAAATCAGAGACTATTGTATTTTTGGGGAGGGGAAACTAATCAAAGTAAGACGAGTTGCCTTCTCAGGTGCTTCTGGAAGATCTAATTCAACATGACCAAGTGGCCGCAAGAAAGAGTTCTCCTGAAATCATAAATTAAATCGTATTTGCTCAGATTGACTATTGTATTTTTGGGGAGGGGAAACTAATCAAAGTAAGTAGTGCATGATACCATGACAGCATCACCAACTGTCAGCTCAATGTCATATCTGCCTGAGAGGTAATAAAATTTCTCCACCAAGCCAAGAAAATCCTAAGAGCCAAAATTACAAATTGTGAGCAAAACAAGAACTGCATGGGTGGTGCAAGAACTATTGAATCTAAAAATATCAGATCTAACAAAACCATAGAATTCTTCCTAAACAAATTGTGCTAGTTGTTTGGCCAATGCAATTGAAACAAGATATGATAATAGTAATAGTAATATAGTAATTGTCTTAATTAAGTAATAATCAGGATGATTACAGTTTGTGACTAGTATACATAAAAGGTATAAATTACCAACACATATTGAAATGAAGAGACAGAGAAGCCATCTTTTCTTCAATAAAAACAGCTAATGACATTCTTTTCTACAGTATTTGAGACACTAGTATACTATCATAGCATGAATTCAGATATACAAATATTATTCAGAAGTCATGGCAGAAATTGCTGATTTGATAGTATTGACTATAATTTACATATTTAACTAGCTTCAGCTTTAAAAAAACACATTGCAATTAGCTTTGGGCAGGTTCTACATCATACATATATAGAGGAATATATTTCATTGCCTTTTAACTTAAGTGATATTGATAAAACAGGAAGCTATAGTGAGTATAGCACTAGCTGGAGCAATAATAGGAGCATCAGTGGGCGGATGGATTAACGATCGATTTGGAAGAAAAAAAGCAATAATTATTGCAGATACACTATTTTCATTGGGTCAATTATAATGGCTTTTGCTCCCAATTCAGCAATTCTGATTCTTGGTAGAGTTTTCATTGGGTCAATTATAACTACTAAACTACGAGAATGATGATCAGAGTATAGAACAGTAAAATACACAAATAAAGCTGATGATTTGTTATCTACATTCATCAACCATTTGATGACAAAGCCAAGGGATAATCATTTAATAAGCAAGATTATGAGAAACAAACCTGTAGATGGTACAGGATTTCATGGTTTAGGGGAAGCTTTCCATCAATAACAAGATCAAGGTAACTTCTTATTTCTTTAAGTCTTGCATCCAAACCCTTCAAGGCCGTGAGTTTTGCGCTTACCTATGTAAAAAAATATAGTGTAAGCACTCAGTAGTCAGCACTCATTTTACAAAAGCATTGCAGGGGAAGACAACACATACAAAAGAAATAGCATCAAGAAGGTAACAAAGAAAAAGGAATTAATAAATAACAATAGGTTAAGGAAAAAACCTCTGTTGCAAGGGTACTAATGGTTGTATCCTTCACATCTCTAAGCAAATGTTCCACTCCTGCACAAGGATAAGAAGAATTCAAAACAACAGAAGAAATTGTTCATGGACAAGATTCAAAAGCCTCAGTAAAAACAAACAAAATAAAATGAGCCATAGAAAAATTACAGCAGTTTTTTACATTAACTCAATGGCGTACCTATTTCCTCAACCTCGTGAGCAGCAATCTCTGATTGCACATGCACGAAGACCTTTTGGCTTTTCTGAGTAGCATTCTGCATTTGGATTAAACTAATTATTAGTTACTATGCTTATCACTTAAGTGTCAAGACTAATACTAAATCTCCTCCCACCAACATATAAAGCAAAATCATTTTTGCTATAACATCAATAAAAACAGAAGTTCAAAATTTTATCATAGATATAAAGGGGTTAAGTTCTACCTCTTTAACCTCCTCAACAGCATAGTATGCTTTTGTTGGGATTCCCAACTCCTTTTAACTTAGTGATATTGATAAAACAGGAAGCTATAGTGAGTACAGCACTAGCTGGAGCAATAATAGGAGCATCAGTGGGTGGATGGATTAACGATCGATTTGGAAGAAAAAAAGCAATAATAATTGCAGATACACTATGTTTAAATATAAATAACAGGGAAAAGAAGAAGAATCAATTAAAATATTGAAGAAGATTTACTCACCTGAAGATGTTGAGGATGAAATTACAGCATTAAAACAATCAGTAGAAATGGAACTGAAAGAATCTTCAACTTCAGACAAAGTGAGCATAACAAAGCTATTAATATGACAAAGCTATTAATATGACAAAGCTATTATATTGGAAACCTACGTTTTCTGGGTTTTAGCACTCCAAGATCACTGTCAAGAATTGTGATTTTTGCATTGCTAACTTCGATAATGCCAGTGACATATATTGGCACATGAATTTGGCCTCCAGTAGCATAAACATTTTCAGTGCCAGAATCATGAAGGACCATCTACAAAATAGGCTTAAAACATTATAATTAACATGCAGATAGAAATACACTTTTATGCAACTGAAAGGAAAAATAATCACTAAATATAAAAAAACAGGAATACCTCAAAAACGAACACATAGGTTCCTACATCCACATTTTCTGGGAAAACACTCAAGACATGAAGTCCACTACTTTGATCATACTGGAGCTCCTGTATTATGAAAGATGGGCAGGGTATTCAGACAATTGAAAATATCACACAACAGAGATAATAAAGAATTCGACGAGCTGATCAATTACTTTACTACTCCAACCCACTCCTCAAAATAATCATTGACTTTTTACTCACCTTTTTTTTTACAAAAGGAATTCTAACTTTATAAATGAACATTAACAGTCACTCTTGGAAACTTGAATATGGTAAATGCGAAGTTACACATGCCATATTTCTTGATGCTATCAAAAGCTTCAATATGTCACTATTCACCGTATTTACCTGACAATAAGGAGCTAATATAAGATATTGATAGAAATACCAAGAGGCCCAGGACAAAGTATGCTTCCAAAATGCATCATAAACATGTAAAATGTAAAGAGATGAATTGTCAGAAAAATGAAGTGCTAGTAAGTTTAACATCAAAGTTTTAGCCTTTAAATTGATTTGCCCCCACTTATATTCATTTTTGTTTAACAATTCCAGATGGTAATATTATTGACAAGAAATTTATATAGCATACTATCATAATGCAGATAGTTTTACCCATATGAACTTCTAGAACATAAATAAAAAAATTCAACTAGACAAGTTTTGAAGTTTCTAATGCTGAAGCTAGTCAAGTAACCACTCAAACTTTACCCTGGTCAATTTCAGAAGATGCTAATGAGACCACTCCAGCCAGGGCTTCAAGTGCCAATCCTGTGAAACACGTGAATAGCTTAAGTTGTCATTACAGATGAATATCAATAATTTGAGGGGTCATGTATATAGCTAGTTTCAGCGCAAAAAATATCATATATAAAGAAACAAAACCTCAACATGTTTCCTTATAAATCATTACCAGCAGCATAGGTACTAGACTCTGGATTATCAGAACTGTAGCGCCATCTTCCATCACTTTGGCTCTGTGCCTGCCAATAATGCAGGACATGACATCATAATGCACATGACAGTTTGAATTGTAATTGCAGCAACTTGTGGAAGTTATGAATTAGAGTTTAGGGTTTCCAATCAAAGAAGAGGAGAATCAGAGAAGAGGAGAGTTGTGTTCTTTTTAGGGTTTCACTGAACTACAAATCAGAGAAGAGGAGAATACAAACCAGGTGCGAGAGAGTTGTCTTCGTTGTTGGCAACGGCGAGAGCGTTGAGTTGAGCGAGAGACTGAGAGTGAGAGAGCCGACGAGAGTGAACGGAGACGCCGAGAGTAGAACGGAGACGGCGAGAGTGAACGGAGACGACGAAGAGAAGAACGGAGACGACGAAAAGAAGAACGGAGGCGATGAAGAGAAGAACGGCGCAGAGAGGAGGCCGGCGAGGGTTGATAGATTCTGGGTGAGATCTGTTTGTGCAGAGAGACTCGCGAGAGAAGAAAGCTGAGAGTGAGAGAAAGGGTGTTTGAGTAGAACTAACGCGTGAAATAGAAAGGACCTTTAGTATCGGGTGTTAAAATACCTGATACTAAATGTGGTTGTGATACACATTTAGTATCGGTTGTTTAAACAACCGATACTAAATGTAAGCGTGAAAATTGAAAACTTTCATTTAATTTCAAAATTGCCACCGCGTCAACATTTAGTATCGGCTGTTCAAACAACCGATACTAAATGGTGCTGTTTAATGTCATTTTTCCACTAGTGTTGGTTAACGTGGGACCCCCAACAATTAGAGAATGTGGAGATCATGCCGTGGTGATGCCACTTGCATAACATCATGCCACAACTCGTGAATAGTTGAATAGCATGATGTTATGCATGTGAAATCACAACTACAAAATCTACTTTTGGAGGTATTGTATTCAGGATGGCGCATGCAAAACATTAAAATTAAATTATGATTACACTTGATCCATGAACAATTTTTTTTTTTTGCTAAGATCTTTTATGATATCCCAATATGTATTTTTGCAACAATTTTGAATAAAATGAAATATATTTATTTTGTCAAAAAAACAACTTATGAAATTGTTGACATATAAGGTGATTACCAACTAACTAATTTTTTTCTTAATAATGTGTCGACTTGTAATTTTTAGATAGTGTAAAACACTTATATACACTACTCTTGATATAAATTAAATCCATAAAAAAGTTTGTTAGCTTTTTGGTTTCTCATTTTCTTTCTAAAATATCTGTGATTGTGTTTCTTGTTCTCTTTTACCATCTAATAACTTGCCGGAATCTCGTCGTCCCTCTCACCGTCGCCCCAAAGTAAATCTTATCTCCTCATATATCTCCACTGCCTATCTCCTGTTGTAATTGATTAATTCAATAGGACCAAATTGTAATAAGTAGTAGTAGTATTGTTGACTGGTTTAGCAAGTAGCAAGTTTAAAAGTTAGTTAGAAAACTACTGTGTATAAATACTATTCATATCAGAAAATGAAAGTTTAATCTTTCACCAAATTCAGTGTGTGTGCAATTCTGTTATATCTCTCTCTCGACCTCAAGCTTCTTCAATGGTGAAGCACATTCTGTGCTAACAATTGGTATCTTAGAGCTTTGTTTTAGGTCTGGGAAACACGAGAGGAATAGTGAGGTGTGTGTAAATTGATCTCGGTTCTGTAAAATCACATCGATTTGCGAATCGTAGATCGTGGAAATTGCATTCGATTTCCAGGGATAGGGAAACACGAGTGTGTGTGAGGAATTGGTTGAGAGATCGAGATGAACGGTAATGGAGGTTTCAATACGCATTTGCCGATGTTCGACGGCAAGAATTGGAGCCGGTGGTCGACGCAAATGCGTGTTCTGTTTGGTGCTCAGGACGTGCTTGACTATGTGAATGACGGTTACACTGCGTTGGCGGAAAATCCAACGGAGGCTCAGCGAAATGCTCATCGCGAAGCGAAGAAGAAGGATCAGAAAGCGCTCTTCTACATTCATCAATGCGTGGATGCAAAGGTGTTTGAGAAGATCGCGGAGGCAACAACTGCGAAAAGTGCCTGGGATACGTTGGTGAGGTGCTACGGTGGTGATGCTAGTGTGAAGAAAGTGAAGCTTCAGTCACTCCGTAAGCAGTATGAATTGTTGCAGATGAAGAACGATGAGAAGATTGCTGACTACGTCACACAAGTCATTACGGTTACAAACCAGATGAAGAATTGTGGAGAAACGCTTACTGAGCAAGCGATTGTAGAAAAGGTACTTCGATCCTTGAATTCTCATTTTGATTATGTTGTCACTGCGATAGAACAATCTAGAGACCTTAGTGCAATCAAAATTGAGGAATTACAAGGAAATTTAGAGAACACATGAGATGAGAATTAAAGATAGATTGACCGAGAAAGAAAGTGAACAAGCCTTAAAGGCTCAAACCAAGAACAAAGGAGAAAACAATAAGAAGAAATGGTGGAATAAGAAAGGAAAGGAAAGCTGGAATAATAATAATAAGAAGAATAATGAAACCGAGAATCCTCTAAACCTAAGGAAGGTCCTCGGAAAGAACAATTATAATAAGAAGAAAGGAGGATTCGATAAAGAGGAAAATACGATTGCTATAATTGTGATAAATATGGCCATTTCGCGGATGAGTCTTTGGAGTAATAAGGGAAAGAAGGAAGAGAATAAGATTGAGGAAGCTAATGCGATGCGTAATGATTCGATTACGATCCTATGTTGTTGATGGTGACTGTTAGTGAATAAATTCCTCAATCTGATTACTGGTATATGGATACAGGTGTAGTAATCATATGTCGGTCGTCAGAGAGTGGTCATCTAACCCAACACTAGTAAGAGAGCTAGGATAAGGTTGGCGGACCATAGAAGCTTTCAAGCGCGAAGGTATGGGTGATATTGTAATTAAAAGAAAGGGTGGTAGAGATATAGTGATTGAGAATGTGTGGTATGTGCTGGTTTGAGTTCAAATTTGTTGAGTGTTGGTCAACCGTTGGAGAAGGGTTTCTCGCTTAATATGGAAGATGAATTGATGTCTCTGTTTGATAAGAATAAAACTCGTCTCGCAGAGCGAGACTTGAAAAAACAGGACCTTCAAGGTGAGTGTAGGGTCAATCCGATGTGGAGTGTATGAATGTGACTCATAAAGTGAAAATGAGAGAAATTGGTTATGGCATAGAAGGTATGGACATTTGAATTTTAGAAGCTTGAATGACTTGAGAACAAAAGGTATGGTGATTGGTGTACCAAATGTGAAGCAACCTCAGAGAGTTGTGAAGTGTGTATGAAGGGCAAGCGATCCAGTTGCCTTTTGTAGAAGAAATTCCACCTAGAGCCACTCATGCATTGGGGTAGTGCACTCGATGTATGTGGTCCCCTAAAGTTCCTTCATTGGGAGGAAATAAGTACTTTGTGACATTTGTTGATGAGTTCACAAGGATGACTTGGTTGTATCTAGTGAAAGCCAAGAGTGAAGTGCTTAGTGTTTTCAAGAAATTCAAGTTTGTTTTGCAGAGAAACAGCAGTGGTCGTGAGATGAAATTAATAAGAATGTGATGGTGGAGGAGAGTATACGTCTAATGAATTTGAGAAATTCTGTGAAGATAATGGCATAATCCATGAAGTAACCCCTCCTTATACACCTCAGCAAAATGGTCTAGCCGAGAGAAGGAATAGGACCATCCTTGATATGGCAAGAACTATGTTGAAGCACAAGAATTTGCCAAACAAGTTCTGGGGAGAAGCTGTATTTACAGCAGTGTATATTCTAAACAAATGTCCAACCAGAAAATTGAAGACAGTGGTACCTGAGGAACTGTGGAGTGGAAAGAAACCGAAGGTTAGCCACTTGAGAGTATTTGGTTCACTGTGTTACACTCATGTACCAGATGCAAGAAGAAAGAAATTGCAGGACAAGAGTGTGAAACTGATATTGGTGGGATATCACTCTACTGGAGGGTATAAGTTGTATGATCCTATTACCAACTCTGTAACAGTGAGCAGGGATGTGCTGGTAAAGGAAGAAGAAGCATGGATTTGGAATAATGAACAGGTTCCAAGTTCATCAAACACAGTTCCAGTGACAGTTGAAAACACTGAGATTGAGTCAAATGTGTTTGATAGTGACAATGAGAATGATGTGAATGATCAACCACCTGAATATCAATCAGATGAAGATACTGATGATAATGCAGAAGCAAATGTGAGGCCAACTAGAGCAAGGAACCCTCCACTCAGGTTAGCAGAGTTTGAGATGATGCCTGACAGTGCAGTAACTAATGAGGGAGAGCTAGTTCACTTTGCTCTCCTAGCAGATGCCGAGCCATTAACTTACTCAGATGCATTAAAGGAGAAAGTGTGGAAATTGGCTATGGAAGAAGAGCTAAAGTCAATAGAAAAGAATAATACACCGCGATTAGCAAAACTACCAAAGAAATAAGAGGCCGATCACCTAAAATGGGTGTTTAAAGTGAAGAGAAATCCTGATGGGAGTATAAGTAGACACAAGGCAAGATTAGTAGCTAGAGGATTCTTGCAAAAGAAAGGTCTAGACTACGAGGAGGTGTTTGCTCCGGTTGCTAGGCATGAGACCATAAGAATGGTGATTGCCTTAGCTTGTAGTAAGGGATGGAAGTTGCTGCACTTAGATGTTAAGTCAGCTTTTCTCAATGGAACATTGGAAGAGGAAGTATACGTGAGTCAAGTGCACGGTTTTGAGGTGGCGGCAAAGAAGGTTATGTGTATAAATTGTTCAAAGCCTTGTATGGGCTTAAACAAGCACCTCGGGCTTGGAACAAGAAGATAGATTCATTCCTCATCCAAGATGGTTTCATGAGATGCAAGGTTGAGTATGGTGTTTATGTGAAACACAAGAAAGGTGAAATTGCAGTATTAATCTGTCTGTATGTTGATGATCTGTTAATAACAGGTGGTGTAGCAGAGGAAATCATTCTGTTTAAAACCAGAATGTTGAATGAATTTGAAATGACAGAGCTTGGAAATTTATCTTACTTCTTGGGAATGGAACTGAAGGAGGTAAAGGGTGGAAAAATACTGCATCAAAGTAGGTATGCATCACAAGTGTTGGAAAGATTCAAAATGCTGCAGTGCAATTCTGCAGCAACACCTGCAGAGTCAAATGTAAAACTTCTGCAGAATGATGATGAAGATGATGTAGATCCAACATTATTCAAACAAGTGGTTGGATCACTCAGGTATCTTTGCCATAGCAGGCCTGATATAGGTTTTGCAGTGGGCTTAGTGAGCAGGTTTATGACCAAGCCCAAAGTATCTCATCTCTTAGCTGCAAAGAGAATCATGAGATACATAAAAGGAACTCGAATCTTATATCTTTGCTTTCGAGAATGCAGTCTTGATGTAATCACATTGGAAGGGTATTCAGATAGTGATTGGTGTGGTGACAAAGTTGGAAGGAGGAGTACTACGGGTTATGTGTTCAGGTTTCAAGGAGCATCAATTTCTTGGTGTTCCAAGAAACAATCAGTAGTAGCTCTTTCATCGTGCGAAGCAGAGTATGTGGCTGGAGCAGTGACTGCTTGTCAAGCAGTTTGGTTAAATTCATTAATTGAAGAACTGGGTCTGAAAGTGCAGAAACCTATCAAGGTGTGGATAGACAACAAGTCAGCTATAAGTCTTGCAAAGAATCCTATTTCACATGGGAGGAGCAAGCATATCGAGACGAAATTTCACTTCCTTAGAGAGCAAGTGCAGAGGAATGTGATTGAAGTAAGCTACTGTCCAACAACTGAGCAATTGGCAGATTTACTAACTAAATCTGTGAAGACAGATCAGTTTGTAAAGCTGAGAAAGAAACTGGGAATTGTTGAATTTTAGTTTTGTGTCCTTTGAATTAAGGGATGGTGTTGTAATTGATTAATTCAATAGGACCAAATTGTAATAAGTAGTAGTAGTATTGTTGACTGGTTTAGCAAGTAGCAAGTTTAAAAGTTAGTTAGAAAACTACTGTGTATAAATACTATTCATATCAGAAAATGAAAGTTTAATCTTTCACCAAATTCAGTGTGTGTGCAATTCTGTTATATCTCTCTCTCGACCTCAAGCTTCTTCAATGGTGAAGCACATTCTGTGCTAACATCTCCGTATCGATTTTTTTTTTATGTTGTTAGTTGTTTGTGATATCTCGTAGCACTTCCAGTTTCCTCCTCTTTCGGTCGTTTTCTCCGCAGTCAAACACTCATTTTGGAAACAATCAATCCTGATGATGATGATGATGATTTTGTTTGGATTCATCATGACTATTACTTGATGGTTTTACCAACATTCTTGAAGAAGCATTACAATCGAGTTAACTTTGGTTTCTTTCTTCGTAGTTCTTTCCCTTCATCTGAAATACTTAGGGGATTGTTGAAGTCTGATTTAATTGGTTTTAATACATTTGACTATGCCCGTCACTTTCTCTCTTGCTGCACTAGAATGCTTGCTAGGCCTGGACTATGAATCAAAGCGATGACATATAGGGACTTAAGGATAAGGAAGCAAAGGTAGAGTCCTTTAGAGTGCGTTTGGATGAAACATTTTAAGTGCAGGGAATTATACGTGGAAGCAGGTTAGATTCAAGCATTCCGCGGGCAATAGTGAATCAAGTACAGCAGTTAAGGAGAGGAAATTATGCAGAAAATTCAATCATGGCAGCAGCTGCTGCTATTATGTTAGTTGTTGCACAGTAGCTGGAAGGAAAAAGAAAAGAGGAAGGGATGTTGTTGTTGTTGTGGAGCTAGGAATTGTTAGCAGCTATTGAAAGTTGTTTTTAGCTAATGTGTTGTATTTTGTCGGTGTATTTCTTTTTGTGATGTACTCTTTTTCCTCTTTGAGTCTTTTTTCTAATGATTTTGGACCTTTGAGGTTTTAAACAGGCCCCTTATTTTTGTACGGGATTGGTGCACGGTGCACCCCTTGTGCTCCCCGTTAGTAAATCATTACTTTTATCTATAAAACAAAAAGTACAGCTTTGATAAAGCTACAAAAGTAATATATCAGTCTCAGCATCATTCATAGGTCTTAAAAATAAGAACAATGCTATTTAGACAAAAAAAAATTTGACAAATCGACAAATCACTAATCTACAACACCAATTAACCAAGTTTTTTAGACAATTAGCCAAGCGGTCAATTAACCAAGTTTTTAATACACGCCTAAAAGCGTGAAAAAGCAGGTTGGCTAATCGTCTAAAAAACTTGGTTAATTGGTGTTGTAGGTTAGTGATTTGTCGATTTGTCAAATTTTTTTTTGTCAAAATAGCATTTTTGTAAAAATAAACAATGATCTATGTGATTAAAAAAATATAAGAATCAAAATCTGCATGTTTTGTGAGTGTACTGATCTTGATCCAATGGCCAAAATTTTGGGAAACATAGTCACTACAGCTAACCTGCATAAAATATATAAACTGGCATGCATATTGGTTTTTTTTTTTTTTGTATTCCAACTAGGCAACTAGCTCAGTAACACACCCCTCTATTTTCCTTAATAATTAGGAAGAGAGCAAGGAAAGAAGCTGTGTTTTGTTTCTTTTCTCGGGAAGGAATATAAAATTGGCCACATTTGTCTTCTTACTTTGTTTCATACATGTAATGCTGATCAAGAATAATTTAAGCATCACTTGGAGGCAATATATAGCAATAGCAAACGCAATGTTATAGAATAGTCTCATCATCATGTGGTATAAGGCATAACTGCCAGCTTGCACTAGTAGTAGCTGATCTTTTATTGACTGTTTTGTAGCTTGGCCTTGAAAACCATCGCTAGTCATGGATTGTGACTACTTGGTAATGTTGGCATGCTTATAGTTTATGCCAAAACTGTTCCGGAGAATTTACGAAAACAACTTATGACATGAAATTGCTTGAAGGCCTTGTTACTTCATTTAATCCAAAGCCCAGACTTCTAGCTAGCCCGATTACTAGTTTAGAATTGCATTAAATAGGAAGCACCAATAACTAATTTGTACAGTTGCACTATTTTGTTGGGTCATTATAGTATGGACTAACTGGGTTTTGGTCCACCATGAACCACTGTATTTTAACATTGTAAAACAATAAATTAAAATTATACTAGTTGTTAGGGATGGTCACGAGGGATTTATGGTGTTGAGTTGTTGGCTTCATTCATTCATTTATTTATTTATTCATATTGGATATTCTTTTTTGTCTTCCAACTAGGCAACTAGGTCAGTAACACAGTCCTCTATTTTCCTTAATAATTAGGAAGAGAGGAACAAAAGAAGCTGTGTTTTGTTTCTTTTCTGAGGAAGGAATATAAAATTGGCCACATTTGTCTTGCATTGTCTTGTCACTATTTGTCTTCTTCCATTGTTGCATGTAATGTAATGTTGATCAAGAATAATTTAAGCATGATCACTTGGAGGCAATAGCAAAATGCAATGTTATAGAATAGTCTCATTATCACGTGGAATGGCGTAATTGCCAGCTTGCTCTGCCTTTAGAAAACCATCACTAGTCATGGATTGTGACTACTTGGCCTTTCCAAGTTGCACCCAGTAGTTACCCACCACAAAGGTGGAGAAGAGTTTTGATAGAAAAAACTAAAAAGTTAAGTTGTGGTTCATCAAAATTAATCATGATACTAATCATTTCTTGCCCTTTGAATAGAGACCACTACTAGTAAGAATATTTAAAAGTTAGTAAAAACAGAAGAAAATGTAATGAACTAATGATGGATAGGGATGAAACTTATAACGCATTTATATAAAAGGCTATAATAGAGGTTATAGTAATGTATTTTTTTATTCGACAATAATAATAATAAAAATAAAAGAAAGATTTCCCTATAAAAGAGGGTATCAGTAGTACATACAAAAATCCTTACCAAAAAAAAAATATATATATATATATAGTACATACAAAAATGCTTAATGTTTCAATTTTTTTGCAGACTCCCCCCCATTGTCTATGGAATTTGGGAGAGAAGAGAAAGACGTATAGACCTATTTGGTAAAAAAAAAGGCATAGAGAAAGAAAACAGAATGTGAGATGTGTTAGATGATGTGATGTAAAAGAGAAAAAAAGTCCCAAACGATGAAAAATAAAGGCGTTTACTTTTCCCACACCCCCTCCTACTCTTTCACACCCCTTTTATTCAAAAAATAACCTCGAGTGAAACGCTGTGAGAACGTGTTTAAAGACTGTTCGAACGACCTAGTTCGAACACGTTCCAATGACCTCGTTCGAACAGGTGAAATTACGCACAAAAGGGTGTGAAGTCAATATTTAACACACTCGAACGATGTCGTTCGAACGGGTTCGAACAAGGTCATGCGAACTTGTTCGCATAACCTCATGCGAACTGGTGAAAAACGCCCAAAGAGAGTATGAAGTCAAAATTTAACACACTCGAACGATGTCATTCGAACCTGTTCGAAGACCCGTGTTCGAACAGGTGAAATTTCGTGAAAAAAAGAGGTTTTGGCTGGCCTTTTGGTCTTTTCACACCCTTGTGGGGGTGTGTTTTGAGTAAGAGGGAGTGTGGGAAAAGCAATAGCAAAAATAAAAGGTTTAAATATCACTTTGGCATCTGTGATCTGTAAATATACTGAATATTAACTTTAGTCCCTACATTTTTTTTGGACCAGGATCCTCTCCAGTCAGGTACCCTCGAGTCACTCCAGTCAGTGTAATTATTTCCATTGAATCTTTATAATATTTAATCTCAACCCTTAAATTATTTTGTTTAAAAAAAAATTTAAAAAAGAAGAAGAGAGATAGAATGAGGTAACCGGTGAGGATCCCCATCCCATTTTTTTTTCAAAATACCCTTGCAATTTATAAAATTATCCATTTTAGTTCTTAGAGTTGATGTGTCTCATTTCTATCCTATTGGCCGTGGCTGACGTGTGCAAGGTTTACATGGTTGTCAACGTAGATAATTGTATGAATTGATACTTTTATAAATTGTAAGAATATATTTTTCAAAATTAAATTTTGAAGGTAATAAAATAAATATTTTCTATGTTTGCAGGACCAAAATGATTTTTAAACCAAAATAAAAATACACACTTACCCCTATATAGTTTTTATTTTGACCTCCCTGGAATTTAAAGTTTTGTACCTAGATCCCTATGTGCGTTTAACTCTCACAATTAAATAAATAAATAACTCATAATTAGATCTTGATCTTACATTCTCTAAAGTATAAAAATATTAAGCAGTCATGTACCAAAAAAAATAATAAGTAATTCTTAAAGTTTGCGAATTCTCTCAAATTACCCTCTATAGTTTTAATACGTTATTAACTCTATAAAGGACTACCTATTAAACTTTAATGTGACAAATATCACATATTTTATGGGCTACTAGTTAATAATTTGATTACTTAAATTTAGTGAATCAAGTGAGAATATTTGAAACAAAATTCAACAATTCTTTGAACGCAACGATCTTGACAATGTATTTTTTGTACCCTTAACCCAGAGTCTAGTAATCCCAACTCTTGTGTCGATGTTTTCAATACTCTTATTCACAACTCGATCATCCAACAAAGTGAGGCGGTAGTCACCAAGATATTTCAAATTGTTAACTTTCTTTCGATGAACAAATGGATGAAAACAGGGGTCCACCTCCAACAAAGTGAGGCGGTAGTCACCAAGAGCCCAATCCATCAAAGAACCACACAATGAGATGATCAGCGCTCATTCATGCGTGATCAACGTCTCGGATCGGCCAAACCCATTTGACGGTCAAGAAGCATCGTTTGGTACTTTAAATAGGGGTCCACCTCTATTGACAGTTACACTTTTGGACCCATTTGTTACTCCTGGTTTTGACTCTTACCCCACTGACTTGGGCATCAGAGTGTCTTTGTAGGTACAACTCGGGCTGAGCTCTCCTCTCGACCTACTCACCAACAGAACGACCAGACACCTTGACCGGTCCATCATCAGGACGCTAAGGTACGATTCAGGTCTAATTCACTTAATGTAGATAAGTCTCTTATTGTCGAATTTGATATAGTTCAACACGAGGACTCAAAGTTCACTAAGTCTCAATCAAAAGGAAAAGCTAAAGAAGTAGACTAGTATATATGTTTGGATCAACTTATTTGGGCTTATCTATTGATATAAGCACTAGTGAGACTGCTTGAGAGAACTTATGAAAACAGGTTATGACATGTTAATGAGGTGTGTTCAGCTAATTTCTATAAGCTCTCACGAATAACTTAAGAAAAGAATTTGTAGCTTATAGAAAAACAATTTAACATTATTTTATCTTTTATCATAAAAGTAATGTATGCATAAACCCTTATGATAAACACTTACGCTATAAGAGTTTAATTATGCTTTATGTCCAAACACGGGCATATCTATTAGTGAGACTCTTGTGGTTAAATCAACTCATATTTTCGTGATTTGAATATACTTGCCAAACTATAGGGGAGATGAAAGTAAGGATAACCTTGAGAATGGTTATCTCTCAATAGAGAGAAATGATGAAGGTTCAAATGTTGATTCTAGTATCTCAACGGTTATGTCAAAATCACATAAGTATAACATGAGAAAGAATAGAAGAGAAAACATGAGATTTCAACTCTCTATTGTTTTTTTTTCATGAGTTTTAGTTTATGTCCCCTCATACTATTTTTTTTATTTTTTATTGATAAATTTATGGTCACATAGACCACCTTGATTAGGGATGACAATGGGCGGCGGGGCGGAGCGGGAGTACTCCTCGCTCCGTCCCGCTTCCAAATTGTCACTCATCCCCATTCCTTGCCTTGGGGACTTTTCCTCCCTCATTCTCATTTCCACGGATCCCCACAGTCCTCGTGGAGACCCTGGAAGTTTATTAAAAGTTAGCATAAATATAAATTAAAATATAATATAATTATAAAAATATATAAAAGTTATACTAAAATTCAAAAGTTTAACATTTTAACTTAAAAAAATGTTAAACCGAGTCTTACTTTTGTATTTTAATATTTAAAACTATAAAAGTTAGAACAATTTAATATTTTAAATTAAAAACACGTATAAAATAAATAAAAAATTAATTACTTATAGTATAATATATATCTATTATAAGAACATTATGTAATATATTCTGGATGAGGTCCCCGCGGGGTGGGGGTATGATCCCCATCCCCACGTTGCCTGCGGGGGGTTTTCTCCCCCATCTCCATCCCCACAGAGAAAAATTCCCCGCTCACGAGACTCCATTTGGGGCAATCCTGCGGAGATCCTCGCGCAGTAGAAATTGCCACCCGTCCTGATCGCTTAAATATAGATGTTAATAATTCCAATTAATACATTTTATGGTAAGAAAACAGGACATATGCACATAATATTAGACTAAATTCATAATTATTAAATTTTCAGTTAAAAAAATTAAATTAAATTCATAATTATTGCAGTTTCTATATATAAAAATTATAGTTTCTGAACCTCTATTTAACGAGTCAAACCCAACTCAAAACATATGTTTTGCTTTTCCCACTCCCCCTCCTACTCAAAACACACCCCATAAGGATGTGAAATGATCAAAAGGCCACCAAAAAAAACGCTTTTTTTTTCTCAATAAATTTCACGTGTTCGAACACGAGCCTTCGAACTCGTTCGAACGACATCATTCGCGTGAGTTAAATATTGACTTCACACCCTCTTGTGCGTAATTTCACTTGTTCGAATGGGGTCACTCGAACATGTTCGCATAACATTGTTCGAACACCCTATTTTATTTCGTTCAGTATCTGTTAACCGATGCAACAATAATGGACCCTCACACCACATTCACCAATTTTATTGCGTTCGCATGTTTGTTGTTCGAACGTGTTCGAACAAGGTCGTTCGAAACCGTCATTAAACACGCCCTCCACAAATGCTTTCATGCGAGTTTATTTTTAGAATAAAATTTGTTAAGGGGTGTGAAAGAGTGTTCGGGAAAGTGGGGAAAGTAATATCCCAAAACATTTGGTCTTAGACCAGCCCATTAATTGACAGCTCAGCATACAAAAAATGCTTGGTTGACACATCTCCACCCACCTCGCCAACAATGAGAGAGAATCAAATAAGAAGGAAAAATGATAGATTTTCAAATATCAACAATCAAAATGGGTGGCTTTTATGGTACCAAAGTCTGACAATTTGGGTATGGTACCCAAATGGCTTTTGACCTCTTATTTTAGGTTGACCCGGTTTTTATTTATTTACGATAAGTACCCAGATGTTATTGTAAATTATGTCGGTGGCCCAATTTTTTAATGAAATAAGTAACTGAAGGTAATTCATTCACACACCTAGAGGGGAGATGAAGAGAGAGAAAAGTTGGAGATCATGATCTTCTATGAAGACTCCATGCAAAGGTGCATTTTGTTCAGTTAGTGAGGTTGGTCTTTACCCATAACTTCATCTTCTTTGTGATGTTCAGCTTGTATTTTCGAAACAAAAACAGGGAAAAGAAGCTGTAAAGGTATGATTTTGGAAATTTGTTTTTTCAGCTTAAGTATGATTTAGTTATTCGTTTGTAGATTTGTAAGTTTGTTTGTTAGTTATTTTGAATGTGAGAAATTAGCGATTTTTGTTAAAAGAAGATGTATTTGAAGTTTGTTGTTTGTTAAACATGAATGGGTAGATGTATTTGAAGTTTGTTGTTTGTTAAACGTGAATGGGTAGATCTATTTGAAGTTTGTTTGATCAGATCTGTGTATGTCAGTGTCTGTTTGATCTGTTTTTGTTAGTGTTTGTTTGAATATTGTGTATTTAGGAGACATTGGATACACTTTGATTATGATTAGTTGAAGATCTATTTAATGATGTTTACATAGGAGTGATTGTTAATTGTTATTGACGTTATAGTTGATATTTTGTGAAGATAGTTTGAAATATTTTTGGTGTTATGTGCAGTGGTGGTTTATGAACAAAGAAATGGTTAACAAAGGAGATTCAAATGGTGTTAAGTTAAAAGGAAAAGCAATAGAGGTATTTGTAAAATGAACATTTTACATTTAAGATTTGTTTTGTTATGGTGGAATTGCTTATAAATGAATGGTGATTTAAACAGGAATCTGAAGCTTCTGAATCAGCTTATGAAGAATCTGAAAGTATGTCAGATGAAGAAGAATTTTGTTGGGATGAAACCAATGGTGTTGGTTTTAATTTTGATGAGGAAGCAGCTATAAATAGTGAGGAGGATTTGATTAAAGTAAATATATCGCAATAGTCATCAGCGGAGTATGTTGGTAAATGGCATTTTCCAGATTTGAATGTTGCATTTATGTTTTATAACTGGTATGGGAGCATAAAAGGTTTTGCTGCAAGAAAATTTAACTTGATGAGGAATGCTAGTGGTGAAGTTACGCAACAAACGTTTGTATGTTACAAGGAAGGGCATCGGAGACAACAGCACTATAATAGAGATGGTAGGGTGAGAAAACCAAAACCTGATACAAGATGTGGATGTCAGGCGAAATGTCAAATACATGTAGATGAAATGTCTGGGCGATGGTACATCAAATCTTTGGATGATGAACACAACCACAAGCTGGTGTTAGAGAAGTGGACGGGTATGTTACCAACCCATAGAAAGATGAATGAGCATGATAAGTATGAGATGAATATGATGAGGAGTGTTGGTATAGGGACTAGTAACATATATGGTTTGTTTGCCGCTAAGACTGGAGGTTTTGATAAAGTTGGGTTTATGAAGAGAGACATGTACAACGAACAATCAAAGCAAAAGAAGTTTCAAACAACAGATGCAACATTGTTGGATTTTCTTGATAGCCTTTCAAAGAACGACGAGATGTTCTATTGGAAGCATATTGTTAATGAGGAGGGAAGTCTTGAGCAACTTTTTTGGTGTGATGGTGTTAGTAGGATGGATTATTCAAAGATTTGGTGATGTTTTGGCTTTTGATGCAACTTATAAGAAGAACAAATACTATTGTCCTTTGGTTGTTTTTTCAGGTGTTAATCATCATAACCAGAGCATAGTATTTGCAAATTTGCAATTGTGATGAGATGAAAGTGAAGAAACATATGTTTGATTGTTAGAATGTTTGTTGGATGCAATGGGTGGCAAGAGTCCGCATCGGTTATAACGGATGGTGCTTTATCAATGAAAAATGCTATCAAAAGAGTTTTTCCTAATGCACATCACCGCTTATGTGTGTGGCACTTGTTAAATGCATCGCAAAGAAAAGTAACGTTAAAGATCCAAAGTTTGTTTATGGGTTGAGACCTTGTATGCTTGGTGATTGTGATGTAGATGAATTTGAAAGTAAGTGGGATAAGTTGATTGCTGAGTTTGGTCTGGAAGAGAACAATTTGGGTTTTAGTTGTATCAAAGAGAGAGTATGTGGCTACCGCACACATACGTGGGAAATTCTTTCTTTGGGTTTCGACAACTTCTAGGTGTGAGGATTACACTCGTAAATTGGTAAATATGTTAGTGTAAAAACAATTTGCTGGAATTCTTACAACACTTTTGTCGTTGGTTGAACTATATGAGGTATAGAGAAGTCAAGTCGACTTTATTTCATCACATGGTGATCCTGATGCAAACTAAGTTTAAGTGTTTAGAAAAATCAGCATCCAAATTTATACAAGAGAGATATTTAGTCTTTTTGTTCCTATCCTTGAAAAGGTCTATTTGTGTAGGGTTGTTGGATTTAAAAGGACAGAATTTGAGTTCATCTACACAGGGGTGAAGGCCCTAAAAGAGGGATATGAATGGGAAGTTTGTTATTCTCCAATAAAGTTGGAATTTAAGTGTTCATGTGAGAGATTAGAATCATTAGGTATTCCATGCGAACATATGCTATACGTTATTTGGTACTTGGATATTGTACAGCTTCCGGATTGTGTAGTGAACAAACGATGGACAAAGGTCATGCGAAAGATCAGTATTCCCTACGAAAAATGAGTAAATCGGTATTTTTGACCCTTCCATAATTACACAAAGATAAGGGTATGGTGGATCGTTGTCATAAAATGGCGATTGCTGCATTGGAGTGTGGTAGGCCAGAGTTGGTTCGAAGGACATTTGATCTTGTTACAATTCACACTCGTGAGGTTGGAAGCCTCCTGCAAGAGGTGAGGATGTTGTGATGACAGATGTTGATACATTAAGTAGTCGTGGTTTGCATAGTCGTTCAGGTGTAAGAACAAATGATTGTGGTTCAAGGCCAGCAAGACCATCACAAAGTGAAAAGAAAAAAAGTAGCAGAACACCAAGGAAGCCACCCACATGTAGTGTATGTGGTAGAAAAGGGCACAACAAGATTTCATGTAGATTGGTTGAGGAATCGTCGAACATTGGTGCGGAAGATAGTAACACCCAAGGTTTTGAAGAGTGGGATTATGCCACTGTGGACACGAGAATTTAAAAGGAAGATGAGGTAATTAGTATGAATTATCAGTTTAAAATAAAGATTGATTGATTGTAATTGAATGAATTCATTTTTACTTGTTATTGTGTTTAAAATTTATTGTTGCGTAGACTACTTGCAGGAACAGGGAAAAAGATACTTGATTACAATCAACGTAATGTTGAACTTTTGGAAGATCAGCTGCAAAGAGCTTGTGAGTGCAACTTTGAGTTACGTCTAGAAAATAGTGTTTTGAATGAAGAACTTCGCATTTTGAGAGCTAGGTTTGATGAGAGTTTAAGAGAGTAAAATCATATGCAGTTTTATATGCAGTTCATGTCAATGGTAGGTTTGAGATGAGGTAGTTATTATGTTACAAGATATATGTTATTAATGAATGAGTTGTTATGAGTTAAGTAGTTATAAGATTATGGCCTTTATTTTGATGAACAATACAAATGTGGTGTTTGAATGATTGATATTTTATATTTAAAAAAATATAGGGGAATTAAAATAGATAAAATTTGAGACATAATTTATAAGACAATGTAATTTTTTTATTATTGGAAGAAGTGAATTGAGTATATTACTTGCTATATATTGAAATGGTTAATATAGTAGTGTACTAGAAAAGTTGTTTAGTGTGTGTAAGACAGTGTTTGTGTTTAAAGAGTTAAAAGTTGTAGACTAATTAAGACAAATGTCTGGATATGGAAATTGACAATGTAATAGAAATATATAAAACAAGCAACGAAAGTTGTTACAAAACCAACAATCTCCAGTAGCCCTAGTTAGAAGAAACCAAGTGTTCATTATGTTCAAAATAGTTAACAAGAGAAGAGGAAATGCATTTTGGTCAACGAAGCTGAATAATAAAATGAACATCTTTTCCTAGGCGGCTAAACTTGATACGCTGTCCAGGCTTGAGTTTATGTGACCTTTTGAATTCGTACCAGCCATCTCCAAGGTGGCATTCATCATCCCGTCCTGAACTCCAGATCAGCTTCCATTCTTCCTGTTCACCAGAAGGTAGAATGACAGGAATATAATCCGGTTTATGTGGTAGCATGGTGTGTACAATGTAAGCAGGGACATACTACAAGAGAAGAAATTATATTTATCAGAAGCATTATTGAAAGACATTAAGTAATAATGTCAATTAGAAATATGAGAGTTTGTTGATGACAACCCTCACCAAAGCTAAAGTCCTCCTTGCTGCAGCTTCAGTGAGTTTCATTGACCATAGTTTTCATACTTTATTATCCTCATCGATATTGTCCTGTGGACCAACACGACTAAAACTTTCAATCATACCGCTATGAGTGTGAACCACATACTAGTCCGGAGAGTAAACCTAAGTGACTGTGAACCACATACTAGTCCGGATGGTAAACCTAAGTGACTGTGAACCTCCAAATGAAGTTGAATGCTGAGTTATCCATGAGGAAAAATTTAATCTTATTACTTATATTGTCACTCTTCTTCAACTTAATTTTTTTTGTCCTCTTTGTAACATGAACCTATTAATGTCATTGTAGTACAACTTAACTAAAGGAATTTGTGTTATCATGTTGCAAATAATATAATGTTATGCATCCCTTTTAAATAGTCAATTACATTTTTTTTTGTCATTTACTATAAATCAATTTTCAAATAATTACTTATAATAATGATTATTGACAACTTAACACAAATAAAAAGCAAACATTCTGGGTAGCCAGCATTAAATGCAGTTGACTCCTTCTTACGCTTCCCTATGTTCACTTACACTAAAAATAGTGACTTTCAACAAAGCATGAAACCAGGATTCAATTACAACAACTCAATCCTCCTTTGTTGCACACAAATAGGACTTTCTTCTATTCTTTTGCATTTGCTTAGTCTCATCAATTTGCTTAATTTGTGCAACCTGGAGCTACAACATATGAAATCATTGATATGGACACCATTTTGTCCACCATCAAAATCAAAGTCCAAGGATTACCTCCACATATTCAAACCCTGTATAAATACATTAACCAAGTTATTGTGAATACAACATCCAGCAAAAAAAAAACAATCATTCAACATGTCCAAGACTAAAAGTATGATGGAACTACTTGCACAAATGGATTCTGCTACTGAAAATATGTCTAGGTAAGTCAAGTAAATTCGGCCTACATTATTTCTGAATATACTTGTTATATTAACACTTGTTTCTTAACAATGTAGTGTGCATTCTAATGGGAAAAAACTTGCATCTGGTAATGTCATCGTTACTGACGTTATACCACCTGCAACATGGTATGTATTCTAATGTATGGTGTAAATTTGCCTTTCATATCCTAATCTGCGTTCTGCGTTCTGCCTTCTTCTAATCTACTCTATATGAACAAATGCAGTAAACTCCCTCAAACTGGTCCTACAAAACTACCTTCTGAGGCTACTATGGATGATGTTTTGAAAGCTATAACAGATCTTAAACTTGAACTACAAAGTAACTCAGAAATTGTTCATCAACTTAGTTCAGCATCTCTTGCAATGCAAACGACTCTGAAGAAACTTGAGAATTTCATTACAACAAACAACCAAGAAATACCTTTGCAAAACAACAATACTTCTCAGAACACTCCACATGCTCAAAACAATGACATTTCTACTGTGGAAGACGTTGGAGATATTGGTGGATCAACTGCTAATCAAAAACAATGACATTTCTACTTTTTGGATGGTTCTAGGCTGCTTCAAATCATGTTGTTTTGCAATTTTACTTATTGTATTTCTGAATTACAGTGGTGTTAATCTTTTTGCAAAGATCTTATGTTCTCTACATTTTAGTTAGGGGAGTTTTTGATTCTTACCAATCTGTATTCCTCAACTTATTAATGATATGATATCACTATCTACTTTATCTGTTAACCTATTAGCCTTTCTTCTTTTTTTACTACATTACTCCCTTCCACACTTAGTTTAATTCAACATAAATAAACAACTATCAATTTATTCAAAAAAGAAACTCGACCTTCGATTAATTAGGTGATACCTCTAGTCAATGTGGGACTTCAAAAGCTCCCTTGCGCTCAGAACTAAACATCAGAAATGTGGCCTGATGCGAGTGAACAAATAGGTGGAATAATAGAGATTTGTACCAAATAAGAGATTTAGAATAGACCCTGATACCATCTTTGATTTTCGACTTAGGGCCTAACCGCCTTGCAAGGTAAAGACTGTCCATGTGGGACTTCAACAAAAACAAACTCTTCTACTAAAAATTCAACTTCTTTTTCATTCATTGGGTGATTTTAAAATTTCTACAACAGACTATATAAGTGACCTATCAAAGACTAATTTAAATCCTAAATTTTAAATAAATTTATAGATCATTTCTTTAGGCTGAACTGAACCAACTATCAAAGACTTCTCAAGTATAAAAAATTTGTATAACAATAACAAAGATAGGATGAAAAACCAAACCTTGTGGAAGTTAAAAACCAAATCAAGTTCACAGACATTGCTGAAGAAATGATCCAATATTTCAACAAATAAATGGATGCACTCTAAATATGCCAACTCATTATCAGTTATGTCAACACATAGTGAGAAAAACACATCAATTCAAAACTCACCCAGAAAAACACAATCTTGGAACAAAAAAGAAACAACACATCAATTATTATGCACATTATATAAGATCAAATTTAAGGGGAGGTTTTTAACCTCAACGACATTTGTATATTTGGGATCTCTATTTACAACGAGGCGATGAACCTGAAAAAAGAGGAAATTGAACCAAATTAGGTTAAGGAACAAGAATCGATTTTATTTATGTTGTTGTTACCTCGTATTCGACTTTGTGCTTCTCGGAATCTTCGAGACGAACGTAGTATTTGGCTAAACGGGTTTTCCCTTGCGTGTTCTGTAACAGAATGAATCGGATCTGCAAACATGAAAATTAAAAATTATTTTCCAATAAAAAGAAAATAAAAAGAATTGGAATCGAAAGGAAGGTTTTTCCTATGAAACGGAAATGAGTACCATTTCTAAAGATAATATAACTAATTTCACTAACCTGGATCTGCGCTGCATTAGAGTAGCATGCCTCTCACCAGTATCAAAGTCACCTAATACCAAAATTGTCACCGAATAATCCATCTTTGAAAGCAACTCACGATATGTTAAAATTCCCAAAACTTGAAACAATTTCATACCAACTCATTACGGATTTTGTTCAATTGCTTCATAGTTTCAAAAACATATACACAAACCTAAAGCAAATACACGTTGAAGAAAAACGAAAGTTTCCAGAATCCCAATCTGATGTTCAAAACGTTGAACAGGGAAGAAAAATATCATGTTCTAGAAAATTTGGGAACAAAACGTTGAAGAAGAAGACTTCCCTATTTACTTTTTTAATTAATCTTTATAATCTTTAAAGTTTTTATTTTACTGCACTGAAATACTAATATGTGAAAAAAATAACTCAAATTTTTTTTAACTCAGTTAAATTTTTGAAGGCAAATTCGCAATTTCTACTTAATTAGGGTCAATAGATTAATTATTGAAATGTTATATAAAAAAAAACATTATACAAGTCATGGGTCACTAATCTTGACCATTCAATATATATATTATATATCAACGACTACTGATCCATTTAGGTACCATACCAAAATTTTCACACTTTGGTACTACAAAAGTCACCATCAAAATGAGCTACTATACCAAAAGAAAGCACACTGCTTAAGGGGTGGACACCGGTCGGTCACGGGCGGTTTCGGTCCGAAAATGGTCGATCCGAAATAAAACCGATGAGAAGATAAATCATCCATTTCCGACCGTTTTGAGTGACGGTTCCGGCGGGTGGCGGTTCTGTCGGGTGGCGGTTTCAACGGGTGGGCTTGCTCGGTTTAAGTATTCTAATAGTTTCTCAACAGTGCAGAGGAAGAATGGAGGTTGCAGAAGACGAAGGTTACAGAGAAACAATGGGGGAAGAAGACGACATGAGAGAGAAATGATTTGTTTAAAATAATGTAAAAATAGTAAAGTACATTTCGCAATATATATTTTATTCAATGCCATACCATTGATTTGAAATTTGATAAGAATTTAGGACACATGTGCATCCTTATCATTCTGTCTGATGGTGTAGGTTTGTAGCTTTGTACAGAGTGACAGACGAGTACAAAGTATAATAAAAATATATATACTTAATTGGTAGAAGTGTAATACCATCGGACGGTTTCGGTTATCTTTGGATTTCAAACATAGAACCGTCACCGTCCATTTAAATCCATTGCAATCCGTTTACTGCCACTTCGGGTTACACAGTCCGACAATACTGAACCGCATTCAACATTTATGTTTCGGGTACACCGGGTGGCGGACGGGTCAGCGGATGGAGGAAGAGGAATATTAGATTATGGTAGCACACACCCCGTTGTTGGGTGTGAATATAATGAATAACTGACAGTGTATTATGTAAGAAAATCTATTTAATGGCGGTTAGCGATTCTCTCTCTATCTATCTAATAAGCTGCCTGCCCCACTTGTCCCCCCAATCCTTCCTTTTTCCCTTCCCTTTTTCTTGTCTCTTTCTCTCTTCACCTTTCTATCACTCACTCACTCACACCGTTCCCACTTCACTCAAATAAACACTCTCAACAACCAAACAACCCACCGTTTCTGTTACCACTAACACCCCAAAGGATTACAATGCTCCTTAGGGTTTTCCACCTTCTTCTCGTTTCCTAGAGCTTGTATTTCTTAGTGCTCTAGGATCAATGGCTAATAATAAGCTCTATTTCGCGTTTTCCTTAGCTCTTCTGCTTTTACTCTGCAATGTCTCAGCTGCACCATCATTATTACCACCAACTATTTCACCTTCAAGTAAGTCATTTCACTTCGATCCATCTTTTACTTCTTTTTTCACCTCTAATTTTGTTTTTCTTATTTTCTTCAGAGATTCTTAGTGGATTTCTCTCTAATGCTTTAACTGCTTTCACCAAATGGTTATGGTCGCTCAAACCAACAACTAAAAAAGGTTTGGATAATGGATCTATCTCAATTCAATTCTCATTTCACTTTCTTTTTTTAATATTTTTATTTATTTATTAACTTTGGTTTTGTGTGATGTGGAATTTGAATGTTGGCAGCGGTTTCTGGGAAGTCGATGATGAAGTTTGAGAGTGGGTATACTGTGGAAACTGTGTTTGATGGAAGCAAACTTGGAATTGAGCCTTATGCAGTTGAAGTGATGCCTAATGGGGAGCTTCTTATTCTGGATTCGGCTAATAGTAACGTTTATAGGATTTCATCTTCACTTTCTTTGTGTAAGTGTTGTTCAATGTGGTAGCTTAACCTTATGATCTCACTCAATATTGCTACTATTCACTTTCTTTGTGTTGTTTATGATCATGATTGCTACTTTCTTTGTGTTCTGTTTTGATTGTTAAATCAGTATAACCTTTTAGACTGTACTTTAGAGAATTGTGATTTAGCCACATTTTCCCTGTTTTGGAATATTAATAAGTAATAATTAGATTCTTGACTTTTTGATCCCTTTCGGCTTTTATTGTGCCACATGGACTAAGGTGTGGAAATGGAATTGAACTTACTCGCTCACTATATGAATGAAAGGGAGAAGAGAAATTCTGTCTCAAGCTGTGGTGTGTTATTTCCTATTTCACCACACCATTCTGCTCTGTATTTCTTTCAAAAGTCTATTTGCAATCTTTTTTAGATTAGTCATACAGGGTTGCTATCTTCTTTTTTGGTTTTTTCTTTTACCATATTTGGAGTTCATTACTTAAAGCATTTGGTCGCGACATTGTGACTGTTGCTGCTATTTTCTACAGTTTGCATTCCATTCCATCAGTCTGGAGCATCTTAAATTGCTGCATTATAATAGTTTTTGTTATAGACTAACAAGAAAGCATGGATGGCAGCTGTCATTTCTTGTTCCCTATTTCCCCCTTTGAGTTGTAGGATTATAAACAATCAATTGAATCAAGCTCTAAGAGTTAGGTTATGTCATTTTCACTAATTTAGTGTGCTATGTACCTAGCATGGTATCATTATACTCTAGTCCCTGCTTATGAGCATATTATTGAACGCCTTGTGTCTATGGATCTCCTTAATCTAATATTCCTCTTCCTCCCTTGAACCCATTTGCATGTGTATATTTTCCTCACTTCAAAAATAACATGTGCATTGCAATTCTGCAGATAGCAGGCCAAAACTAGTCACAGGATCTGCTGAAGGATTTTCTGGACATGTCGATGGAAAGCTAAGAGAGGCTAAGATGAACCATCCAAAAGGGATTACAGTTGATCATCGAGGAAATATCTATGTTGCAGATATTATGAATATGGCAATTAGGAAAATTAGTGATTCAGGTAAACATTATGTTATATCCTGATTAATCTTTGGTCTTGTGTGTGTGTGTTTGCGCATAGGATTCCTGAATGAGAACATCTAAAAAATTTAGCCTTGTTAGAAATTCAAGACAATTTGGAAATCTTGTATTGTATGTATATTTTTATTCTTTTTGTGGTGATGTTGGCCAAAGTTAAAGTTGATTATAAAAATGTTCAATAATATCACATAAGAGTAAAGAGTTGGAGGTGGGGCACTTTATTGAATGAAGATTTCTGTTTTCAGGAGTCACAACAATTGCGGGAGGAAAATGGAGCGCTGGAGGGGGCCATGTTGATGGACCAAGTGAAGATGCTAAATTCTCTAATGACTTTGATGTGGTTTATGTTGGAAGTAGTTGTTCCCTACTTGTCATAGACAGGGGAAACCAAGCCATCAGGGAGATCCAACTACGCTTCGATGACTGTGCTTATCAATACGAAAATGGATTTCCACTTGGTAAACCGAATAAAACCAGAGTCTGTCTCTAGAAATTTTTCTAGTTACAAATTAAGAGCGCACCTTTCCATTTGCAGGAATTGCTATGCTTGTTGGAGCTGGCTTCTTTGGTTATATGCTGGCATTGCTACAGCGTAGACTAAGTACAATTGTAGCATCTCAGGAAGTGAGTGCCTGGTCTAGTCATCTGCTTTCTGATGATTTAATATAGACATTATAACTTAGTTGGTCATTAATAAAAATGATTTATCCAGAGATGTTTTGAGAAAAAAAAAAATGTTTCTTCTTGCTTCTGTAAGTAGCTGCATCACAACCAAAACTGTCATTCAAATCATGCAATAGTGATATATAGAATTGAAACATGTCCTTTATTCTCTAAAATTGCACAATTGAAGTTTCCTAAAATCGATATCAGAATATATTGGACAATTTCAGTCGATGATTCATTTTATTCTTTTGTAGGATGTGATCCCAGCAATGTCCGACATTTCACCTCGTTCATATCAAAAGTCCTTGAAATCTGTCAGGCCTCCTTTGATTCCATCGGAAGATGAACCTTATAAGCAAGAAGAAGGTTTCTTTGGATCCGTTGGCAAGCTTGTTACCAATGCTGGGGTATCAGTAGTGGAAATAATGGGAGGGTTATTTCCTGGTTTCAGGAAGAAGTCACAAAGCTATGAATTTCAAAACCAACCTTTATTCCATCAACCTGAAATGCAAGTAAATGCTTGGCCTGTGCAAGAAAGTTTTGTGATTCCAGATGATGAGCCCCCTTCGATTGACCCAAGAACTCCAACACCTAAGAAAACATATCCTTTCATGTCTAAGGACGCAGAAAAAATGCAACAATTGTGGCAAAGTCGAGCATTGTATGGTGGACGGGATGGGGATCTTCAGCACCAGCAGCTGCAACCACAAAAACATCTCTATAATGGATGGAATGGAGATCAGCAGCAGCAACAAAAACATCTCTATAATGGATGGGATGGAGATCTTCCGCAGCAACAACAAAAACAAAAACATGTCTATAGTGGATGGGATGGAGATCTTCAGCAGCAACAACCACAAAAACATCATCATCGCGATCAGTTTCAATCATCAGTCCCTCGCACTTACTATGAGCAAAGCTGTGAGGAAACCAGTGAGATAATATTTGGGGCAGTGCAGGAACAAGATAGAAAGGAGTCTGTGGTTATCTATGGTGACTCTCCCTATGATCATCACAATATGCGGTATCGAATCAGTTCCAATATGGGTTATATCCCCAAGTACTGAGTATATACATCATAAATATTTGCAGTAATGAAATCCCCAATCCAGCTTTCAATACAGATCGGAGGGTGAAATCAAGTATAGTAAATATGATTATTTCTTTTAAACAGTGGGATCTCATCTTAGGTCACAATGGCGTGTAAGCTGATTGACTATAATATGAAGGTAAGATCAAGAAATTTTGGCATGCCATTTCTTCTGATGATTATATTTAAATGCTCAGTGGAAGTTATCTGCAAAGAAGTTTATATGCTATATACCATATTTTTTGAAGATAACGAATAACTAGTACTACAATTAGAATTAAGTGTTTTGTACTTGTTATGTTGGTACAACCAATACAATCATCAAGACATCCAGTTGTTAGGGCTGTTCATGGTTCAGTTCAGGAGGAGAACTGAACCGAACCGAACCAATTGAAACAGTTCGGCGAAACGAACCGAACTGCAATAACAGTACGCAGAACCGAACTGAACTATCTTAACAATTCGGTTCATAGTTCTTTATTACTGAACCGAACTGTTTAAAAACTGAACTTTTATTAACTATTTTGTACCAACTTTTGGGCCCTAACTGAACCGAACTGCTAACAGAATAGTTTTTTTACTGAGCAGTGTTTTTACTGAACATTTTTTTTAACCGAACCGAACTGTTAACAGAATACATGTCTTGTCATTCTAAATTCAGAACTAAGTTGATAGATGATATACACAATGATACTAAAATTTAAACTAGGACGAAATGGCAATTTTAGTAATGTAGTCAATTACAGCTTAACAAGCGTAAATTAAGACAGACTCACTCTATAGCAACCTTAACCAAATTTGAGGGTAATAAGGTTTGAGCTTATGCATACAACCCAAACCCCTCGCACAAATATATCAAGAGAACACTGTTAAGATGGGGAAAGAATCGAAACATGTGTTGATTCATCTATTTCCAAACCAGGTGACTCTTGTTTAGCTGATGCTTCTGCAATAGTGTCTACTATTCAGAAATATCCATATCCTCAAATTATAGTCTGCAAAACAAGAAGGGAATATTGGCATTAGCATCTTCAACAGAAAAAAAAAAACAAGTGTCTCCAAATGCTATTTAAGTTCAGATCCTAAGGTAATGAAAGCTATAGGGATAAAGATGGTTCCTTAACAAGAATACAAACAGAAGCTCCTTACTCAAGAGCTATGACAATGCCTCAAGAGAGTAAAAGAAACATCAGAGATAAGATGTTAAGGACATATTCATGTCATTCTCCATATCCTAATAATTACAAACCCCAAACCCCTCACAAAATACACCCTTCCTAATCATTACAAACCCCAATAAGAAAATGACTAATTTGTACATCAATTATAGTACTTGAAAACAACATTAGCACAGTTCATGAACACAAAGGCACAAAAGTAAACCTAAAACAGGTTCTATTGCAGAAATTGCACAATAGAAAGAGTCCACAAGTTTAGTAAGAGGAATGGTATCAACCTCCGGCTCGTCAACATTGTCTGGCACTGTAAAGTCCGTGATATTATCGTGCGATGACATGCAGTTTTTCCTGAGATACACAATCAAACAAATTCAAACAGATGTAGTACCAAACAGTCCAGAATATCAATAATTCAAAGAGAACATATAGAGGACTACAAAACTGGAGGAATGATTTCAATTTTCGTTATATTCATTCACATCAAAACAATGAGGAACAAAACATGGACTTAAACCCAAAACCCTGTCCCATTTGTTTATGATTTTACTCACTGGAATAGTACAAAAATTTACCTCATCAAAATACAACAAGATACTGAGTTATTTAACCATGATAGTAGCATCAGAAGAAAACATTCACTCCATTTTTCAACTTTCACCTTATCACAATAATGATAGAATTTGCTCATTGCCAATTTGTTTTCATCACTTAACATTAACAAAATGCAGAGAACAAAATCCCCAAACAACCTAAGCACTGCAAAATGGAACTCACTAAAATTATCCAAACACATCATCAGTCATTCCATGATTTCACCTATGGCATGAATTTCAAATCAAATCCCTAATTCAACATTAACAAAACAGAGGGCAGCTACATTAACTAAAATTCTTGATTGAAAATCAACAAAATTGTCAAAATACACAATACATTTAAAAAATAAAAATCAAATTATTGACAAAAAACAAACACCTACCAAGCAAACTTTCAAGTAACCACAAACTTACCTAACTGAAAAACATATGTGACAGTATTTCCAACATTTTTCCATCTACGATGTCCCTTTCACTCAACCAGGTGAGCTACCCTTCCGGGACTCATTTATGTGTTGATGATAGTGGAACACACATGTCAAATTTTTAATGGGATAAAAATAAAATAGGGATAATTTTTTTTAAAACATTTAACTATATTATTAATTCTTGTAAAAAAAACTTTATTACTATTTAGGTTCTGTTTTTGCGCGTCCCATCTGCTAGCGAATGAAGAATACGCGTGTTTGGTAAGTACTAGCATTTAGAGTTTTTCAGGTAGCATTTAGTGTTTTTTCAGATGCCACTTCGAGTAGCATTTTTTCAAATGCTAGCGGATAGCGTTTCACTTTTTTTTTGACATTTTTACCTTTTTATTTTTCTTAAATTACTTCTCTTTCCTCGTTAATATTTTGTCATCAATAAATAATTTAATCATTAATTAAATATTCTTTTATGTTATTTTACATTTATCAGCTATTTTAACCGTTAATTTTATCAAGCACATCATTTGCTATTAACTAGCTTATCTGCTATCTGCTAGCTCATCCGCTATTGCTAGCTTATCCACTATCCGCTACTTTGTACCAAAAAAACTTTATTAACTTACTTCCTTGCCGTCGGAAATACCAAAGTTTAGGTTTTGGATCTAACTCGAACTAGAGAACGGGGTGACTACCTTTAGTCGCCTAGCGTTGTGACTTGTGGTCACGTGATCAGTCCTCCCTCGACCCGATTTACCAAGACTTGGCTCGGATCTAACTCGGATCAAGGAGGGACGACTACCGTTAAAGTCTCCTATCAGTATTTGTCGGACCCGACAGGTGTACTGCCCTTGGTTCCTTCCTCGACCGTCCCAAGTTGGGTCACTCGACGAGGACTGACGATATCGTATTTCAGAGAAAATTTTGACCAACAACTACCACCATCGACCACTGACCACCACTGATCCCAACCATTAATTACCACTACGGCCACCAGCACCACTCTGACCACCATCGATTACCAGTGACCCAGGTTCACACTGTTACGGATGAAATCATCTTTGATCTGTCGGTTTAGACAGTAAATGAATCCTTGTTTACACCGCAATATGCATGGAATCTTCACACTCAGTGGAACCGAATGGTGAGTGAACCCCATACAAGCCTTAAGATTTATCTATATCTATACAAGCCATACAAGCATTAAAATAGTAATCAACTAATTAAATAATTAATTGTTTAGTTTATTTAATTAAAACTTGCTTTTTTTATTTAAAAAATTAAGACATTCAGTTTTTCTTGATTATATCTAGATTATTATTATTATTTAAATAAAAAGGAATAACTAACTATTCTTGTAAAAATAAGGTAGAATAATTATGTCATGTTTCAAAATATATATTTTTGACAAGGTGATTTTTTTGACCAATTTTTGACAAGGTGATTAAAAATCCATATTACCATGCTTTATATTACGTTGATAGAAATTCTTGAGTCACCGTTTCATATATCCCTTAAAATAGATTAATTTTTTTTATCAATTCCCATTATCAAAAATAGATAATATCGTATCATCATTCTATAATATATGCGGCTTGTCATTCAAACCCGCCAACTTCCGCTTTTGTTTTCTTCCCCCCCCCCCCCGCCGCCCCTTTTTTTTTGTTTTTATTTCTTCTTTCATTTTTTACTTCCTCTTTTCTTTTTACGTTGTGTTTCCTTTTTTTTCTTTCTTTTTTATATTTTTGGGTTATTTCTTTTAATATTTTAAGGAGTACTTTACGGTCTCAAATTTTTAGATGCGTGTTTAAATATGTGAAGTTGGTTTTTCAATAACCTATTGGGTGATATATAGATTAAATTTTATGACAAAATATGCAAAGTGAGATAATAAACAATATGGTTTGGTGTACTTTATGGTTCGGAAAAAAAAATTAAATGTTCAAATACACAAAGTTGTTCCTCGATAATCGATTTGGTCAAAAAATTAAGTGTTGCTGCATTCACTGTACTCCCCGTGAGAATTTCAGTCACCTTTACAATAGAACCTTCATCATCTTCTTTCAACAAGACCTTCAGTCACATTTACAATAAAACCTCCATAATCTTTTTCAACTTTGTATAACTGCTCCTATTTTATCATGGGTTTTCCTTCAACCATGCATGATATCAGAATTAACGGAGAGTTTTTTTTTGACAGAAAAATCAAGGGAGAGTTTTTTGACAAAAGAATCAAGGGAGAGTTAATAGTCTATATTTGGTTCCGTAACAAAAAAAGTATATTTTTTTTGACACAATAAAACTATATTTGGTTTCTATACTATTTAGCTTTTATTTAAAGTGTTATTAGTAATCCAAGTGTTGCTGGGTTTGGTGGTTTGATCCGTGATTGCAGTGGAATTTTCATCCGTGGTTTTTATGGTGCTCTTTGTGTGACTGATGTGATTTATGGTGCTCTTAGGTGTACTTGATTGTGAAAAAATTTATTTTGTAACAAAATGTCTAAAGGGAAATGTTAAGTAGTGCGTTTTGAGGTACTTCTGGGATTTGAAAAAAATTTAACTCTTCAAATACCAGAAGTTTGGTAAAATATAATAATAAGTTTGTGAAAAAATACGTAAAGTGAGATGCTGACAGTGTATTTTGGGGTACTTTAGGACCCTAAAAATTTGTAGATGTTCAAATACACAAAGTTCGTTCCTAAATAACCCCTCTTTTTTATTTTATAATCTTCTTATTTAATTTTATAGTTTTAATTTAATTTTATCTACGGGAACTTCAGCCACATTTACAATAGATCATCAATCGTACTCTTTCAACTTTCTATATGGGATTCTATTTTATTGGTAATTTTCATCAAACCCAGCACGATATCACGTGTTTCACTTTCTATTTTGTTGTCTTCTTTATTTTGGTCATTTTGCACCAACGGGTATTATTTAATTGGTTTTTATATTTTTATCTTTCTTTAATATTCGAGTACATGCAATGTTGCTGCATTGACTGTACTCCCCGTGGGAATTTCAGTAACTTTTACAATAGAACCTTCATCATCTTCTTTCAACGAGACCTTCAGTCACATTTACAATAAAACCTCCATAATCTTTTTCAACTTTGTATAACTGCTCCTATTTTATCATGGGTTTTTCCTTCAACCATGCATGCTATCAGAATTAACGGATAGTTTTTTTTTTGACAGAAAAATCAAGGGAGAGTTTTTTGACAAAAGAATCAAGGGAGAGTTAATAGTTTATATTTGGTTCCGTAACAAAAAAAGTATATTTTTTTTTTGACAAAAAAAAACTATATTTGGTTTTTTTTTTTTTTTTTTTCTCTTCTTTTTGGTTTTTCTTCAGGTTTTTTTTCTTCTCTTATATTTGAAAGAGTGGTTTACAGTCTTGAAAAATTTTAGATGCTTAAATATGTAAATTTTGTTCTTCAATAATCGATTCGATAAAAAAAAAAATTCATTTCATGAAAAACTACGTAAAGTTAGATCCTAAAAAGTGTGGTATGGTGTACTTGATTGTGAAAAAATTATTTTGTAACAAAATGTCTAAAGTGAAATGTTAAGTAGTGTGTTTTGAGGTATTTCTGGGATTTGAAAAAAATTTAACTCTTCAAATACCAGAAGTTTGGTAAAATAAAATAATAAGTTTGTGAAAAAATACGTAAAGTGGGATGCTGACAGTGTATTTTGGGGTACTTTAGGACCCCAAAAATTTCTAGATTTTCAAATACACGAAGTTCGTTCCTTAATAACCCTTTCCTTTTTATTTTATAATCTTCTTATTTAATTTTATAGTTTAAATTTAATTTTATCTACGGGAACTTCAGCCACATTTACAATAAATCATCAATCGTACTCTTTCAACTTTCTATATGTGCTTCTATTTTATTGGTAATTTCCATCAAACCCAGCACGATACCACGTGTTTCACTTTCTATTTTGTTGTCTTCTTTATTTTGGTCATTTTGCACCAACGGGTATTATTTAATTGGTTTTTATATTTTTATCTTTCTTTAATATTCGAGTTCATGCAGTGTTGCTGCATTGACTGTACTCCCCGTGGGAATTTCAGTCACCTTTACAATAGAACCTTCATGCACTTCTTTCAACGAGATCTTCAGTCACATTTACAATAAAACCTCCATAATCTTTTTCAACTTTGTATAACTGCTCATATTTTATCATGGGTTTTCCTTCAACCATGCATGATATCAGAATTAACGGAGAGTTTTTTTTTGACAGAAAAATCAAGGGAGAGTTTTTTGACAAAAGAATCAAGGGAGAGTTAATAGTCTAT
The DNA here is from genome assembly GCA_020916435.1 of Oxytropis ochrocephala. Taxonomy (NCBI): domain Eukaryota; kingdom Viridiplantae; phylum Streptophyta; class Magnoliopsida; order Fabales; family Fabaceae; genus Oxytropis; species Oxytropis ochrocephala. The sequence goes on from CM037092.1 coordinate 21,423,002, forward strand.
ATTTGGTTCAGTAACAAAAAAAGTATATTTTTTTTTGACAAAAAAAAATTATATTTGGTTTCTATACTATTTAGCTTTTATTTAAAGTGTCATTAGTAATCCAAGTGTTGCTGGGTTTGGTGGTTTGATCCGTGATTGCGGTGGAATTTTCATCCGTTGTTTTTATGGTGCTATTTGTGTGACTAATGTGATTTATGGTGCTCTTGGTGTACTTGATTGTGAAAAAAATTATTTTGTAACAAAATGTCTAAAGTGAAATGTTAAGTAGTGCGCTTGAGTAGGGGTGTTCATGCGTGCGGTTTGGTTCGGTTTTGAGGCAAAAAGTGAACCGAATCGCAAGGTAAAATTACATGCGGTTTGGTTTGGCTCGGTTGGCTTCCTAAAATAAAACCGAACCAAACCAAACCAAACCAATGCGGTTTGGATTGGTTAGGTTGATTCGGTTTTTTCCAAGACAAAAATAATTTAAAACGGAGTTAAAATTAAGTAACATAAAAAGGCTAACATAAATCTTTAAGAAAAAATCTACTCAAATATATATAATATATAAATCACTCTCTTTTAATTCTTTAAGACAATGTTTAAAAAAATTTAAATTAAATATTTTTTTGTAATTTTTAAATATAGCATAACAATATGGATCGTTTGTAAGTGAGTCAAATAATTAATTGGATTTGGGCTAGTAAGTGAGTGAGAATTGGGTTGTAGTTGCATTTGGGTTAGTAAGGAATGTTGTAATTCAACAAGCCTTAGTGTTACTTAAGTGTTTGGTTTGGTTTGGTTCGGTTTGAAATCAAAACCGCGAACCGAACCGAACCATGGGTGCAATGAAAAGAAGAACCGAACTAAACCGATCAAAAGCGGTTTTTTGCGGTTTTCGATTTGGTTTGGTTCGGTTTGCGCTTTCCTATTGGTTTGGTTCGGTTTTGAACACCCCTAGTTTTGAGGTACTTCTGGGATTTGAAAAAAATTTAATTCTTCAAATACCAGAAGTTTGGTAAAATATAATAATAAGTTTGTGAAAAAATACGTAAAGTGGGATGCTGACAGTGTATTTTGGGGTACTTTAGGACCCCAAAAATTTGTAGATGTTCAAATACACAAAGTTCGTTCCTTAATAACCCTTTCTTTTTTATTTTATAATCTTCTTATTTAATTTATAGTTTTAATTTAATTTTATCTACGGGAACTTCAGCCACATTTACAATAGATCATCAATCGTACTCTTTCAACTTTCTATATGCGCTTCTATTTTATTGGTAATTTCCATCAAACCCAGCACGATACCACGTGTTTCACTTTCTATTTTGTTGTCTTCTTTATTTTGGTCATTTTGCACCAACGGGTATTAAATCTTTTCTTTAATTGGTTTTTATATTTTTATCTTTCTTTAATATTCGAATACATGCAAGTTCTTTGCATTGATCAGATTCTCCGTGGGAATTTCAAATACCTTTACAATAGAACCTTCATCATCTTCTTTCAACGAGACATTCAAATACATTTACAATAAATCTAAATGCTACTGCAGAGACATAAATGTTTTTAGAAATACTACATCAAGGATTATAATTACCCCTATGTATGTTTTACCCCTATAGAGCATCATAATTACCCCTATGTATGTTTTACCCCTCACGCATAAAAAAACTTCTTAGTGTGACCTTCCCAATAAAGGGTACACTTGAGTAGCGCCATTACCAATGTAATTATGTCATCTACATTTCAAAGCACGTGACTACAAAGTTGATATGACTATTCAACACAACAATACCCCACATGTCCAACATTGATGGTGTGTTTGGATGGTGGAGAGAAATATTGTTAAAAGAAATATTGGTGAAGGAATGAACGTGCTTAGAAAGTGGATTGAAAGTGAGATGATTCTTCTTCTTCTTTCCATTCTTCTTCTTTTGATTCTTCTTCTTCCAAATCAGTGCTCAAGACGCTGGTGTATTTGTAGGCTATGATTCTGTCTCCAGCTTCCACACACAACTAACGCAACTCACCTCCTTCACATGCACAACCATAAAAAAATTAAGTTATACTCAAAATTCAAGAAGTATTCATGAACAATAACCCCAAACATCCATAAGTCTTAAGCAAATCATGGAAGTAAACACCACAAAAAGTCAAGAAAACAATAAAACTCATCTAAAGCTTAATGTTACCAACATATATGTTAAATCAACACCAATACAACTAAAGAAGTCTTAATGTTCATACTTGATTTAAGAACAAAATTAGTTTATCTCTTGCAAACTATAGAAGTATTCCCAATCATCATAAAAGTGAAATACAATTAGTCATATAGAGGAACAAATACTGAAAACAAATCTCATAAAGGGATACCTTTGGGTTTGATTCATCTTTATAAGTCGGGCTTAAAAATATCAAGTAATTTGTGGTCACCCAATCTTGATTCAATCTTTATAACCGAGACACTATGATTCAAAGAAAATGAAGGTAAAATTGTAGGGTGATATCATCAGAAGTTCATGCTAATAATACCAAAATATTGCTTTTCTTAGCCATTTTGATGAACCTACACACCGCTTTACTTTGCTTACTTCCACCGCCTTCCACTCACTTCTCTTTCCAAACTTGCATTGACTTTCTCACTTTGTCTGTTAGCTTCATTTCTTTCCGGTGGTGGTCGCGAGCAAGGTGGTTGATCAGGATATTTTTTTGAGGGGTTTTAATGCGTACAATGAGGGGATTCCAAATATCATGTTAGTTTTTTGGTTAGAAGTCTATGGTGGCCAGAAACGTGGAAGAAGGAGTAGATGCAAAAGTTTTCCGATCTACTTTGTTTCTGAAAAAGGTTGAGACTTTCTTGTAGAAGAGAAGGAGACAAACAAAATGGTGATCTTGGTAGGGAGGGGGTGGACGGAGTTGGCGGAGAGTGAGACTATATGGTGGTCATTTTTCAAGACGGATCCTTTTGAAAAATAATAAGATAGGAAGATAGAGGGGAGGAGGAGATGAAGAAAATGTAGTTAATATTTGAAAAAGAAGTTGAAATCGGTCGGATGTGAGAGAATAGGTGGAGAGCGGCCATGGGAGAGAAGAATGAGAGAAAGGGAGAGAGGAGGGCAAGAGGGAGACGAGAGAGAGAGAGAGAGAGAGAGAATTCCTTATTTTGGTGATTTGAAAGAGAGAGAGAGATTGGAGCATGTACTTTTTGGAATTTAGTGAATAGGAACTACACTTGATAATTGCATTATTTACAAAAGTATCACTCACACTTTTTACGTACAACGTTTTTGGCGGGAGTTTTCCCGCTTTTCATAGCTTCTCATGCAGAGAGAGAAGCTGATTTTCAAGCACTTGACTTCCCGCTATTATATGTTGGGATAACTTTTCAAAATTAGCAAATTAAATATTAATGATTGAAGAGTTATGCATAGAACATTAATTTGAGGCAAAGTTGGAATAAAAATATGAATATTATAATTCTAAAAAAATGCATTGTCCTTTTTCTTTCTTATTATAGGTTAATTTTTGTATTTGTATTTAATGAATGTTGATAATTATTAAAGTTCTTTAGACTTTTTCTTCTTATTTTATCTCATGGAGGATGTTCAATTTAAATGTCTTTATTAAAGTTCCTTTTAAATTTATAATATTTGTTATTTAATTAATATTTATAATTTAATTTTTATTCACAGTTATTAGATTTTATATTTTGCAAAGTAACATCATTTGCCTAATGGCATAAGCTACCTTGGGGCACGGGGGACAACCCTGTGCTCCTTAGCCTGTTGATTATCACAGTTGACAAGCTCGATGTTGACCAGTGCAATATTTTCTTTCAAGTACGATGCGATATTATTCTTTCGAAAAAAATTAATTACTTGATTATACGATGAAATTTAGCCAACCCTGTGCATCGCACGGGTTATGGGGCTAGTGTACTATGTACCACTTGTAAAAAAAACCATATGTATACAAAAATGGTTTTTTTTGTACCCCCACCCTTTCCCCTCATACCCCCACCCACCCTGTGAAAAGACCAAAATACCCCTGCGTTTTTACAAAATCACAATTTCTTCACATTATTGGTCGTACCTACGATTGACCACCAGCCACTCGCATATATGCCACAGAAACGTATATACGATTGCACTGAAATTCCACCACTCGCATATACCCCACCCAGCCTATATACGATCCACATTTTTTACCCATCGTATATACCCCTTTCCAGGCGTATATATAATTAGCCAGATTTCAGCCACTCGCATATACGCCCAACAGGCCATATATACGACGCGTTAAAGAGTAAGCATCGTATATACCCTCTTTTTTATGCAAATACGATGAGCAATTTTTTTTTACTAATTATTTTTTCCTTTGCTTGCAGTGTCCGGTAGGCATAGGGACAGTCGTCAGAGAGGGAGATGGGAGATATCTCCTATCGGAGAGAGAGGGGAGTCATCTACTGCTCCGAGTACCAGGACTCGGAGGCATAATCAGCTCCATGCTTCGGCGAGGAGACAGGCTGACCCAACTGAGTATCAGCAGCCCCAGCCACCCCGGTATGATGTGCAGCCAGCTGAGCACCATCATCACCCAAATTCGATGATCGTGGATGATGGAGATTTCTATCACGGGGATTTCTTACAGCAGAGTCAGCACGAGGATTGGTATTGGGGGAGGCCGCCTCCTGAGTACCATCACCAGGCTCCTCAGTACCATCACCAGGCTTCTCAATACTATCACCAGGCTCCTCAGTACCAGCCACAACCTCTTCATTACCATCCCCCGTCTGCCGAGTATCACAAAGAGCACCTCGGGGGCATGAGGGTTTTCGGGATCGATTCTCGCTCGGATCGGTCTATGTCTGAGCATCAAAAGGAGGAGCCTCAGCTGGATCAGGGGCATCAGGAGGAGCCTCAGCCTCAGCCTCAGGCATCTCTCTTCACAGACATGGCAGATCATGTCTGCAGTTCTATATTCGCTGACCCGGTAAGTTTTGCTTTTTTTTCTTAAATAATTTATTTAACGGACATAGTCTGCACTTTTTGCTTACATCATTTATTTATTTTTAATTCAGGAGTATCTGTGTGTTGTCAAAGTATGGGCTCATGGCAACAAAGTCCATACCAGAATGCATCTACATTACCTGGCCCTACTTCAGCGTACCACAATGGTCAGGGACTCCAAACTGGCCCCACTTCTCCAGACTGGCCACGCCACAATAGACCATGAGTTGCTGTCGGCCTTTATCGAGAGATGGCACTCAGATACTTCGTCATTTCACTTGCCATTTGGTGAAATGACGATCACTCTGGATGACATATATTGTCTGCTGCACCTTCCCATCCAGGGGAACTATGCCACACCTCCCACCAACACTGTGAGCTCGGAGTATGCCACACAGCTTGCAGAGACATATCTGGGTGTGTCACGAGTTGAGGCTGCTAACAACACCCGTGGGGTCCGTGACATACTTCAAATGGTCGGAGCGCAGTTTATTAGCGTAATTTGGAGGAGGGGGTGACATTACAGTTGCTGTGAGGGCTTATCTGCTTCGGCTTCTGACCTACAGTATCTTCACTACGAAGATTGGAGACAGGGAAGAGGCTAAGTGGCTGATCTACCTGCATGATCTGAGTGCAGATGTTCTTGGAGGCTATGCATGGGGTGCAGGTGCACTAGCTGCCATGTATGAGTCCTTGAACACTGCGTTTTTGAGGGAGACAGCGCAGTGTGGAGGGTATGCCAGCCTATTTCAGGTACACATTTTAACTTCATTTTTTTTGTTAAATCACACTAACTTTGGGTAAATTTTTTTAAATTAAATATGTTGTTTATTTTTGCATTTCAGACTTGGATTATGTGGTATTTCCCTCGGATGGCGGAGAGGTTGCCCGGTCATATACAGGGTGCGGAGCCACTGGCTGGGCGCTTTAGGAAGAAGAAGTCAGACCACCTGAAGCTGAGCCACTACAGGAGGATGATTGATGAGCTGAGGCCAGAGGATGTCTGCTGGCGGCCATTTGAGGAGCACAGGGCTGGTAGACCCTTTGAGCAGATCTCCCTATACAGAGGCTTCATCAGCTGGGCTGACTTCAGAGTTCCCTACATGCCTGATAGGTGTCTGCGACAGTTTGGGTACCGTCAGTACATCCCGCGTGACCCTCTCAGAGGTCGTCCGAGTCATACTGAGTGCGTCTTTCAGATCACCCACTTCATGGCATCCGTAGATGACATCCTGCAACTTAGGTCTCACCTTTTTGTAATTCTAAAAAATAGTAACACTCTTTGTCAAGAAAAAACCAAGAACACAAAAATTGTAAAAGTTTCACTCCCTTTAATCCCACGCCCATCAACAAAAACGATAAACCCACACTCCCATGCTTTCCCGCTTAAATCACGCTTCGATCGCCGCGCACCACACCCGATCGTGGCCAACACTCCACCTGCCATTACCTCAAGCTGTTCATAGATACACCCATTTGTAAGGTTAATAAATGTGAGGGCCCGCACTACAAGAAAATCGTTGATTTGCCACGGACATTTCCGTGGCAAATGTACAAATTTCCGTGGCAAAACAACATTTGCCACGGACCAAAAATGGTGGCAAAACGCCGTCGCGAAATCGCTTGCCACGGACTTTTCCGTGGCAAATTTTTCCGTCGCAAACCCGCGGCAAATCCGTCGCAATTATCCGTGGCAAAGTCGTCGCAAATTTCATCGCAAATCCGTGGCAAATCCGTCGCAAAAATAAAAAAAAAATAAAAAAAAATTAAATCATAATTTTAATTCTTCAACCCATTCATCACCAATTTAATTAATTACATTATAACCAACTAAAAGACCAACTAAAAGACCAAAAGACCTTGCTTTTAATGGTTGTTTTAATCCACATACATCCTTACTATTTAAAAATAAAATAAACCAACTAAAAATTTAATTAATTACATTATAACCTATTGAGTCTCCTAAGGCTATCTCCAAAAATTCCAAAAAGCTTGATTATCTCTTCAGCCCCTTCTCTAAAATTGCCCTAAAACTTCAACATCTTCCACAGATGTATTTTGGTTTTACTCAAAAATGATACAAAGACTTCAAAACAAAAATGAACATTCTCAATCCTCAATAAAATAGCACCCAACCAGAGAGGTTTAATTCTTTTCTCAAATATAAAATTTTATTGAGAATAAGATTCCCACAAAACCTTCAAAGATAATGACATATGTGCATGTTAACAAAACCTTCAAATTTTATTGTTAAAGATGGCAATACCTCTACGCCTTTGTTACGTTTCACTTCTTTCATTTGAAACTGTAACTGGAATTTTGCAAATTTTAATTCTTTTGGCTCTGCAACAAAGATAGAACAGAAATATAATTGATTAGTTAATTGATTAGTCACAGTTATTGAGCATCAATCACAATTCGTGGCAAGATTAGTGAATCACAATTGTCACTAATATAATTGATTAAACGGATGTAACTGCAGATAACATGTACATAAACATGAACACGATTTGACAGTACAGGCAACAGTCCAGAAACAATGAAAATACCACCTTAAATTAAGAGGTGAATGTGCACCGTTAAATTTTCCAGATTTAAAGCATGTTATTCAGGATAATTCTTTGAATGGAACTACTGCTTCACTTGTTGAATCTAAACTACAAGCTATATCACAAGGTGGTGTTTCTAATTCTTCTTCTTCTCATAGTAAGAATGGAAACAGATTTGCTGAGAAAAGCCATGCACATATGCAAGCCCCATAGATTCACACAAGTAAGAAAAATCACCATCAATATCGCATAATCAGCTTAGATGTGTTTATTTTTCTTTTTGCATTTAACTTTATGCACTTTTTCTACAAGTGCCTTAGAATTAGATAACCAAAGGAAAAAGCATAAAACAACTGTACCTCATGTATATAGGTTTTCAACCAACTCGTCCATGCTTCTTTACGCTCCTGACCATTGTCAAGGTCATGGAACAATGCGTAAACATCGTCAAAGAGCTTGTCACGAACTTCACGTCCCAACAGACACCTACTAGTCATCAAGATGATGAGATGCTCAAGCTCGTACTTCAAATCGACCTCACCGCTTGACCCCACTTTGAGAAATATTCCTGCAAATTTGGTTCATGTTTGGGAAAGAACACAAACACACCAAAGAAAATTAAAATTAAGGAAACAGGAAATCATTCACTCCCTAAATAAAGAAAATAAGGAGAGAATTCCATAAAGAAGATACGAGGAATTAACCTCTAGTTTCCGTATTGTCGCTTTCGACTTTTGCCTTCTGCAAGTTCTCCCATGCAAAGGATTTTGGCTTCCTCTCTTGTATTACAAGACAAAGGCAAATACAAAATAGTACTAGCTTATTCTTGTGTTTGTCTTGTATTACAATTTATTTCCTGCATGTACACAATGAGTTTTATTGCCATCAAAATCTAACTTTTACTACTCACGATGATAACTTTAAATGTATAAAACTTTTGTTTTCACTTAGGCAAAACCACATGTCCTAGCTACTAGTAACTTAGGATTGCTACTTTGAGAAATTGCGTATAACACTTAAAGCATGGTTTTGCTCTTCTTCGAAAATAAATTTTGGACATCATCCAACAAAATGAAATATATAACATTTAAGGTATGGTTTTCAAATTGCTCATTCAACGCTTTACTCCTTTCAATCAAACATCATCCAACAAAATGAAATATATAACATTTAAGGTTTATTTACGCAAAGATATTTACATCATTCAATTACACAAAGGAAAACATCTAGGGAAGAAAAAAAAAAATCTAGGGATAAATCACTATTTGAAAATTCGAGATAAATAAAAGGTATCAAGACTCAAGACAATGTCAAGGAACAGGCTAAGGGATCACTTACCTGAAAGACATAGGCAAGGGATCACCAATGTGAAATCATGTCCACAGTATATATATATGTTCATATATGTATATATGTATGCATGCATGCTCGCTTATATTCTGAGTATGGAGGAAGTAGTAGTAGCAGACTAGCAGTAGGAGGAGAAGGAGGAGAGAGAGAGACAGAGAGAGAGAGAGAGAGAGAGGCAATGGTGCAGGGCTATAAACAAAACCATATAGGCTAAATAGTCAATTTATTCATCATTGGGCAGCTAAACATACCAATCCTCAAAGTGCATACAATTATTAAAACAGAATTCATTTACTTACCAACTTTCAAAAAATATGACATTACTCAAAGCCAATAATTCAAATATCAAATAACATGCTTGGGAAAGAGGATTTTAACAACCCAGAAACAGTTAAAGAGATTAAAAACAGATTAAAAAAATTAAGAATTAAAAGCCCTCAGATCTCATAGCTTCATACAATCATCTTTGGCTTTTGTCACTGGTTTCATTCATAACCATCTTGCACCTAATTAAGCTGTTATCCAAACATACCCTAAACACACACACACACACACACACACACACACACACACACAAGTTAAGAGAGATAGTAAAAGAGAGAGAGAGAGGTGCAATCAGGTTATGAACAAAACCGTGTAGCCAATCAATAGTTTATGTGTACATCATTGGGCAGAATCAGAGGCATTTATGTTCCAAATACTATAAAAATATGAGAGCATCACAAAGATAGAAAGAACGAATATTTCAAAGATCAAACATAACTAGAAAGACTAATTAAGATGTCAATAATTAATTATTATTCTTATATAATAAGATAACACAAGCATAAATTAAAAATAAGGTGTCGACATATAGCTTTCTAGGCAATGCATTTCAATCAAAATCGCAGCTTTGAAACCGCTCAGAGCCCAAAGGCGTATCATCCAAGAAACTCAATTAACAATAAAAAGAGAAATAAAATCTGATTTCACATTCACATTTATAAGCGTAAAAATTAGAGAAAAAGTATAAAAAGCCCTCGATCTCATAGCTTATTACCAATCATACGCGGCTTTTGTCATCTGGTTTCGTTTCACAAACTTCCCGCATCCAAACACAAACACATACACACACACACACAGAACACAGAAAGAGAGGCAAATTAGATAGGGCAAACACGAAATAAAACAAGAACAGATCCATATCAAAATCAACAGATTCACATGAATAAAACCCTAAATTAAACATCAACAGATTCATTATCAACATTTATCACAAGAGAAATCAGAATCAGGATTAGGGATTAAGGGTTATAAGAGAACATAAAACTCTAACCTTGGAAGTTTCAGAGGTATGGATGTTGAGCTTGCGGCAGACGGGATCTTGATACGGAGGTTGACGACGCCGTTGGTTGAGAGACTGAGGGGTTAGGGTTTGGGGAATCTTAAGGTTTGGGGTACTTGGGGAGAAGGGTGATGAGCGAGAGTGAGCGAGAGTGGATGGAGGAACGAAGAGAGAACGATGGAAGAAGAGAGAACGAAGGAAGAAGAGCTCTCTGCAAGAGAGGCTCACGATGAAGAGAGCGAGAGGGTGAGGAGGAGAGAGCGTAGAGAGAGTGACGGGCGTGAGAGGAGCGGTGAAGGGCGGAGGGCGGAGGCCGAAGGAAGGAGGGTGAGTTGAGTGAGAGAACGACAGTGATGAGAGTGAAGAGGACAGGGTTGAGAACGAGAGGGTTGAGAAACGAGAGGGTGAGAAAGAGATTTGAGAGAGTGATTGAGAACGCGAGAGTGAAAAAAATAAAGTGACTTTTACCATCGGTTGCCACGGACTTGCCACGGCATGTCCGTGGCAAATTTTTGTCCTTTCACATGTCCGTGGCAAACCCGTGGCAAACACCAATGAAAATTTCGCTCACACATATTTTGCACTTGCCGCCGCAAACTGTGGCAAATTACGACTAATAAGCTCCGTGGCAATCTAATCGTGGCTAAAACAAGGTTTTCTTGTAGTGCCGCCAACAAGGGATATATGTGTGTGTATATATATATAATTGCTCAGTATAGGGAAGCTTATTTATGCATAATAAATAATTTTAGGTGATTGTATTCTTATTAATTAATGTTTGTAATAGAATCGTTATTCTATAAATTTTGCCTGAGTTCATACAATTAATATCGATCTGTACAAATACGTTTACTATCTATACAAATTACCCTCTTACATACACAGGTTTGGATGGTTATTTAGACGAAACTCACGTTAAGACGTTGTGCATGAGGTTCATCAATAGACCGACAACCGGTTGGAAGCCTTCTACTCATAGCAATCATTAAGACGCTTCTCTAGCTAGTGTGTAAATTTTCTCACCATAGTGCTGGAAATGAGTCAAGTTGAGTCGAACTTGGTTCAGCTTGGCTCGACTTGATAAGAATCGGTTCAACTCGTAGCTCGCTCGAGTTCGACATGAACCATTTTTTTCAAATCGACTGACTCAAATCAAGCTCACGAGTAACTCGGTTCACTCGTTAGCTCTCGCTCTCATGAATCAAACCGTTAAAAATCTATTTATTTGTAAAATAAAACAAAAAATTCTAGATTTTTGACATTTCAAAATAACAATTTACTAGTAGCTTTGAATGAAATAATTACCTAGATGAAAATATAAATATAAATATAAATATAATTTTTTGTTTATGTATCTCGTGAGTTTAATAAAAATATAAACTATAATATAAAATAATTTGAGAATTGTATAATGATATAATAATTAGTGCTAAAAAAAGCTGCAAAGAACCAATAACCAAAAACCTTGCTCTAGAAACTCAAAATGCATAACAAAGTTCATATTGAAATAAAAATGGTGGAGTAATATATATATATGAGTCGGTTCATGAACCAAACGAGTCGACCTATATACCTAGCTCAAGTTCGCCTCATTAATTTAACGAGCTCAATTTTCCGTTTAAGTTCAAATTTCATTTGGTTCATGAACCAAGTTCAATGAAATTATTTATCGAGTCGAGTTTCAAACTATGTCGAATTGGTTCGATTCATTCATACACCCCTAAGTCACCAACTTCGCAATGGAGATCAAGTTCCTGCACAGAAGCACATAAAGACAAAGTCAAGTTTTGGTATAAGTTAGAATTTATGATCCAGCAGTTACTAGATCATGCTAGTTATTATGACCAAAGAGAATGTTTTTTTTTCACGCATGACCAAAGAGAATGTTTTTGGTGAATTCCATTTATTGTTTCTACAAATGTAGTTTTTGGTAAATATTATTGTTCTATCGGATCTATAACTATACAAATTAATGGTAACTATTAGCTCAATTAAAAATCTATAAACAAATCATATTAAGACTAATTTAGATACTCAAATCATGAATGGATTATATAAGAGGAAAAATATATTTATTTAAAGCCATTTAAGCATAATAAATATCATTACTCTTGATATTTGCCAAAGAAAAAGGAGTACTTTTTATAGCAACGATTTGTATGCGATCTTCATTTATTAGGGTAAATTCTGTCATGCAAAATTGAGATTTTAAACAATACAAAACAAGTAATTTATTGCCTCATAGCTTTTGGTTAATTTTTTTTAATAAAATAAAATACTTGTGTTGATTGATTTGTTTTGAGTTGGGTGTGTTTTATGTAATGATAAGGCCACAAACCAATCGAGGATTTTGGCTTTTATTGGAGAAACAAAAAATAAAATTTTAGCTTCCTTTGGGGGGAACTGTTTCGGGGCTATTGCTTTTCCCACACCCCCTCCTACTCTTTCACACCCCTTAACAAATTTTATTCCAAAAATAACCTCGCGTGACACGCTGAGTTCACGTGTTTAAAGATCGCTCAACGACCTTGTTCGAACACGCTCAATGACCTCGCTCAACAGGTGAAATTACGCGCAAGAGGTGTGAAGTCAATATTTAACACACTCGAACGATGTCGCTTCGAACGGGTTCAACAGTGGTCATGCGAACACGCTCGAATGACCTCGCTCAACAGTGAAAAACACTCAAAGAGAGTGTGAAGTCAAGATTTAACACACACGAACGATGTTATTCGACCTCGCTCAAGGCCCGTGTTCGAACAGTGAAATTTCGTGAAAAAGAGGTTTTGGTGGCCTTTTTGTCTTTTCACACCCTTGTGGGGTGTGTTTAGAGTAGGAGGGTGTGGGAAAAGCAATAGCCTGCTGTTTCGGATAGGGCCAAGCCCACTCCGCATCAAAGAGAGTCCAAAACCAATGTTGAATCTGGCCCAAATCGAGATCAATCCGCCTCATCCAATGGCTTAGCGTCATACCCCCTCTCTATAAATAGAGCATCACCCCTGCGAATCAGGTGCTTCATTCATTTGTACTTCTCCTCCACTTTTGATCACTTACTTTGGAATCAGAGTCTGAAGGTACCAACCCCTCGGCCACCTCAAGCTCGGAGGAACCAGTGCAAGATCGGATCATCACGATCCCATCTACAACTCTACAAGCTACAACCTTGGATTCTAATGATTGTACCCACTCCAGGTACTGAACAATTACTAAAAAAATAAGCATTAAATATGTATCGTTTTATATATCGCTAGTTAATATATTTTTTTTGGTAATATGAAGCAATTATATTATTTTCATTTATATAAATTTTTACTATTGTATTTTTACTTAAAATGGTGCTATTTTCTGCAAAAAAAAAATACAACGAATTGAACGAATGCTTTTGTTTAGAAAGAAATGTACAATTACAATAGGATATTAACCAATCAGTTGGTTCATTTAATTTGGTGCAGAATCTTGTCATAATAATAATAACTTTCCTTGTATTGATAATTAGTAAATCTTTAGATATTTTTACTTTTTAATACTTGTTTAATGGATAATTATTGTATATATTTTTTTGTACAATTAACTATTTCGTGTTACATAAGTTAATCTTATATAATAAATGATTTTAAATTTAATTAACTACCACAAAAGAATTTTTTGATAAATTATTAAATGATTTTATTAAAATATTTTTTAAATAGCATGAATCTATATAAGTTATTATTGTATATGGAAATATATCCTTCAAATTATAGAATTTATTCAGACTTAATATTTTTTCTTTATCTTGTAGATTTTCCTTATATATTAATCAATTTTACTTTTAAAATAAAAGTATTGTATTTATTTCTATACGAATAAAATAATTAACATCAAAATATAATTTATAGCATTCCTCTTTTTTATTTAAGTTTTTGTATCAGTATTTGAATAATTTTTTTTTTGAGGATATGCCATGTCTACTGATCACCAAACTAATGATTTTTTAGCAATCTACAAAACAATACCATCAAAGTATAAATCCAATTAGAATCTAAGTGCATGAACCGAAGAAGGATAATTATATTTGTATTCATCCCACCCTACCAATTTAGTTAAATAAGTTGTCTACATACTCAAAATTTATAAATCAAAAGTTTTTTTGTGAAAATTTACAACTTGAATGCATTAAAGTTCTAGATTTTTTAGATTCATACATAAATGGAATAACTTTAAAGTTCAATTTTATGGTAACATTCCAGTTGGCAACTAGTCACACAACACAAAATATTATCAATACTCAAACCAGATGTATAAATATGTGTGAATATATACCAAGAGATTTCATTGAAAGAAATATCTCAAACAAATCAGTTCTTATCATTTTTGTTTTCTTCTCGATGGCCAGGGCAAAGGTGAAACTAGCCTTCATAGTCAACAATTCTGCAAGGAGGGCAAGTTACATCAAAAGGAAGAAGGGTCTACTGAAGAAGGTTGAAGAACTCAGCACCCTTTGTGGCGTAGAAGCATGTGCTATAGTGTATAGCCCATATGATCCTCTACCTGAGGTGTGGCCATCTCCATTTGGAGTCCAAAGTGTGGTCTCAAAGTTCAGTATGATGACAGAACTCGAGAAGAATAGGAAGATGATGAACCAAGAAACTTTCTTGAAACAACGGATTCTCAAGGCGAAAGATCACCTCAAGAAACAGAGGAAAGAGAATAAGGAGAAGCAGATGGCCAAGATCATGCTTCAATGCCTTTCTGTAGGTAAGCTTGTGGATGACAATATGTCTGTGGATGATTTGAATGATCTTTCATTGTTTATTGACAAGAATTTGGAGGACATAAAGAGTAGGATGGAAACATTGGATATGAATGCTGATGTCATGGTTCCAAGCCCATTCCACTTTCCAGCATCTGCAACAACACTTATGCCAGCACCTACACCAACACTTGTCTCAGCACATGCACTTGCAATTTCCAATAATGAAGAAATGGATTTGGGGGGTCAAGCCTATGGACTGGGTATGAATGGTGGTACGATGCAAACACAATGGTCTACAAGTTCGATAATCAATGATAACGGGAGTGCAAAAATTCCATTTGGTGAAGTAAATCTCCCGTTGGGCTATTAATTCAATCTTATGATGATTTAGTTTTTATTTTTATTTTGGATGTAAAATAAAAGTGAATTCATAATCGTATATTGCGATCTAGTCTTCACATATTTATTTGATTTATAGATTTTATGAAAAGGTATTCTTCACAAGTTTACTGCTTAACATGGTTGGATAAATTTTGAAGTTATTTATGTGGCTTTTAAATACTTTTGAATTACATGAAAAAGGAATACCTTTGAATTAAACCTTTGTCAAGAATGCTTATCTCATGTTATATATATTGAAATTAATTGTTTTAGTACAACCTCAAGTAAAATAAAATATTATGAAATAAATGTCTAAGTTTACATAAATATTGAAAAGTTCAAGCCAAAATTACAATAAAAATAATTATAGCAAAAATAGTTATACAAATACCTATCAACTTAACATGTAGTAGTAGCACTCCACACTAGTAGCAACATCTACCTATTAATCCTTGCATTTTTTGCTGCAAAATCATTGATAATAATATGTTCATAATCAAGATTCTCTAAAAAATCATTTTCAATTGAAATCAAGGCAAGACTATTTTATCTACTTTACAATATTGCAGAATGCAAATAAGATTTCAATAATTTTAATTTTTAAAAAGTCCTCTCAGTAGATGCAATAATAACAGAGATGATTAATATGTTTGATAATATTTTCACCGTTTGGCTGTATTTCATCTAGTTTTCTTGTTGGATTCTTGATGACAACTTATCATGGGCTTGCTGTCCAACTTTAATTGCTCTTGTTTTATTTTAGGGTTTTTTTTTTTGGACCCCCACCCTCTCCCCTTAAACCCCCACCCACACTTAAATTCCCAAATTGCCCTTTGTTTTCTATTTTTTTTTTTAAAAAAAAGGCTCATCGTATATATGTCATTTGGGACATATATACGATGAGCCTTAAATTTTTTTTTCCCTAATTTGTAAAAAAAAAATTAACGGTCATGATTTCACTTTCAAAGTTGATCAACGGTGTAGATTGCACGACAAAATCAACGGTTGATAATCTTTTACCTCATCTATAAATACTCACTCCCACCATCACTATTTTCACACCAAAATTTCAACTTCCTCCTTCTCTAACACATCACAACTGAAGATGATGCAAGCTTCGCTAATGTCATACTACGAGTCTTCTTCCCTCACTCTCATTCATTCTAATATGGGGTTTCATTGATCATCGTGACATCATCTTGAAAGATGATGGTATAAGTTTCGATGGGAGAGATGTTGTTTCGTGTAGGTTAAAACACGATATATCATTTGTCGCTTCTTAGCGTAAACTATCATGGATGGTTCAACCGAGAACGCACGAGCATGATATAATTCGTATCGCTTATCTGAAACCGGAATGGACCGATGGAGGTCTTCACTTTTCTCTGTGGATGTCAACACCGATGATGACCTCCGGCGGATGATGTCCAATCATATTATGTTTAAATGGAAGAGTTACATTCATCCATGCACGTCGAAACCGTATGACCGTCGTTGAGATCCTTCGTCGATTAACTCCACCAAATTTCTCGAGAGTTTCTATTGTTTTTTCATTTTATTTGTTTATTTTTATTCTAGTTGTTTATGTTGTATCGCTTGTGTAACTTTGTTTTATCGAATCAATGAAATCAAAAATTCATGGAAACTCGTAAAATAAATAAAACATCCAAAAAGTTAATAATAAAGTGCCAATATAATATCAAATACATCAAAAACAAATAAAAATCCCTAACGGCGTCCCCTCGCCCTCGTCCCGCTCGCCTAAGCTCCCAACCACGCCATCCGGTCGCCATCCCCACCACCTATGGAGTGTCCGATCACGCCGGATCGCCATGCGCGATGTCGCGCCATCACGAATCCCCTTTCTACAAGCGGTCACAACCTCCCTAATCCAGTCAAGATCGTCGTAGCGTAGCTCAGGGGAGGGTGTCCAGGCCTGAGCTCTAGGTGATGGTGGAGCCGGTAATAGTCTGGGGATAGAAGCCCGAACGTACCACTCGTAAGTACCTCGTCGCATACCGATCCGGCCCGAGCAACCCGAGTAGTGCGCATGATGTCCTCCACAGATGCCATGAAGTGGACGATCCGAAAGACGCAGTCAGTATGACTCAGACGGCCACTGAGAGGGTCACGCGGGATGATCTGAGTGTACCCAAACTGTCGTAGGCACCTATCAGGCATGTACGGAACTCTGAAGTCAGCCCAGCTGATGAAGCCTCCGTAGAGGGAGATCTGCTCAAAGGGTCTACCAGCCCTGTCCTCCTCAAATGGTCGCTAGCAGACATCCTCTGGCCTCAGCTCATCAAGCATCCTCCTGTAGTGGCTGAGCTTCAGGTGGTCAGACTTCTTCTTCCTGTAGCGCCCAGCTAGTGGCTCCGCACCTGGGATATGACCGGGCAACCTCTCCGCCATCCGAGGGAAATACCACATATACTACAAGAAAATCGTTGATTTGCCACGGACATTTCCGTGGCAAATGTACAAATTTCCGTGGCAAAACAACATTTGCCACGGATTTGCCACTTTAACCAAAAATGGTGGCAAAAACGCTGTCGCAAATCGCTTGCCACGGACTTTTCCGTGGCAAATTTTTCTGTCGCAAACCCGTGGCAAATCCGCCGCAATTATCCGTGGCAAAGTCGCCGCAAATTTCATCGCAAATCTGCGGCAAATCCGTCGCAAAAATTTAAAAAATTAAAAAAATTAAATCATAATTTTAATTCTTCAACACATTCATTAGTCAATGTTATCATCATAATTATTTAGAATCAAACTCCCTACACTTGAAATTTAGCTAGGAGATATTAAAAAAATAAAGGATAATATGATTAATAAGACTACAGAATCATTTCACACAAAACTAATAGAACTGTGGCTGAGTATCTATTAACAAATTTATTACAAGACTATCAAGTACATATTTCTTTCTACATCACTTTCAGTGTCTGCTTTAAATGGGCAGGGAAATTCAACTAACTATGTTCACAAGTTAATTTTGCAAGTTTTTCTCCTTGCTTATTGGCTAGGTTAATAGAAGCAATATTTTCTACCTGAAATTCCAAGTATAACTGGCAATTCATTTTTGTGTTTCTCTTCTTTCACCCCATTTGCTGAAATAATTGACTGGTCTGTTGTCACCTTTTGGTGACCTTCTTCTGTTTTGGAAAATGGCGGCTCTTGAACAACATAAAGGTTTATACCAACTTTCCCTTGATGTGTAAACTTGACAGCATTGCTGCAAAATGTTAGAAATAATAATCTTAAGCAACAGATAATAAAAAAGCTGGTTATCAACATAATTTCTACAATATTATCATCCAAGTACATAAAGTAAACGTTCCTTATATTGAGCTCTAGCACTAACTAATAACTATGCATGAGATTTAAGTTAATTCTATCAAATAGAGATTATGTTCTATTTAAGAATACAGATTATAAATGATGGCAATGATTGCAAACTCAAGAGATTGCCATTTACATATCATAGTACCTGACTAAATTTGTGAGAATCACGATCCTTAAAACATCTCCAGCATTACTGCGCTTGTGCATGAAGCAATTGAAGTGTAAATTACTCGCACTTATCTTGCGTAATCATGCAACAATGAAAAACCTTTGATGCTAAGCATGAAAGTATTAAGTAAGTTCTCACCTCGATAGGTATATCATCCGCTACATTTCCTTCTAAGATTAACATTTTCTCGCAATGATGTCGCAAATTGCCCGAGTACATGCTTTACGACCTCTCTTGGCCGAAATTTGGTAGCTTCCAATTTCATAGCTCCTACAGAGAATTTTGTGGGGTGGGAAGAAATTTAAATGACCAAGATTTACTATTAGTCTTCACTAAACAAAGAAACACTACTAACTCTCAAGTTCCTCTTAGGATGATTAAAATTAGTCTTTGAAAAACTGCCTTAAGTTGAGATATCATTAATAACAAGCAGTAGTAATACATAAGAGATCTATGTAGAACCAATATTTCATATTGAAGACGTGCCCAATGTCCGACACATGTGGAAGTCAGACGCCGACACATGTGGTGACATTCAATCTTTCCATTTCCTCAAATTATTATCAGTGTTTACGTGTCAGTGTCGTGTTCGGTTTCTATGTCGGTGCTTCATAGGAAGAGATTCCTAACCTGACTCAACCTTGGAAAGATCAAGTATGTCATTTATAAGTTGAAGAACCAAATCTCCTGAAGATATCATGACATCCAAGAGTTGTCATTACATAATTTGATTGAAAAGCAATCTATAATTATTCATATAATGTAGTATCACAAAGATGAGTCACAAAGCACACCGCTTATCAAAATGACTAAAGAGAAAATGGAAACACAAAATGACTAATGACTAAAGATAAATATTTAGAGAGAGAGATTGCCGAAAAATGTCCATTTGACATTTGCCGCTGATGACATATACTCTCTGCTGAAGTTAGCACAAACTCATTCTCAAGTTTTTCGATATCAACGATGGACTGCCAGCTTTGAGGCTCTGCATCATTATCAGCTGGTGCAGCAAATTAATTAATAATAATGATATTACCAACTCTTCAATTAGCATTAGTGCAACTCTTTTTAATGATAAAGGAAGAAATTAAGGCAGAGATGATTACAGAGAGTGAGAAGAATAAAATCATCCTAAAAAAGAAAATGAAAGAACAACGAAGACATTAATGAAACAAAGATACCCAATCCCTAAACATACCCATCAAGAAAAATACCCTTTTGAAAAGACATAACATTAGCACAAAGGTGAAGAACATGCTATATATGAATCCATTGTTACCTGCTTATTTCATTTTGCTAAAAGTTTGAGGAAGTAAAAATGTTGATATAACATCATAATTTCATAATAAATAACATTATTTTTATTGATGAATTACTTACAATATCCATCCGGTGTTCTTTTAGCTTTCTTACTCGGGTACTGTTCGCTCATAAGAGAACTTTTCTCAGCCAGTGGATCAATCCAGGCATATGCAGGATGAACAAGATGCAGTGCATTAACTGCAGCAGAGAGCGCATTCAACCTCTCTTGCAACATCAAGGAGCTGCCTTGGTTATCTTTCAAAGCTGCTTCAGTTCTCAAACGAGCAGAATACATGTATATGTAGTTTGCTGCTCGTTGCCAATTATGCCGGTGCAATTGAAATGCATAGAGCAACTTATATAAGTTTGGTTTTGCAGAAATATCTGATCGTTCAGCCTACATATTACACAGTGAAAATTCTGCAGGTTAAAGAAAATCAGCAAAATTAGCACCACTTGATTTATTACTCCAACAAGGGCGAGCTTCCTAACGACATACCTTCCAAGCAAGCTCTTGTTCTACTTTTTCTACCAATCCGATAAGGGAAGTTTATTGCTGCAAATAATCTGTGAAGAACAAAAGCAATATAGATTAGGGGAAAATACAAATTGAAACGTGAATGGAAAAGTATAAATTTTCAATAGGAAGTTATTGGCATGCATCATCCTTTTAATAAATACCCACACACAGTATATTAGGGAAGATTAGAAATTAAAACGGGAATGGAAAAGTATAAATTTCCATTGGAAATTATTGACATGCATTATCCTTTTAATATATACTCACACAGTAGATATTAACATACAACCATCAGCATATTAACTGAGGAATAATAACATACTAGTTTCAACCAGGTAAAGGAAACATAACAGAGATAGTAGTAGTAGTAGTAGTAGACTAACACGCATTTACCATTGCATAGCTGCAAATCATGTAGGAGGAAGTACTAAAGTACTATTACTATTACTATGTTATACATTCGTGTACCTTGACTCAAAATACCACCCTTGATTATCTAATATTGTCCTAGTCACAAATTGATATTACCCTGATCAACCTTTGAGGACTGAGCCATCAACATATTATTACAAAATGGATGGTTTCACATCTATTTTATTAGATTATTTACAATATAAGGAAAACAATTGGTAGAGTTTGATTAACAAAGGAGAGTCAGAAAAGTTCATCACAGTTTATCCAACCTTTATAGCACCTTGTTCATAAAGAACAATTATGAAACGCCTCAAGCAGATGTATTTGCTCTCCTCGTCTGGATTTGAAATTATAGCACAATATGCATCATAATACCGACCAAGGTCTAATGCAAATATAAAAACATTAGCCCACAACCGTCCCTTGATGGTTGTCACTGATTCATTAACCGTGTTGTGCATGCACATTTCATCTTTCATACAGAGAGCTTCATCAACTTGCTCAAGTGCAGCAAGGGCAAACTGGCAAGCACCGTCACTAATGTTAAATCGTTCAAATAACTGCATTGCCCATTGATAGTAATGAAGCTTCTCCACAGAAGAAATGCTGTAAAACATAGCAGCACAATAACCCAGCGCTTAGGAAACTCTAGTAGCAATATCCTAAACACAAGAAGCAAATGCTTGCATTATACATTACATCTCATATTCAGACTCACTCAATGAATACATTAGCGAAAAAAAACACAAACCTTGTCAGTCCATGATTCCGAGAGCAAAGCATTCGCATCGACCAACAAAATCTGGCATCAACACGCCGTGCTGCCATTCGTCGACAGGCTTCAGAAACTGTTGTCCCCTCAGATATAGTGAGGGATTTAGTCAATCAAAGCTTCTTAACTGTCCTTTCACCCCATCAGACCTAAATTATCCAATTAACAATAACAATCAAACCAAAGCAACCGATCCATTGAAAGCTTTGAATTCAATTAACTAGCAAAATAATAGTGTTTATAATAAAATAATGTCCGGATGCTAACAAAGAACCATGTAAATAAATCAATACAAAACAAAACAAAGTACTAGCTAACTACCAAAAGATAAAATGAACAGGAATCAAAACCTTGAACGTATTGGTATCAGTTAATAATAATGAAAATATATAAAGTAAATCTCCTAAACACAGGGATGAATACATGTACAAATATGCTTACCTAGAAGCTTCGAAATAGAGGAACAATCACTGAATGCTTCTTACAGCCTTGATATAGGGACAAAGGAAACTTAGGGTTCAGATATAAGCTAACAAATTAGGAAAAGGGGGTTAGGGTTTCGAGTTAATCAAAAATTAGGGGCTTTATGTTCAATAGAAGTTTAATAGAAGTGTAATAGAAGAATAAAACATACCCTTGAGGAAGAAGAAGTCGTTGTCTATAATGATTGTTCAGATTGGCGGAGGAGTGGAGCGATTCTTCTTCTCAGTGGTGGAGATGAACGACGCTTGAAGAGGGGGGGGGACGAAATGGTGGTGGTGAGCGACGGAGGACCGGCTGAGCAATGACGGAGGCGGATGGAGGGTGAAAGACGAGAGAGAGAGAGAGAGAGAAGTGAGAGTGAGGAAAGTGCAGTGGAGGTTGAGGAGAGTGAAAGGTGGAGAGTGAGAGTGAGCGTGAGAACAATCGAAGGAGGGCGGAGGGAGAAGGTCGGAGAGGTGGGCGGAGGGAGAAGGTCGGAGGGAGAACGAAGGTGGAGAGGGAGAACGAAGAGACGTTCTGAACGTTCATATTTTATATATCGGGCTCTTTTTATTTTGACCAATGGGTTGCCACGGATTTGCCACGGCATCTCCGTGGCAAATGTCTGTCCTTTCACATGTCCGTGGCAAACCCGTGGCAAACACCAGCGGGAAATTTCGCGCCTCTATTTTTTACTCATGCCGTCGCAAATCTGTGGCAAATTACTGACGGAATAAGCTCCGTGGCAATTGTTGGTGGCTAAATCAAGCTTTTCTTGTAGTGGGTAAAATGGTCTAAAAAACTTGGTTAATTCATGTTGTAAGTTGGTTATTGTATAGTTTTGTCTAACAAAAATTTCCAAATAACATTATCCTTTCTAGAATTTTAACTTTTAGATGATTTAATTTTTTGGATAAATGATATAAAGTGTTAGATCAATCCAATGGTGTAAATTTGTTGTCAAGAGGAATTGGTGAATGGAGAGAAACCAAATCGATGGAATTCGTCAGTGCTCCCAGTGATGTGCGAGATTACAAAAAGTGTCAATATTTTATTTTATTTTATTTTTCTATTTTTATGGATTTGCTAAGAAACACTACAAGAAACACGGTCATTAGCGAGGGAATTTTCGGTCGCTAACATGCCCAATTCCGTCGCTAATTGCCATTAGCGAGGGAATTAGCGAGGACCGATTCGGTCGCTAATTCCTCTCGCTAGTGGCATTTAGCGAGGAATTTATGTCGAATCGGCGGGACCATCCCTCGCTAATTCCTCGCTAATCTTGACAAAGACGCAACCCAAGTCTGATTGGCACGCTTATCAATTTGAATTTTTTTATTATTATTATTATTATTATTATTATTAGTATTATTATTATTATTATTATTATTATTATTATTATTATTACTACTACTACTACTACTGTTATTATTATTATTATTATTATTATTATTATTATTATTATTATTATTATTATTATTATTATTATTATTATTATTATTATTATTATTGTTGTTGTTGTTTGGATGTGGTGTGGTGGTGGTGGTGGTGGTGGTGGTGGTGGTGGTGGTGGTGAGAGAAGAAGAAGGAGAAGAGTAAGGGAGAAAGAGGGTGGTGGTGGTGGTGGTGTGGTGGTGGTGGTTTTGTGAAGAAAGAGAGAGAGAGAGAGAGAGGTTGTGGTTGTGTGGTTGAAGAGAGAGAGGAGTGAGAGTGGTTGTGGTGTGGTGGGGGCGTGGTGGTGGTGGTGGTGGTGGTTTTGTGAAGAAAGAGAGAGAGTAGAGGAAGAGGAAGAGGAAGAGGAAGATGAGTGGGTATTGTGAAAGAATGGGTATTGTGAGTGGTGGTGGTGGTGGTGGTGGGTTAGAGATTGTAGGTGAGAGAGAGAGAGAGTAGAGGAAGAGGAAGAGGAAGAGGAAGAGGAAGAGGAGAGGAGTGGGTATTGTGAAAGAATAAGAGAAGAATGAGAGAAGAGTGAGAGAAGGTGGTTCAGCTTATTATAATTAAATATATGACAAGTTTGCGAGGAATTAGCGAGGACCGCCCTCGCTAATCCTCGCGTTTCCCAAGCCACGCCATGGGTCGAATCTCAAGCAAAATGTCACCAATTAGCGAGGACTTGAAAGTTCCGTCGCTAATCGCTTAAAAAAACGTCTTTGCTTCGACCAAATCGGCGAAACATCTCATTTCCGTCGCTAATTCCTCGCTAATGGGCACATTAGCGAGGGACCTACAATTCCGTCGCTAATGTCAGTTTTTTGCGAGGGACAAATATTTTCTCGCTAATTCCGTCGCTAATTCGCGTTTTTTTTGTAGTGAAAACAATGATTGTGAAAATAATATTTTTACTTTTATTGTCAATAAAAATATCAGCTAAAAATTACTCCCTCCGGTCCACAATGTAAAAGAAAAAATTAAGTTTTGGTGGCCACAATATAAGAAATAAACACAATTTTTGATGTGTATTAAATTATCAATCCTAAATTTACTCCTATTTAAGTGGTGTAGTTAATAATGTTATCATTAATTAGGAGTATAAATCATCATTAAATGAAAAGAACAATCTTGGAAAGAATATAAATTTTTAGTCTTATTAAGTGATAATAGTTGATTTCAATGTCATTCATTGCTATGTGAGATGTCCGATTTTTTCTCTTTTAATCTGGACCGGAGAGAGTAATTTTTTAGTTATCTTTATTTGTAAGTGCTACTCTCTATGTCCCATAATATAAGGTTTTGTTATACTTTTCACAGTTACTAAGAAAAATTGGTAGTGTAATTAATATATTAAAATTTTGTATCGCTATTACTACGGATTTATCTGTCATAGGGGGTGAATCTGTTTTGGAAATAAATGGCCAATGCAATTACCATAATTCCATTTTATGATCAAAAATTAAATGACTAAAAATGTAATTTCACTTTCACATAGACTCAATTGAAGTTGTTTGTAAAAGAAAATTTTAAATTTATTTTATTCTTATTTTAGAATATTGAAGATATTTTTTCAAGAATTATCAATCATTTATTCTTGATTTCTAATTCTAATATAAAAGATATGATAATATTAAAAAAAATGACTAAAAACTATACTCCAAAAAATATAAAAAATTACCATACGTGTATTTTTGTTTACACACACATATATATAGTTACACATTATCTATCCATTGAGTAGAAAGATATTATTAATGCATAAAAGGAACTCTCTGGGTAAAATATTCTAAATCCACGTACTCGAGAGTTCCTTTTACGCCAGTTGAGATATGTCACAACCGGAGTCAAAAAGGAACCCCCGGGTAATTGGAATCGGAGTATTTTAGATGCAGCAATGTATTTAAGCCGTCAAATGAAGTAGCTAGATGGTGAATTACTAAGAGGTTATTGATTCTCTGTATTTGGATTATCGGTTGTTGTGGTCTCCTAAGGAAGAAGAGCATTTATAATCAGCTAAATCATGAAGATTGTTCAGAGTCGTGAATATAATTGGTTTTGCATGTATTACGCCGCAAATACCTCATGCGACTACTTGGTCAATCATTACAACAAAGGCTATATCATTGGTTGGGAATGTATTATGCCACAAATGCTCCTATCTTAAAGCTCCTTCAAATTGGTCCAAGCTTTCGTGTGGTTGGAACAAGTGTAACTCAAATGCGGCTTCTATGGACCCGCCTCTTTTGAAGTAATCAACAAAGGCTTCAATGATGTTATTTTTGGTTGTTTTTCTAATTAACTATTAATATAGGTGTATAAACTATTATTAACTTGTAATTAGTTGCAACTAAGATGGCGGTTGAGTTCCGCTCATAAAAATGGTTGGTTAAAATATGATTGGAATTTTTACTTGTGGTGCAAGCTAGCCTTTAAGAATCATGCTATATATTAATTGTTTCTATGAAGCATAAATGTATGTGAAAAATTGCTTTTCAATCACTACCAAGATGCTATTTTGTATTTCTCGTGTGTTCGGTATGGGCCAAAAAGCCCCATTGGACATTGGGCGAGACCTAATATCTTTGCACAAACATGGCCCCATTGGCATGTCTCGCTCGGACATGTGAGGCCGACGGCCAGGATCACACGATCAGATCCAACGGACAAGACCGAACGCCCACGTCTATAAATAGAGGCACGGGGCTCCAATCCAGGTACGTTCTCATTCTTGCAACTCTCGTCTATTCTCTCACTGACTTAGGCATCAGAGTATCTGCAGGTACACCCCCGCCCAGCGTGGGCCGCAAGCACACTCGGACGACCGAGGACATCTCCCCAGTTCCGAGAACCAGCGACGAGCTCCGAGGAAGCGAAATCCAGCTTATTCTTCGAACAAGGTACACTCTCGAGTTCAAGATATCGAACATTGGCGGCCACAGTGGGAGTACTTCAACGTATTCTCACTCGATCTCGCTCTCCCCGACTAACAAGGTCCTCTCAGAATCGCGGCAAGAGAATGTTACCGCCGCCGCTTCTTCCACTCGGGCCCAGTCTCGAGCCCTAGACGCAACTATTTCTGCCCCGGTCCAACCCGATCAGACTCCAGAAGGGCATGTTCAAACTCTGCCCCTTGAGGGAACTTCGGCGGCGCCAACTGTACCCAGACCGCCTCTCCCCCCTCAAGTCCAACAGCTCGATCTGGCCCCGACACTTCAGGCGGTCAGCCAGTTGTTGGACATCCTCGAAAGAAGAAGTCGGGACCTCGTCCAACAGGAACAATCCTGACTTGAACTAGCTGCTTTAGCACGGGCGCCTACTGTTCAACCTTCGGCGCAAACCACCCCGGGTTCCCCTCAAACCGTAGCATCTCGGCAACGACACGCAATCCCGCACTGTCCCGCTTACGATTCACCCGTGGTGAGAGAGAAACGCCGGGGAAGGCCTCCAACCCCTCCGATTCTGATTCCGGATCTAGCAATGGGAATTCCTCTTCAGATTCATCCTCCTCTAGAAGCCCTCGAGAAGGAAGGTCCGCAAATCCAAGTGTAAGGACAAGGGAAAGAACTCCACTGGGAGCGCCTTCGTCTCCAGAATCCAAAACTACAAAATTCCCAAGGCTTGGAGAAACCACCTCCGTTGGGGACCTACGACGGGAAGTCCGACCCCGATGACCATGTGGAGGAATTCAACAGGGTTCTGGACTACAGGGGTGCGCCCGAAGAGGTCCGTTTGCAGCCCAAGTCCAGCCCTATACGGGTTGCGGGCTAGCCCGCATTATGCGTGATTTTTTATTTTAAAAGAATTTTATTTTTAGAAATAAAAAAAACGCTAATTTTGCAGTGGTATATAACTACATGTTAGTATTTTTTTTGATGAAAAACTACATGTTACGACAGAAGCGGACAAATTACATGTTACGACGGTAGTGGCAATCACGTTTCAGTGGCATAGAATTTTAGTTTACATGGTAAAGATTTCAGCAACAAAGAATTAAACTTGCACACAATAGCATAAAAAGTCTTTTCTTTTGACAAAAATAAGTCATTAAATATGTTATAATGTTAACAAAATTAAAATGTCCTTAAGTATTCAAGAGAGATTGAGATGAGGGATTGTCGAGAGAGACAAAAGAACATTATACAGTTGTGCGTGACTTCCTTGCATGTACATTATACAGTTGTTTAGGTTCTTATTTTTTGGAAGCAATACACTAAAGTAAAATCATATTATTTTTAACTTGTGGGCATGTGGGCTACCCGTGGCCCGTGCGGGCTAGCCCGATTCAGGCTTGGGCTTTTCTAGTATGGGTTAAAAAGTCCGGATATAAAAATGGGCTCAATTTTATTGATAAAATGGTGGTAATACAATTTTATCTTTGTTACTTTTGTTTTTACGCAAATTATCCCTATTTCTTAATCTTGGAAATATATTACTGTTTTTTTTTAAGTATGATCTGTAACAAAACTTCTTTCAGAAAAAGTAGTAGAAGCTTATTTTTTTTCTCTGTTGTATGGTGGTAATCAATCTTAGTTGTATAGTTCAAATAGTAGTTAGAATTAGTTGTTTAAGAAAAAAAATCAAACAGTAATATATCTCCATGGTTAAGAAACAGGGATAATTTGAATAAAAAAACAAGAAACAGAGATAAAATGGTGAAATTGTTATGAATATTATTATTGAATGTCGATTACCCTTCACCTATTCTCTCATCATTATCTTGTGTAAGTGATGTTTTATGAGTGACTACTCGCTTGTCAATTCTCATCCTATAAACAAGGTTCACCCTCATATGTAGAGACTTACACTTGAAGAGAAATACAAAGACTTCTATCTTCTATCTTCTCTCCTTCTCTCATTCACATAATTTTGATGTCAATGCAACTTTGCCATGGATGAATAAAGCCAGAGGTACATGACATTTCTTTTGTCTAGAGGTTTTTGATCCCGCTCCGGTATTTAAGAGAAAGGGGCCCTAACTAATTTGGAATTCTGTCGGGAGGTAACTCCAATTTGTTCCATCCTCAGGATCGAACCCGGATACTAGCTGAGTCAATATCTTTAGATGGAGTGTCTTAGCCATTTTGAGTTAATCAAATGAACATGATATGTTAGGCCACTCTGAATTTTGAATTTTAACTACTTTCATGTTTTCAATGAGCTCATTTATTTAGCCGGCTTCCTCTCACACTTTGAGTTTACCATTTTTTAATGCTTAGCATGTAATTATGCCATAAAACACATAATTTAATCAAACATTTTTTTATATGTGTGTTAGCCTTATTGTACTTACTCTCGTTTAGCAGTTAGACATATCGTATATAGTCTTAGTTATTTAGCCTTTTGTATTTTTAATATTCTAGTTTAGGGTAGTTTAGTCTTAATCCCTTACTTCTTTGACTTGTATATAAACTCCCTAATGGGCAATTTATCACTTCAAGAGAAAGGGATCCTGACTAATCTAGAATTCTGTCGAGAGGTAAATTGAGTCGGACACCAATTTGTTCCATCCTCAGGGATTGAACCCAGATACTAGCTCAGTCGATCCCTTTAAATGGAGTGTGTTAACCATTCACACTTTAACCATTCACACTCAAGTTGGGAGTTAATCAGATGTACATTATATACTAGGCCACTCTGAATTTAATTTGCATTTTAACTACTTTCATGCTTTCAATGAGTTCATTTGTTTAGCTCCGGCTTCCTCTCACACTTTGAGTTTACCATTTTTTAGTGCTACAGCATGTAAATTATGCCATAAAACACATAATTTAATCAAACATTTTTCTTTATATGAGAATGTTGTAAAACAATTCCTAATCCGGTTTTAGGTTGTATATGTATTTGTCCTTCTAGAGTTATATTTTTGAAGCACGACACAGACACAAGCCCTGAGACAAACATGTAGGCATTAATTTTAATTTAAAAAATGCAAGAAATTGAAGCGCCAATTAATGTTAGTGTCTAGCACGACACTTGTCAGATACCAAACATGTCTTCATTGTTAAATGTCGGTTCGACATAGGTTATACTATACTATATCTAGTAGATTTTATAAAGAAAAAGGAATAGTAAAGTTTTTACATGAAAAGAATCACACCATATGATCTTGAGCATAATTTTATAATGTGGGCCCTCTAATGTCATATGTGATTCTTTATAAGTGACAAAAGTGCTCTTTATTAGCAACAATTGCTTGCACCTTTCTTGCAAGGTGTATGAACATGAAAAGTGAATTCATATTAGCACTTGAATCCAGCGGCGGATCTACCTTCATGGTAGTGAGGGCAATTGCCCCATCCATTAATTTTGTTTTAGTTCTTTTTAGAGATAATTAGAGATTTCATCAAGGGAAAAAAAAAGAAAAACAAATTATGGGGGACATGAACCAAAACCAAAGCAAAAAAGTTAAAATTAAAATAGAATTAAAACTTAAAAGAAGTTAAAGCTAAATCAAATATATATCTAATGTTCTTTTTTCTAAGAGTTCTCAAGTTATACTTAATTTCGATCTTTAGAATTGACCATTGTGAACTCAGAATCATCCTTAATAGAATTAACACACTCTTGGTTATTCTTTCCTTCAGCTTCATCAACACAATGTTGTTTTAGCATGATTAAGTCATATTTCACTATATCTGAAAGTGCTGTAGTATTCAACATACTATCATTAGACGATCGGCGTAAAATTCCTCATGTGTTTCACATGATTGATTTCATCCAAAGAATTGACAACAACTTGTGAGTCCTCGGTTTCAACCATGATAATTGCATTCTCTTTCGACTTTCACCCATCTCTTCTCCATGAGGAGTTTCCATTACCATATCCACTATCGTGTCATCCAACTCAATTTTCTAAGATTCTACATTATCTGCTTTGACATCCCGTGTTGTCTCAATGCCCACAAGTCGACTAGGTATCATCGTCATCTACTAACCCCGAGTTTGTTAGTTGATTCAAATGAACCGCCAAGACTTCATGAATAACACCACTGCACTATAATGCACTAGAAGGACCAATCAAAATGTCTTCTCTTCAAAGGTGAAACTCCTTTGAAAGTTACTTGATTGCCCGACCAAGTGCTAATTTTACGAACAATTGGCACAATCTTGGCCGATTTAGTTCCATGTGTAACTAGTTCCTTTAAAGAAACATTGCCTTTTGTTTTGCACTCAGATAGAGTGTGACCAATACATTGGAAAAAAGAACAAAAAAATGTTAACTTTTCATATTCTAAGTCAACAAGAAAAGCATACCCTTGACTTTCCATCAAGATTTGATCGCGTAATTGTTGAGACGAAGCATTCTCCACAAGAAATCGGGCAAAGTGTCCAACAGAGCGCTTAATTGTAGTTTCATCAAGGGAAATAGGAACTCCAATCCCTCCAACAATAGAAAACAAAACTTTTGGACACGAGTATTCCTGCGGAAGCCGTAAAATCCTCACCCAACATTGAATATGAGTTTGTTGTCGCTTGGAAGGGTTGAAATCCGGTGTCCATTGGAAAAGATGCAATATACCTGGCTTCAAAGACCAAGACCCGTGAGACCAAACCCTCATGCGATCTTCTATGGAAAAGAAAGAAAACTCAAAGTAACCTTTCCCAAGAGAGATCAAATGCCAAGGATTAATAAGTTTCCAAATAGAAGACATTTTTGATTGCAAGTCAGCAACTTCAAAGGAGTTTCACCTTTGAAGAGAACCAAACGTCCGTGAAGATTATTCTTGCAAACTTCCAACCCCGCATTGTATTCATCTTCAGGAATTTAAATGGCCAAAACATCACCTTTAATGCATGGTTTCGGCAGTTGAATATACTAAATAAAAGAAGTTTTGCCCCCATAAAAAAATAAAGGTTGCCCCCATAAAATAACTTTTCTTACAATAGAGGCTTAAATTGATCCATGCAGACAATTAATTAAGAAGATAAATTTGATCTAAAAGAAATGAAAAGTACTTAGTTAATTTTAAAGTTACTCAAATATTTGTTAAATTAGTCCTTGATCAGACTAAAATTCTCCAAAATACAACCAAAAAAAGACTAATTTATGTCATTTCGTTGAGATCAATTTGATACTTCTCAATTCATAGGGATATTTTATGTCTTATTGTTTTTTTCTCAAGCACCAATTTGTTTTTTTATTCATTTGTTTATGTGGATGTAGAAAATGATAAGTAATAAAAGAGATATAGTCACATTTTTTAAAAGAAAGATTTTACATTTTGTAAAGCTTATAATATTTTTATTCTATAAAAATATTATATGTTTTGAGTTTAAAAATATTATATTTTTTCAGATCATGACTTACATGATGAGCCCGTGGATGGTGGTTCTATCAGTGCTCCAAATGATGTGCCAGATTACAAAAAATGTCAATATTTTATTTTATTTATTTTTCTATTTTTATGGATTTGCTAAGAAAACAATGATTATTAAAATAATAATTTTATTTTTATTGTCGTAAAAAAAATATATCAGCTGAAAATAAATACAAGAAATTCAAAGGTTTAGTTATCTTTATATGTAAGTGCTATCATAAATGTGGTTAGATCTATCAGCCAATATATAAATCTTAGTTGGGGTTTGTCATCTGTCGTAATTTGGGAACAAGAATATATATCTCCATTTTCCAAGTTTTTGTCTAGCAAAATAAGAACCCTTTACTTCCTCCGGTCTACAATATAAGAGTAAAGAAGGTCTTCACATCGATAATAAGATTCAAAACCACGTTATTGTGAAATGTGAGCTGAATCCTTACCAACTAGCTAACCTTCAATGACGGATATCATATGTGAAATGAGAAGTATCAAATTGATGCTGCTTGGCCTAGAGGAAAATGGAAGGTTTGTCCACCTTCCCATAATTGACATGGCATACATTTGTTTGATAGTCACCGATTTTCCCTTGGCAAAATGAGAGAGCCCAAATTCAAGAATGAAAAATATAAAGTTTTGTAGGGTGGCTTCTACAGAGTAGCATAGCTGGATCTCATATGGAAAGATATCAACTATGCAATATAGACTAGAGACTATAACAAATTCAACAAAGTTAAGTATGAGCTAATAACGTTTGTCTCTCTCAACTCGATTGAGTGATGGAGAACAGAACAATCTTTGCACTGTCTAGGTGGGTCTACAGTGGGACAAAGACAACAACAAGGAAGTGGTTAAGTATAAATTAATGGGCAGTTGAGTTATTTTGTGACAGAACAAAATTGTTATTTTGTGTGGTTAATGACCTGTAAATGTTGATGTAACGTCATGTGGTTAATGATCTGTAGATATTTAATTCAATTCATTATAAGGATTTATGGGTTAAAAATTAATTTTCATTATTTACGACCCTCTAAGGTACATCATTAATAAGATCATTAATAAAGCACATAATTATGATACTAAGGAATTCCTTAATAACAATTATTACATTTTTCGTAATCATTATACAATAATTCAATGCTAATACATACTAACCACAATTTAGTGTTTGTGTAATTGCATTTAATTTTTTAATTGATGGGGACATGACTATTATGATCATTTCAGTAACAATTACTAAGAAACTTCTAGTACTCTAAGTTGGAATTCAACCCACTAAAAATACATGATTAATGACTTTCAAATCTGTAAAAATGCTTTGAGATCCAAACTTCAACTCTTTGGCAACCAACAAGTAAGTAGGGTCTGATTTCTTAGTGAAGGGATATTATGAATTTTCTTTTTCATGTGTTGATGATTTACTTGAGAATTCAATGCACTTTCTTGGAATTGCAAGCCGTGGATGCTTGGTTGTTTGACTAGCACTGAATTTTAATTCTCCAAAAATAGAACATACAAATGTACAATGTTGGATTAGGCTTATGTGTCTTGCTCACGAATATTGGAGACCCAAATTTCTTTTTTCTACTGCTAGCTATGTTGGAATACCAATTCGATTAGATGATACAATAAGTAAGCTCATTCAACAGATCTTTGGTCATTTTGCTCGCATCCTGGTTGATATAGAATTGAAGTTAGAGCTTAGGAATCAAATCCTACTTGAAAGGTCAGGTTATGCTTCCAAGTGCGCATTGAGTATGAAAATTTACCCTCCTTTTGTATGAATTGCAAGATTATTGGTCATACCTCTAGTGCTTGCAAAGGAAGGAAGCTCTGGCGGAAAAGCAGGTAAAACAAGTTTATGTCCTTAAGCCTCAGTATATCAATAATGGAAACTTCAGGCAGAAAGTTGATCAACAGCCTATTGAGATGCATCAACAGCAAGGGGATTATTCACCGATTGAGATTCGAGAAAAGGTCATGCACTCACTCGAGGAATCAAATGTCCATGCCTCGGTAGCTTTGGATGAGGGTAAGCAATTGTTGCCTTGGTACCTCTAAAGCTAGTCGAGTTGGTAATGACTCCACTCAACCTCCCACCACCTGGTTAGATTCGATATGAGATTTTCGGGAAAGCTTTGGGGTAATGTGTTAGACAGTGCTGATGAGCTTGCTGATAATTCCGGGCTAGTGGTGCCCTCGACCAAAAGAAGAAGAAACATAAAAAGAAACTGGTCCACAAAACAGTAGACTATAACACTCGCTCAAAGACAAATTATGTATCTGTTTCCTTTATATCTGATTTTGGTTAGGGGGTCCCAAGTCCCAAGTCTCTTAGAAAATCGGTTTTAGCTAGTGTTTGGTTGATTTTTACCCGTTTCAGGGACATCTTCACCTTTTCTAACTATTGTTAGATAATTTCTTTTTCTTAGTATCTAGGTGGGTAAAGAAGTAGCCTAAAACTGATTTTCTAAGAGACTTGGGACTTAGGAAAAGCATGGGTAAAGAAGTAGCCTAAAACTGATTTTCTAAGAGACTTGGGCACACCCATGCTTTTCCTAATCCCCCACCTGCTCAGGGAACACCCCCAAATACTGTCAAAGGTCCTAAATACTCTTAATGAACAAAAAAGTTTCAAACGCGTCCCTATTTTTTTCCCCGGATTTTTCACGAGTTCACTTTCTCAAGAACCGAACTCATCCGGGTGTAGAAGTGTTGTGTCTACTGTCTTGTGACACCCCTTCCCCCAATGTTATGATTTTAACTAATCCAGTTGGACATTGCCAAACCAGGTCGGCCCATGTCTGCCAAACCAAGGTAAAGTTAGTTCTTTGATTCTTTCTTTAATTGTATTACCTTGATTGAAAAATATTGGGTAAGGTCAACATAGCTTTGGGGTCACTTTGGTTCGGTGCCTTAGTGCCGAATCGGTTCGATACTAAGGTGTCGTACTGTCAAAATGCAAATGTGAGGGTGTTTGGGAGCGTGTTTCACGTGAGAGTATTTTTAGAATATTTGAGGTTTGGGGGTGTGCGCTGAGTAGGTGGAAAGTTGGAAAAAGCATGAGCCCTACTTTTAATATTGTTACTACTTTGACAAAATCAATTTATGTTTCAAGTCCTCAAATGATTGGCCTAGTGGACATTATTATATGATTTGCATGTCGAGGTTTTTGGTACAAATCCCCACAGTCCCCTTGGGATAAAGTAAACATATCCGTAAATGCTCAAAGAGCTAATGTTTTCCTTACCTTGGATAGAAACACCATCCCTTCACCCTAAAATTTCTGTAAGAAAAAAGAGCACCACTATTTTTTCACCACTTTAGTAATTATCTCAAACGTTTTTTATAATGTTTTTATTTTGAAGCACTACTATACATCCTACGATAAATACAAAAAGATGTTAAAAAACTTGTTTAGTCAATGAAATTACTGATTATGATGATATAATAGCTCTGTATATTCATGTTTACTTTGCACTTTTCCTTTACTACATTAAAAAACTTTAACCTACAAAAGACTGATTTTTTTTATCCAATACAAAATGATCAAAGAGAGAAGAAAGTGGAGAATTGCAGATTCAAGTCTGCATTCTTGATATCCACACAATACTCATATATGCCTTACCATTTGACGACATTCCTCTAGATCGACCACAAAAAATGAATTTAACAATCAAACAACTATCATTTCAAAGCCGACATGTAAGACAATTACAATGTTGTGTTAGATCACAGTCTTAGCGATGGTAGCTCAATTATTTTACCTGATGTTGAGAAGCAAAACCAAAATAAAATAAAATAAAATAAACCTCTTTAGGGTTCATAACTGAACAACTTGATTCTTTAAAGTTTAAACTAAATCTTGCATATTGACTTCGGATAATTTACACATGCACAAAGTGGCAATAGGTTCAAAGATGCGAGTCACTAATTTTAAAGCATGAAATTATTCTACAATGGAACTATAATTGAAAGGGATTAGGTGCATTTTAGCCAATAGTAGTTGCAGAAACTTAGTTGTCATACATTGTGAATTGAAACTCGCCAAGATAAAAACATTCCCGAAGCATCAGTGTCGAGAATATAAAAACTCTCAAAAGTTCCAATATATATGAGATGATGATCAATCACATATTCACATCACAATGGAAGATTCTCACTTTTGCTTAAAAACAGCCAGAAATCGAGAAAGGAAAAAAAAAACTGACATAATTTTGAGATAACATTTCATTAATCTTTTAGGAAAAAATGGTACATTAAATCAAATATAATATACCAATTGTCTAAGGGATACCAAATTGCATCCAACAACACTATAGCTTTAGACAACAAAACCGGGTGACTACCTCCAAATAAATAGCTAGAAAGCACCTCAAGTTCTCAACAAGACACAACTCAGTGCCTTGAGAGGCAAAATTTAATTTCGACATTTCCATATAGGGACACTTTGTACTAATGTACATAAACCACCTAGATAAAGAAAAAAAAGTAAAGCCAAGATGAGAAGCCACCAAATAGACTTTAAATTTGGGCCAAAAAGTGATTCCATTTGCTCGAACTATACCTTCCTCATTTGAAGGAATGAAACCGGAAAACTGCACCAGTAATTATTGAGTGCAGACCCTGACCATTTTGCTTTATAATTCACGGGGAAAATTACTGATTTGTCCTTCCTCCAGTGTATCCTTGCCATTGATCTTGTATGCTATCCTTATGCGCATGACAAGAGATTTCTGAAAAAAAGAGTAATTGCTAGCCATCAAGTCTTCTCTAAGAAGCACTTTTTCAGATAAATATGCATACGGAAAATAATCTCATAAGCGCACACACAACATACTCGTAAAGCACAAATAGAAGAGAAAAAGGGGGAGGGGGAGGGGTGTATGGGGAGTTTAATCTATAGTTGTCAACCCAGGATAACTGCCATAGCATGATAGCCATTAGACCGACAGAGACAGTTATGGATGGAATTAATAATTTCTACAGCATAGATGCTCCAAACTAAAATTATCCAAAATTAAATACAAACTCATCATTAAAAATAGTCCAGACTTCAATTGGAAAAAAAATGATTGCTACGACGCCTAATGGGAGTTTCACTGCTTGTCCAGTTAACCAAAGATATGAAGTTTAGTTCTCCATATCCTCGGTGGTTTTGATGAACCGTCTGCAAAGCAGTGATCTTTCAGTTAACTCCCAGACTCAAACCACTAGCAGTTTTGCTGTATGTACTATCAAATAAAAAGGCAAAGCATTAAGTAGTTACTAGCAGTTTTGCAGCAACATGCCAGTCATCAACTTTCCGCTTAGAATTCAAATCATACAAGGCACATCGTAGGTCACCAACATTTACTGTAAAGCAATATTAATAAAGGATATCTACCTTTCCATGTTGGCTATTAGTAACTCTCAAATTTTGTGTGAGGGAGCCGTTTCCAGCAGCAGGGAGGGTATTGCTGCTAGCCGGATCTAAGTGCAACTGAAGAAACTGAAAATCAAAATAACTACAAACGTAAGTACTAGATAGTGGAAGATATAAAAGCAGCTCAAATTTTTTTGAAAATCCAACAGAGCAACAAGTGAAACTACTCATGTTCAAACGTCAAAGAGTAAATGTAGCTATTTACCAACCAAAAGCTCAAATAGCTAACTAAACTGATAATACAGAGGAAATTATTCAGTAATTTGACAGCTGCAAACACTTTTATTACGAGAATCCATCTCTTAGAAGAAGCAACAGCTGCAAGTTCTTTCCTCAAGTCTTGAGGTATTTACAATTAATTGTCAAAAAAAGGAATGACAAGACAATGCCAAACGGAGATTATAAAGCATGGAACCTCAAATTAACAGTAAAATAATGAAGATCAAAATACAGTAAATTCATATCACAAGTTTAGAGTAACAGGATGATGATGATTGTCTTATCATTACATGTAGACATCCTAAGAGCATACTGATTGACATACCTTAGGAACTGCTGCCTGGAAAACGAAATCGGTATATGTATTAGAGGACAAATTCATAAAGGTGGCTTGGATAACTGTTGTTTGTGGGTTTCCTGGTTGTTTTGAGAAATTGAACGTCAACCGCAAGGAGCTGCTCTCGAAAGCAGTTATAGATCGATAAAGTGATCCATTGTTTTCTATTAAGATAAAAGAAGGCCGAAGAATCAGTATTTCAACTATATTCCAAATAATGGCAATACCCAAAATTTAAACAAAATTTACAACCTGTTGGCGCGCTGGGGGAAATACCATCCAATAAATCCAACATAGGACCAGCATTTGACGTAGCACTTGAAGAAAGTGAAAGAGGTGAGAGACCATCCAATGGTGAAACTGGTGCTTTGTTACTAGTATTGGAGGATAATATGTCTACTGTAGGTGAGCTGCTCTGAGCAGAAGGTGATCCAATAGACAAAAGATCCAAAAGAACATCGGTGCCACTTTTTGATGCTTGACCAGCACCTAAAATCCAATAAAAGTCAGGCATGCTCTGAAAGTAAGTTTACATGTTTCTTCCTCAATAAAACAAAATAACAACTACCAAGGTTTTGTCCCACTAGGTAGGATTTAGATTTACTACATCAATCAAACAGCGCAATCTAGTAAAAAAAAACTAAATTTTAAATAATTTCAATTAGAGCATGGTCCTTCTTACTGCTTTTTTCCTATGGACCAAGTGGTTCAAAAACTAGAGGGACTTCATAAAACAATGGCATTTTGTATGTATGAAAACAATACTAGTTTTAAATATGAAGTCATAAACAAGGACTCCTAAGCAATGATGGTAATCATTAAATACAAAAATGTTTAGTTTTTTTGTAAGGTACACTACAGCCACTAACCGGATTGTTGTGATGCTGGTGATAGATCAACACCAAGAAGGTCCTGAAGAAAATCGCCACCAGAAGAGCTAGGTGCAGGAGCATCATCTGAACTTAGATCGAGCAGATCTACAAGCGGAGCTGCAGGTTTGGAAATTCCATTTGAAAGACTAACTGAAGGTGCGGTTGTCGTAGAAGCGTGTGCCTGACAAAGATCCATCCCTCCTACCTATGAAAGTGGCCTCATCTAAAACCGCATCCTTTCTACAAGAGTCGACCTGCATAATGACAGTTTTTCATAAACCATAATAGGATCCACAGCTTATGACAGGGTAGTCAAAATCTGTTCTTTTATATAATATAACAAGCAGCTTAATAAATCTCACCTAATATTCTGGTGCTTAGCAATGATCGAATTGAATTCAATAGCTCTCTGCTGCAACTCTAGCACAAGGTTCCTTTGAACTGTACAATAATTTCTTTGATCCTCCTATATACATAGTCAAAGGAGAACAAAATTTTCATGTCAAAATAAAAATACAAGTCAACAAGTTTGTACTGGGTGAAACAGCACTGTTGGATGTAAAACCAATCATGAGTCTTCACCTAATAGCTTAATTGTTTAGTAGAATTGGTTGTTGATAAGGTATCAATGCCTACAATATTGTAAATAAATTTGAATTTCAACAAATGGTAAAGTGGGCCTATGCACTGCCTTCTTTAGTGAGGGAGTGTGCTAGAAACCGTTCAGGAGCATTCATCTAACAATTTAGAATATTGGGAGATTTGGTTCTTAAACAAACAATAATTCATGGTATGATGCAGTAGATAATAAAAATAATTGAAAAAGCAGGTCATACTCTGAACAAGAAGGGAAACGTGAAGAGAGCTTTAATAAGGCAACCAATGCCATTGCTTTTGTGGTAAGATCTGATGAATGGCTTTTATAGCAATCTCTACAACATCCACTGCATCTGATTCAGTCACCTGTAGCATAAAACATCTAATAAAAAACATTTTGCATAACAAAATAGAATAAAAAAGGTATGTAAATAAAATCAAATTTCCTATGCTATATACAAGCAGACTTGAAGACACCAATGGTCAGTAGCCCAATCATATGTTCCATTAGGACAATATGTATATCAATTTGTTAAATTAATGCTCGAGGTTATGTAATTTATCATATTCAGACAACTTGAAGCGACAGTATAAACATGTGTATAAACTGTCAAACAGAAGTATTCACTCACTGTTATTGGATCTTCTTTGTCAAGCATTCCAACACCATTGACTAACATGTCACCATACTCCCCAATGCACCACACTGTAACTCGAACTAGAGTCTCCTGAAAAGAAGTACTAGGTAATGTTACTATATAAACATCAATAGTAAATCAACAGTGTGCCTAGCTGTTCTCAAAGCAGAAGTGAGCACCTGTTCAGCTGACGTTTGAAATGCCCTGTATAATGCTCTTACTGTATATCCATGAAGCTCGGAAGCATTGCTTATCACAACAATTAAGGCATACCACACTTCATCTTTTACAAAATTTCCAGCCTACTAACATAAGATAAAGATCAGTAAATCAATTCAATATTATACGCAATACACAACAGCATGGTTCAATGTGGAGACCATAAGCACTTAACAGTTATGACAACAAAAAAGGCATTCCAATGCACAAAGCTCTTGTAATTGAGAGATCCTGTGAAGGTAAGCTGTACACAGCCTTACCCTCATGAGCAGAGTTTCAGGTAACAAAAATGTATGATCTCAAGTTCACAAGGAAGCAACATTACTGTTGTGCCAAGCCATGACACTCTTTTCAAACAATAATCACAATACACCATCAAATTTATTAAGTGAATATTCTGTGTCTGACATATAGAAACAGCACAACTATGGTGCAAACAAGTTGATAAAGAGACACAGAATCATATACATGTAGCAGTTTGAACATTGATGCATGGACTGCAAAAATAGAATAAAAGTTTTATTATAAAACTGCCATAGAAATCATTTTTTTACAGGATATTGCCCAACAAATGTAAATATCACGAGCAACAGAACTTCCACAAATAAATCACGGATGTGACGTATACCCTAAAATCCTAGCATGAGTTTGATTCACTACAAAAGCTTGTCTCTTATATTTATACCTCAGACAGAACCTTTAGCATCTGATCAATGTACCAGATCTTCTCTTGGGAAAACCTGAAGCAACAATGAAAAATGATAGTCAACTA
The DNA here is from genome assembly GCA_020916435.1 of Oxytropis ochrocephala. Taxonomy (NCBI): domain Eukaryota; kingdom Viridiplantae; phylum Streptophyta; class Magnoliopsida; order Fabales; family Fabaceae; genus Oxytropis; species Oxytropis ochrocephala. The sequence goes on from CM037092.1 coordinate 21,464,144, forward strand.
AACAACACATTTATAATTGCAACCTAAAGAAACTCTCTAATTAAATGTTCCAAACTGAAACCAGGCAACAAAGATGAGGACCATGTGAAATAAGCCAAACCGATTCTTTTTTATTTTACCAAAGAGGAAGTAGGAGAATAAGGACCAGCAATATCCTAAATATGAAGCCCGGATACATGATATTATACAAATACGGTATGGGAAAACTACGAAAATCAAGATACGACACGGAAAAGATACTTGACTAAAAATATAAATTTAAATATATAAATGCACAATATTGAAACATATGATAATAAAGGGAGATTCACATCACTAATTGGCAATTGCTCGTGTAAACATATCAATAACCAATAGATGATGATCATATTTCACAAAAAGGAAAGGGTGTCTTTCGTTTCTATCTGTTAAAGGCATAAGTAAATTTTATTTTTATTATTATTATTATCATTATTATTAATATTATTATCATGAGTCTTTGTTTTTTGATAAAATGGAAATGGTAAAACACACAATGTAAAAGAAAAGGAAGCTTAAACATAAAACCTGCATGTGTGAGAAATCGAACCATGCTTTATTGATGAAATATCATAAATTTCCCAGAAATTAGTGGATAGCATCCTGCTAACACACCCCCAACAAAACAATAGAAAATGATGTATACCGAAAAGGAATTCCATTCAAAAACTTATGACTCACTTTGCAACTATGGAGCAAATTTTCAAAGTAAGGTCCCCTCGGAAATCATGATCACTAACTTCCAGATAATCTACAAGCTCTTTCACTAATGGCTTCACATTACTTTCGCTCACCAGAACATATACAAGTTCAAGGGCTCCTTTCCGGATTGAAGCATCTGCATCCTGAAGGAAAGAGTCAAATGATCAACTTCTCTAGTTGTAAAAACTCGAAGGACAAAAATAATGAATCTAATACCTTTACACATTCTAGAATTGTTGCACGGTGTCTCTGCACTGCTTGAGCATCAGCAGTTACGGCGTTCATTAGCATATTTAATCCCACATATCTGAAGGAAGAGGGTAAGAAGAGTATGATTCACTTCAATGGTGAAGTATGGTATCCACAAAGCATAAAATTACATAATTAAATTTCAAAAATAAAAACAGAAGGATGGAACAAATATATAGTCTGAAGAACACAAAAGACATGGAATCAATTCGTCGCCATCAAAAAAATACTCAATTAAAAAAATGCATAGGCACACAACTGATTTTAAGACTAATTTCATCCTCACTACTTTCAAACTGCAAGTTCACCCTTTTTAGTAATTTAACAGTTCTAGGTGCCTTTTTCTGTCAACAGCCAAAGATAGAATCAGTTACAGGGTAGCATATATTTCCCAAACAACTGAGTCAAAATGTAATCTGCTTCTTACAGGCACGATTTTAATGATTATTTCAACACAAATAGAAATGTAGGGGTATAGGCATAGCCAATTGCCCTTACTGCATGTATCAGAACTCAGAAATTTGAATGTAATCCAACCAGAAGCCTATTATTTTTTATCATCCAGCAGGAGTGCAGGACTGACAGCAGCCCCCCCCGAGATCAAGGAATGGCAGAAGTTACCAGAAAGGAATGAGAGAGCTGCTGCTGCTGTCTGATCAGTACTAGGATGCAACAGAGAGCCAGAGACAGAGGTAAGAGAGAGAGAGAGATTGTGAGAGGCGTCATGCCGTAGAGAGACACGACAGCCAGAGAGAGCACGACAACCGAAGAGAGATTCAACAACCAGAGCCTAAATTCTTCTAGTATGAGACATAGAGATACAATACAGAGGGAGATGTGAGACAGAGTGAGAGAGGGAAGCCTAACTCTGTTGTAGTATTTTAATCATGACATTCCTAAAATGCTCCTACCAAAATGCCCTGTGGTGTTTACAAAAAGCCTTAATGCCTTTTGTCAGGTAAATTTCTTACTGCATTAGGAAATTTTGTAAGCATGTGCTTGTATTATTGTGCATGTGTTGTATGTGTGAAACACAATCTTAAATGACAATGCATGTAAATTATTGGCATAAGAATCTGTTGAATGCATTCTCTCCTTTAATTCGGTAATTGATGGATGGGGTATGCAATATTTAATTGTTATTTTATGCATTCTAGAATTGTTAAGGAACGTGGCATTTTAAGCCCTAAAATCCAGTAAGACATAGCCTGTCAAAAGGCGTTTGGGACAGTGGTAAAACATGTCATCATGAATTCATGATGATGATAAGTAATACTAACAGAGAGCCGGATATTGATCATCTCTGTACCAGCTAAAATAAGTATCCTAGCGATTATTTTTTAATCTTACAACAATTAACATTAAAAAGTGATAACTCTCTCCATATTCAGTTCATACCAGTCAAAATGCTGCTTTGGGTTATAGAACAAACAAAATCTGGATATCCTAACACACACAAAAAGAGACAGTTCACTTTCGCTTGCCATGAGCATGGTTGGATGTTGGAATAAAACAGGAGAATGTTCACAGGGGCCAAAGATCAATCTGACTGATAAAGAACATTTCCTAGATTCGTGAATTATTACATTGGACTGTAAACAAGCATCCTTCCCTGGTTGGTAGGAGGATACATCTTAGACCTCTTACAGTGCTTAAAAATTAAAATTTGTATTTCTTTTTGCTTTTATGAATCACAACCTTGTAATGTGAGCACCCAATTTAGTGGTGTTAGAGTTAATCAAGTTCTTTGGCTATTTTATCAAGGAAAAGTAATGACCAGAAGTAAACCTAATATTGTTGTCACGGCTTGACAAGAATCTTCCCAGGAGATTGATGGCAAGTACACGTAGGCCACTGTCATGTTCGATGCTCATTATTGTTTGAACACACTCAGATAAAATGGCATGCCCTGCAACTTTATTTGACTCAGTTTTGGTAGCCACCTAAAACAGACAGCAAATTTAAAAATTATCAACCTTAAATTTCAGAAAAAATGGCCAGTAATAAGCAAAAGTAGATTAAAATCATCAACTCATTTCAGTCAATAACAAACAAATACTTCGATTACTAAAACAAATGACTAAAATCTTGATGGCTTCAAACACACACATCGCTAAAAATATAATAAAAATAGGACTTTAATAGGTTCACAACTTGTGTTGCACTAGACGAACATTAATTTTTCAAAAATACATCGCTAAAAATATAATAAAATATGTGAGAGTCTCAGTGATTGTGAGTGTGGTGCATTAGAGTGGTACGAAACTGGAGATTTTAGTGCAAAACTAAGAACTTGGGTGCAAAAGATATTTTCTAGGGTGTGCAAAAACGTTTTTTCCTAAGGTATCAGTGCTAATTTTATTTGTTCAGGGGGTTCACTTGAACCCCATGAACAACATGTAGGTCCGCCAATGCCCTTACTGTGGAAGCCTTGTCATTTCAGATTCTTTTCAGATTTGAAAAAGCCAGATGGGTAGGTCAAATGCACAACGAAGAGGGTAACTGATTTTTTTTTGACAAAGAGGAGGGTAACTGATCCTTTATAATACATAAATAAAAAGTGTTTCTGTTAGTTACCGGGACAGCTGGTAAACCAGTAAACATCTAAAAAATGGGGTCATGTCATGTGGCCTAATAAAAAGGAGAGTGTTTAAAAGAGAGTGGTAGAGTGAGTGTTGGTAGCATTTCGCTAGAAACATATGTCTAAAACTGCATCTAGAGATTACCCCCCACCCCCACCCCCTCCCCCCCCCCCCCCCCAACCCCCCACACACACACATATTGATAGGAATAATAATAGATGGGGAAGCGTATTTGTGAGAAAGAACATTAAGAAGAGAGGTGGGGACCCATCCTCCAGTGAGCTGGCGCCATCGGGCGCACAGGGCGCGATTTGGCAGATTGTGTTAAATAAAGGATGGGAAAGCCATTGAGGAGGTGGTCATGGATAAGGAGTTTTGGAAGGGTAAAAATGGAAACTCATATCTATAACTCAGTTTCACTTTCAGTCACTCTCTTAAACAGAATTTAATTTCAAATTTAAAAATTAAGTTCAAATTTCATTTTTTTCTCACATTCACATTTGAGGTACTTAATTTAAATTAAATTTAAAAATAAATTTCAGTTATTAAATAAGGATAAAAAAGGGAAATTAGGAACCCCAAAAAAGTTGATTACAGAAGGAAATTTTCTTTATATATAGGTATAGATAGATAAAGTATTCATGCATTTCATCATAAGTTCAAAATTTGTGTAAACATATTTCTAGAATACCAAATACTAATCAGATCATTTATGGATACCACACTTCGTCAAACCACAAAATACTACTCAGATTGAAGAAAACATTTTTTCTACAGTTCACACATTGAGAATGGCTCATTATAATCATTGCTTCAGTAAATTTCTTGTGTGATAGGACTATGTCCATCACTTTTCTTTGGAGTTCTACTTTTTGAAGGGAGTTGCTGTTTCAGATATGCAGAGATGCTGGGCAACTTTTCTGCAATTCTTGAATTATCCTTGTTTCTTGTGGTATCTAGTTCCTACCTATTTTGAAGAATATATTAGCTTATCCTTACTTATACTTTTCCTCTTCTCTCCACTAAAATTTTCTTCTACAGAAATATTTTTCTCAAGTAAAATCTTCCAAGCCTTTCTTAAGATGCCCAAATCAGTTTGTTAGGGTACTAAGTGTTTTATTTCAAAAGGCAAGTTTCCATACTTTGCTATTATCATTATTTTCTTCCATCTCTAGGTCAATAGCGGCATAGTGGTCCCTAGGCGCTATGCGACTTGCCGCTATGCTATGGTTCTGAGCAGCGTCCGTTGAGCAGCAAATACCGCTCCTCAATTTCAGTCGTCCCTCCTTATTTTTATGGGCTTTTTGGTCAATTTTAGCCTAACTAAGGTGGCGTGGCGCAACCCTGTGCCTTTGATCCTCTTCTCAGTTTTCTGTTTTGCATTGTTCCTCTGTTGTTCACTATTTTCCACTGTTCCTCTATCACTGCTACCATTTGTGCTCTGTTTTCACTCTTCTGCCACTACTATGACATTAGCCCAATCACAACCACTCTGTTGTTTTCAATGTTTGAATATTAGTAACAATTGACTTTGATTATTAGTCAGTAACGTTTTCGAGACCAGATCTGAAACCGGTGGTGCAAGGCGACACCGACAGATGATTGGCCAAAAAGAATGCCTGATGCGCCGCCACACGCAGTGGGTAGGGGCAGCGGATCTTGAAATTGCCAAAGACAGATCCCGCAAGGTGAGAGCAGGTGCAGTAGCTGTTGGAGGTGTTCCATTGAGGGTTTGACCGGTCTTGACACAGGGGCCACAACAGTGTGGCCAGTTGCCGGAAAGGTCGCCAAAGATGACGGAGCGGCACACGGTTGTGTATAGCCAAAAACTGAAAGGTTTTTAATAGGAACCGGAGAATGGAAAATGGAAAGGGAAAACTAAAAGATGGTGCTGCCGCTTGCCACAGCAATAGTGAAGCACATACGCAGGTCAAGAAATGAGAACCCGCTCAGATACCATATTGAATTTGTATTGTGTGACTCAATCAGACATTCAGACCACACTAGGCTATATTTATAAAGGGATTGCGATAAATACAATAAATGCTATTTTCTCCGACCTATTTATAGCAGCAAAAATCACTTTAGAGTTCATGGAAAACTAATGTACTTGGAATATATTATAGTCTAGATACATTAGTTTTCCAAAGAATCTAAAAAGTGTTTTTTGCTTATAAATAGGTCCAGAGGGAGTAACTGATTATTATAATCTGAATTGATTGATTATAATCTTGATTGATATGCACACGATTAGGATTCTAACAGCATTAATTTTTGTCAATTGCAGTTTGACAAAAGAAAGAGCTTAGAATGCAAGCTTCACTCCATCTTTGAGAGTATGGAACTAAGAAGTGGCGTGTTAGCGCACCTGCTTCAATTTTATTACGCCTGTCAGCTTTCTTTTCTTAGTTATGTTTTGGCACTCATTTGTCTCAACTCTAAGTGTGGTTTGGCACTGATTTTTGTCTCAATTACGCCAGTGAACCATTTTCCCAGCTACAATTTGGTCTTAACTCATGTTCCAGATGTGATCTGGCCCTACCAATTAGTTACTTTTCTTTTCCAAAGGGAACATTTATCACAAGTTTAAAGCTAAATAAACTTTAACTTGAAGGCGAGTGTTAAAAGATATGAAAATATCTTACAATATCTTGATACAATATTAGATCATACGATTAGTTTCTTATCTTAGACTATCTCTAAGATTAGTTTCCATATTTTTTGTTATTATTATCATGATTCGCTTCCTTATTTAATTAGGATTTCGAGTTTTGTAATATTCCCTCCGTCTCATAGTAAGTGTCGTTTAAGGTTATGCGTGATTCTTAAGAAAATGACTGATTGCAACTATTTTCAAGATAAAATAATCTTTGTTGACTAAAAAGGCTTTAGTGTAGTAGGGGTTCGGTGGAAGGACTAATTCATATTGGGTTGTTGGGATATAAATACATAAGTATATCACTGGAAAAATGTTATTAATGTTATCTTGATATTGTTAAATGACAAATAATTTGATAATTGAGACATAAATATTCCAAAAAGGACGAGGAGGGAGTAGTATAAATAAAGGTTAGTGTCTAGCATCATAATCATCCTTCATATCAAACCATATTCATAATTAAAAGTCTTACTTCTTTCTCGCTTCTCTTTATCTAAAATCTTATAGTTTTAATACCAAGGTTTGCCTTCACAAAATCCCATGCAAGTGGAAAAGATATCCTAAAAGCATATATGGTTTGCAACATACAAAATCACCTATACAGAGCCATTCAAAATTATAAATAAACAACCATTGCAGCATGAAAAATACAATAATAACAATGTACATATAACTGACCTGGGCAAGTATGTCAGTCATAGAGTCAGTAGCATCAGCATCACCTTCACCCAACACTCGCAAAAGCTTAAGCAATCTGATGTGTAGAAATGGGTCTGTGATGCCAGCAACATCATACTCCGTGAATAAGGACTGTTTGCTAGATCTCTAAGAGTTCTAACCAAACCATCTGTGCATTTCTGTAATAAATGTTCAACGAGTATTTTGTTACAACAGATGCAAGCCACAATCAAAGTTCAATCAATAGTATTCTCACATAAAAATGACATCAAAGATAAACTATGCATCATTAAGTTGCACATATAAACCTTCTTTATTTTCCTTTACAGTTGACATAAATACTACCTCCAATCCTATAGATAAGAAAAAAAAATGAGTTCTTTTCTTGGTCCTAAATGTAAGAAACAAGACCTTATTTTCAACCACATTAACTGCTCAATTCCATATTTACCCTCATTTAATATGAATTTTTTTATCCACTTAAAACAATGAGTTATGATTAATTGTTTCTCTCTCTCTCTCTCTCTCTCTCTCTCTCTCTCTCTCTTTGAGCCACTTAATGCAAAGGGTATTTGTGGGGAAAAAATTAAAATTAAAACATCATTCATTGAAATCAACTCATTACAATACACTCTTTGGTCTTAATGATTTCACAAATGTTCTTTACATATAGGACCTGAGGTGGTATATACTATTTATGCCCGACAGACTTGCTTGCAGAAACTAATACATGCCGCACTTCTGTAAACTATAAGATAGTCTTTGAAATCATCAACATCTCGCCACAGTGTCATACCCCGTAAACTATAAGATAGTAGTTGAAATCATGAACATCTTGCCACACTACGTCTATATATATAAGTTTACTTATCTAAAGTAGGTTACACCGCGTGATTAACAAGATAATCATAAGAAAGATATAAAATTACCTCCCTAATATGTTCAAGAGCTTCAGTGCTAATTTTACACAGATCTGTACAAAGCTGAACCCCAGTGATCAAAACGCCGTGATGTTTCTCCCTAAGTAAAGAAGTAGCAGGTTTTATAAAAATTTCTGCCAAGTCTGGAACTTTCTTTAAGATCCTTATAGAGCACAATGCTGCCTATATAATAGTGAGCATAGTAAATTTATGAGATCAAGAATTATAACTCAATTTGTTAAATGGGAAAGGTTTTGCCAATGACGCACAGATAACTTAGAAAATAGGAATAAGGAGATCATAAAAACACCAAGACATGACAACTAACATCAGGCAATAGAACCAACCATCTGGATGTCAAGTTACTTAAAGTATGCTAATAGATAGATTTCCACCCAAAATAATGGAAATGAAAGAAAAAGGAACAAGAAAACTGCTCTAGACAAAACTTATCGGTAATCATGAAAAAAGGTGCTATATACAGCAGTCTAACTTTTCATATCCAATCTCATAACTCAAACAATTTTTGGTATTATGTGATCATGCATGATTATGCATCCCGAAATTTGTTTTCTTTTAAGTCAAATAGTTGTGACATTTTATTTCAGTAAAATCAAACTCTATTTTATAGGTCGCTAGATGCAAGGAAGTAAGTCTTTACAGTTCATAAAGTAAATATCATTGAAAAAATTAAGAAACATGAACAAGTAACAAACCATTATCCAGCAGAATAAAAGTACAGAAGTTTCAAAACTAATCACTATAAGTGAACTGCAATATGTTACTACTAAGAAGCATCCATGGCCTCTTCTCACTCAAATGTATAACAAAAAACAATATATGTAGTTCCAGAAGAGATATAAACTCTTATGAAACGCATTGAAAAAGTCACCTTCTTCCGAATATTGGGATCACGAAATTGTAGCAATCTCTCAACCTCGGGTGCAAGATCACGAGCCATTTCCGCTGAACAGATGTTTCCCAATGCACAAAGTGCAAGTCCAACTATATACTGATTTGTGTGATTAAGATCTCTGTGATTCGGTTAAGGCTTTGATATAATCCATTATTAATATTTTCCCTAATTATGTTTCAGTAGAGAAGATCAATATCAATATACACATTATAAAGTGGAATGTAAATATCAGGGAATACAAACATAAACAAAAATCTGACGAGAAAAGGGATACTGTTTTAAAGAATTTGTGACCAGCATCAAAACTTCTTGTCTTTCATCAAGTAGCAGCATGAGGCCAAGATAACCTATTCTCTTCTCCGGAAATCCGGGAGACGCTATCAACTTGAGGCACTCCATTTGACCAAAATGTGTGGGGTAACCAAGCATATGGATAAACATTAGCTTAGCCATATTCCGATGCCTATAATCTTGACCATCTTCATTTATGGAAGTACGAATGGCTGCGCATTCTTTTCTTATAACAGCACGCTCTTCTGCTGCAGTTTTGCAAGCACGTATGGCCCAATCATGTCCCTATAAGTAAGGATATGAACCAGATAAGTAAAAGATAGGCATTATAATTAAACACCAACAGATACTCAATATTAACCATTTATCATTTATCGTTGGTCAAAAAAATTAACCATTTATCATCTTTGCAACAGGCAAAAACCTGGAGAAATGTTAAGCGTACTGATTTAGCAAACAAAAGGTATTTTGAAACAAAAATTCAATCACAAATATACAAAGAAAATCACACACCTAGCTGCAGGAATATGCAGAAAATGAAATTCGCTTGAGTCAGTGACTCTATAGGAGGATTATAATTCCAATTCTATAATGCAATGTTTTAAATCCATTTGGTTGGTTGAGGTACCTACTACCTAATGCTTTAATAGGGACAGCATCAGTGGCATTTTGCAGATGAAGAATAATAATAAGAATCTATCTTAGAATGTGTTAGTCAGGCACTCTCGTGATTCTGAACCTCATCGCTATCTTTTCACAGCATTCAGTTTCGATCAATATATAGTCCACTCGACCTACACTACACGTAGTAGAAAAATACTTTGGTTTTTGTTTAATATCCACAAGATATACTGTTTTCATGAAATGTTCCAACGGTTTAATAATATAGGAAAGAACCTCTGAAGATACACACCATTAAATTTAAGTTCAATGTTCCATGCTAGAGATAAATTGCAGTATATGTATACATTAGAAGCCTAGCATTTCAATTTCAATGTCCGATTCAAATACAGTGAGAAAACCTCAACCAAATGAATTCTTAACAAATATCACTAATTTTACCTTCAAAAATTAAAATCTAGAAGCTAGAACTAAAAAGAGCTATAAATTCCAATAAAATACAAAAATGCGGAGATAATTCAAACGTAAAGCCCTATTCAGCTACAAATAAGTATCTAAATACATTGAAGAGGATAGAAGAGTGTGCGTGCAAACTCAACGGTGATCCGATTCTAAGATAATAACGGAAGAAGTGAATGATTAATTGCTTACCTCAACCGCGTTCCTGAAGAGAAAGGGTTCATGATTGATGTTTGTAACCACCGGAAACTCAATTGGATCCAATCCCGAAGGGAAGGAATTGATCAATCGGCTCGCCGGAATCGGAGATCCGAATCGGAGAGACGGAGAAGAAGGAAAAGAGAGATTCCGATCTGATACGAAGGGAGTGTTAGTGTTTCCGTTTGTGTGTGCGCGAGCTCTATGAATTTCGGGGAAATCAACTCAACAAACACCGCACCATTTCTTTCTTTCTTCAACTTTGCAACGATTTTACAATTTTAACGTTTTCTGTCTCTGAAAGGAATTTCCGAGAGAAAATGAAAATGGAAATAAAGTGTCAAAAGGACTGAATAATGAATAAGTTAAATGACTAGGACTGTTTCGTACATTCATGTTGTCTTTCCGCAATTGAAAATTGCGGTATTTATCAAATTTTGTGTTATTCTGGTATTAATTAATGTCTTTAGTTATTTGGTCAAAAAAATTAATGTCTTTAGTTAGTGTACAAATTTGCCATCTATACTATTAACAATTACAAATAATCTCATTAATTTTTTTGACACATGTCATTTCAAGACAAATTTCACGATGAATGTTATATTTAGAAAAAATAAAGATCCGGCGTCGCTTAACTTATTTTCTATTTTCGCTTGCGCCCATTAACTTTTAAAGCCTTACGCTTAGCGCCCTTTAACTTTTTAAAACGCTTCATCAGAATCCTATTTACCGCTTTAAACTTAACACCGCTTATTGAGTATTACATGGTCGCTTAAACCACGATCGGGGAACGCCACATCGGGCTTTTTTTTATCACGCGATTTATTTTTAAATTGCAGTGTTATTATGTTTTTCCCTTCCATCTCTCTCTCTCTCTAGAAAACCCTAGATCTTAAAAACCTCCATTGTTGCCTCTCATCAAGTTTCTCGCACATCCATCATTTCTCTACCACGATGAAGTTTATGATAGAAATTCACATCGCTTTTTCTTCTAATGGCCTCACACAATTCCTCCAACTCAAGAAGCTTCAGATCCAACTCAAACAAACTTCTCCCAGTTGTAGGACTTGACTGTCGTTGTGGTTTTACCACAGTTGTTTGCATAGTGACGAAATATGGGCCCTAACAAAGGGAGAAATTCTGGGGTTGCTAGAATTTTGGGGTGAGGAAGATGAAGTTCTCAGGTTTTCGCTTTTTTCACTTAGGTCCCTTAAGTTTTATATGAGTCACAAATATTAGTCCCTTAAGTTTTATATGAGTCACAAATTAGTCCGTTAAGTTTTATATGAGTCACAAATTAGTCTCTTATACATTTTGCATACACCATTTTGTATTGCAAAAAGTACATTATAAGACAAATTCCACTTCCAAATATGAGGCACCACTTTCATCTTTTTCTTCTCCCAAGAGATCCAGAGCCATTATAATATTTGAACTTTCCTATCTCATATATGCTTGGTATCCAAAGGCTTACTCTCCTATACCTCTATTTTTATGTTATGGTTCCCATATGTTGTTTTTTGTGCAATTGATTTTTCCTTCTTACGCTCATCCTTCAATTCACTTACGCTTTCTATAGTTGATTTCCTGATGATTTTTATGTTAAGATAGATTGATTTACTTAGGGTTTTTAAAACTGAATTAAACTGGTATATAATTAGCTCGATTTTCGACATTTTGCATTCTTTCTGTCTGATTTCACTGTGTCACTGCCTCTTTGTATCCAATGCATTCTTTCGGCATTTTGTATTTAGCTACACTTGCACTCTCTATTTGTAATAAGAGAGTGCTAGTTGTTACAAAGAAAGAAGACCAAAAGCTATTACAATACCCTAAGTCTATGCTAATTTCGAAATTAGCTAGTAGGAATCCTAATCTAGTGTAATAAAACTCAATTACAAGCAATTACAAGAAATTCAAGACTAGGAAAGGTTACACAAACACATTTTAATGATAATTACACTCCTTAATGCACCAATAATGATGTTAGAGCCTTTATTCCCTTAATGCTTTGCCTCTTCTTTATAACTTGAAGTTTAGAAAACCAAAAGACTCCATTTATTCATCAAGCATCCAAGGCTGATTATTTGTGTCAAAAAAAAAATCCAAGACTGATTATTCATCACTAAATAAGTGATATTTCACCCATTTAAACTCTAATTTTCGTTCTCCTCAATGTATGCTTCAGCCCACACTTTAAATTAACAAAAACACACCACACAATAGCAAAGACTGCAAGTCATAAAATTTCATACTACAAGCCGCCCATGCTCCACACTTAAAAAGAACACTCAAACAAATAAATTAAACTTAAGTGTTGGACCTAACTAAATCAAAATTCTGCCCACACATTTTATTACAACTTAAAATAAAACAAGAGCAATTAAAGTTGGACAACAAGCCCATGGTAAGTTGTCATCAAAAATCCAACAAGAAAACAAGATGAAATACACCAAACTAAGTGAATTCCTTATCAAACATAGCAAACCTTGAATTCTATGGAAAATAGAAAGGCTAAGAATAGTAGGAGCAAATCCTAAAATGTGCCAAACATATCCGAAAGACCATTCCAATGGTGGTGCCGATGATGGAAAAAACACAACCAAATGTTGAACGAATTTTTAATTTGCAAAAATGAACAATACCTCCAGGGTCAAAGGTAAGTCTAAAGAAACCATCACATGTAGATTTCACATTCCCGAAATTTGCAAGGTCTATGGAAAGAATTGTTTGCCCCACAATACCTTTGGATTCAAAAGCATAATTATCTTTGTCAAGCTCACGAAAGGCTAGGGAACAATCTCATTCATTCACCTTATACTTTTCATGACATAAGGAAGAAATGTTAGGTAAATGAATAGAATTAGATGAAACCCAACACTTCACCTCACAAACCAAATTAGAAGAAGGTACTAGTACAGTTGTATGTCATGGCTTTCCAATGTTTTTCTCTTCCAATTCAATAGAAGCATTGTATTGTTCCATTGGAAGCACTCTTTCATTTATCTTCTTGCAAACTTCTTCTTTTTGGAATATCATCCACGCCTTTCTTGATTATAAAATCATCACAACTAGGAAAAATGTTAGAATTATAACAATAATCCAAAAAGACACCATTGTTTTCTTTTTCTTTTCATTCTTTTCTTTTTCAAATTTTTCTCTCTCAATTTTTTTGATCATCTCTTGCCTCTCATTTGGACTCAAAGGAGCCAATACAATACGTTTTCCATGATGAACAAAATAATACTTGTTGGTACGCTTCTTCATGATTGGCATTTTTATCAAATTGCCAATGCCTTCCCAACAAGAGATGGGTAACCTCCATAGGAACTACATCACAAACACCACATCCTCATATTTACCAATTGAAAAGAAATTTCTAGTTGTGCATCAACAATCATCTCAACATCATTAACAAGCCATCAAGCTTATATGGTTTGGGATGAGGTTTAATTTCTAGTTGGAGTTTGAAACTAACCTCAGGCCGCAAAATTGGTACAACTACCACTTTCGCCCTCCTCAAATGGTCGCCAGAGACATCCTCCTCCGCCTCGCCTCATCAAGCATCCTCCCAGAGTGGCCGAGCTTGTGTGGTCGACTTCTTCTTCCTAGCGCCCAAAGAAGTTGGCTCCGCACCGGGATATGACCGGCAACCTATCCACCATCCGGGGAAATACCACATAATCCAAGCCAAATGCAAAAATAAATAACATATTTAATTCACAAAAATTTACCAAAAGTCGGTCATGATTTAACAAAAATACAAGAAGTTAAAATGTATACCGAAATAGTCGGCATACCTCCACATCGCCGCGTAGTCCGAGATGACGCAGCGTGTTCAAGTCATGATACATGGCGCTTGGCAGTGCACTGCACCTCACGCATAGCCTCCAAGAACCTTCTGACTCGGATCATCCAGTAGATCAACCACTTAGCCTCACCGCCTCTTTCGTGGTGAAGATATCAGAGGTCGGGCGCGGCGATAAGCTCGACAAAGAATCGTGATGTCACCCTCCTCTCAAGTTACGCCATAAACTCCTTCCACCATTTGAAGTCAGACATGGACCACCACGGGTGTTGTTAGCAGCCCTCAACCCGCGACACACCCAAATATGTCTCGCGAAGTCGCGTGTGCAGAAACTCCGAGCCAACAGCGAGGCGCAGAGGTGTGGCATAGTTCCCCGATGGGAAGGTGCAACAGATAAGAGACGCCATCCAGAGTGATCGCCATCTCACCAAATGGCAAGTGAAATGACGAAGTGTCCGAGTGCCACCTCTCAATAAAAGCCGACAAAGAACTCATGGTCTCTCGCGGGCGGGCGGCCCGGAGAAGTGGGGCCAATCGAGTCCTCGACCACAAAGGTCGCTACCGGCAGGTCGTAATGAAGATGAAGTCTAGTATGGACTTTGTTGCCATGAGCCCATACTTTGACAACTCGCGATACTCCCGGAATAAAAATAAATAAATAATGTAAGCAAAAGTGCAGATTATGTGACTTAAATAAATTATTTAAGCAAAAATGCAAAACTTACCGTCGTCACGTAGTATAGAATCGCAGACATGATCCGCCAAGTCGCTGAAAAGAGAGGGTCGAGGCTCCTCCCGAGGCTCCTCCCGAGGCTCCTCCCGATCATCGCCGAGGAGGCTCCTCCCGACATCGCCGAGGCACCTCATGATACTCGGACATGGACTGGTTCGAGTAATAAGCATCACACGGTCGCCGCCGCCGATACTCGGGAGGCGGGGATGGTAATGAAGAGGTTGGGGATCATACTGGGATATCATGTGGATGATATCGAGGAGCAGCCGAAATGATACCGAAAAACCGCCTCCCCTATGCCAATCCTCTCCTGCTGCGTCCGCAGCAGTAATCCCCGAGATAGAAAGCTCCACGCCGGCCGACATCGAGCCGCTCAAAGCCGATACTCACCGCCTCAGCCGACATCACCGCCTCAGTTGTGCTCGCCTCGCTCGCGTCGTCGAAGCATGGAGCCGATTATGCCTCCGAGTCCTCGTGACGAGCAAGAGACGACTTCCCATCTCTCTCGATCGGAGACCTCACGCCTCTCTCTATGCCGCACATGAACCACCGCAACGAAGAAAAAATTAGTAAAAAAAAAAAAATCGCGTCATTTACATCAAAAATGTGTATATACGATGCTTACTTTTTGCTCGTCGTATATAGGGTGTTCGCGCGTATATGCGAGTGGATGAATTTCGCTAATCGATATACGCCAAATAGTAGGGTATATACGCGAGTAAAAGTGTTCGTCGTATATAGTATATAATCGCGGGTATATACGATTGGTTGATTGGCCGATCGATATATACGAAGTCGGCGATATGCGAGTGAAGGTGGTCAACGTAGGTATGACCAATTGTGGTGAAGAAATTGTGATTTTGTAAAGAGTCGGGGTATTTTGGTATTTTCACACTGTGGGTGGGGGTGTTAGGGAATGGGTGGGGTACCAAAAAAAACCCATAAATTAAACTTAAGTGTTGGGCCTAACTAAATCAAAATTCCGCCCACACATTTTATTACAACTTAAAATAAAGGGTTTTTTTTTGACCCCACCCTCTCCCCTTAAACCCCCCACCCAAAGATATGAAAAGACCAAAATACCCTTTGTTTGTTTACAAAATCACCATTTCTTCACATAATTGGTCATACCTACGCTTGACCACCTTCACTGCATATATACGCCATTACGCACGATATACGATTAGCCTGTAATCCACCAATCGTATATACCCCACCGTAACCCTATATACTACGAGCAACTTTTTACTCACCGTATATACCACACAAGGCGTATATACGATTAGCTCTGAATTCACTACTCGCATATACGCCGCAATACCCTATATACGCATTTGTTAGTAAGCATCGATATACACCATTGTTGATGTAAATACGATGAGCAATTTAAATTTTTTTTTACTAATTTTTTTTCCTTTGCTTGCGTTGTCCGGCAGCATGTAGGGGAGACGCGAGGTATCTCCTATCGGAGAGAGAGGGAGTCATCCATCGCCCGAGTACGAGGACTCTGAGGCATAATCAGCTCCATGCTTCAAATGGAGGAGACAGAGACAGTCAACCAAATTGAGTATCGATCAGCCACCGAGCATCACCGAGGACCATGACGCAGCTCAAGATCACCACCGGAGCTTTCTATCTGGGATTACCGCAGCAGACGCAGCAGAGGATTGGCATGTAGGAGGCCTGCTTTCTCAAGATCATTCCCACTTACTCCTCTGTGATCATCCACAGATCCTCAAGATGACGATCCTCAATCTCTTCATTACCATCCCCACCTCCCGAGTATCAAGCAGCAGAAATTTCAGTCGATACTTGCCATACTGCACTACCTATGTCCGAGTATCATGAGGAGCCCTCAAGAAGATCGAGGAGCCTCCTCACTCTCTTTTCATCGACTTGGCAGATCATGTCCATGAGCTTCTATACTCGCTGACCCAAAGAAGTTTTGCATTTTTTGCTTAAATAATTTATTTAAGTCACATAGTCCGCACTTTTTTTCTTACATTATTTATTTATTTTTATTTCAGGAGTATCAGTGTTGTCAAAGTACGGGCTCATGGCAACAAAGTCCATACTAGACTCCATCTTCATTACCCGACCTACTTCAACCGCACCACTATGGTCGTGACTCCAGATTGGCCCCACTTCTCCAGATCGCCACGCCACGCAGACCATGAGTGAGTTGCCGCTTTTTATCGAGATGACACTCGGATACTTCGCCATTTCACTTGCCATTTGGTGAAATGACGATCACTCGATGACGCCTCGCTTGTCGCACCTTCCCATCCGTGGGGAACTATGCCACACCTCCCGCCATCACTGTGGAGCTCCTGAGTATGCCACACACTTACCGAGACATATCCGGTGTGTCACGGGTCGAGGGCCGCTAACAACACCCGCGGGGGTCCGTACATGCCTTCAAATGGCTTTGGAGCAGTGTAATGAGCGTAACTTGAGGAGGGGTGACATCATCGCTGGTGTGAGGGCTTATTTGCTTCGCTTTCCGACTTCACGATCTTCACCAAGAAGACCGGAGACAGTATCGAGGCTAAGTGGCCGATCTACCGGATGATCTTAGTGCGATGTTCTTGAGGCTATGCACGGGGTGTGTGCACTAGTCGCCATGTATGAACTCCTTGAACACCGCGCCTTTGAGGACTACGCAGCAGAAGTGGAGGGTATGCCACCTATTTCGTGTACACATTTTAACTTCTTGTATTTTTGTTAAATCGCACTCGACTTTTGTAAATTCTGTGAATTAAATATGTTGTTTATTTCTCGCATTTCAGCTTGACACTACAAGAAAAGCTTGATTTAGCCACCAAAGAATTGCCACGAGCTTATTCCACAAGAATTTGCCACTGATTTGGCGACGGCATGAGTAAAAAATAGAGGCGCTAAATTTCCCCACTGGTGTTTGCTACACGGTTTGCCACTTTGACATGTGAAAGGATTACATTTGCCACGAGATGCCGTGGCAAATCCGCGGCAACCCATTGGTCAAAATAAAAAGAGCCCGATATATAAAATATGAACGCTCGTAACGCCTCTTCGCTTCTCCTCTCCTAGGCATGGCAATCAAACCCGAACCCGCGTAACCGCCTCAACCCGTCCCAATTTTTGCGGAAAACCCGCTTGAACGGTTCGGGACGGGGATGGGTTTTCCCGATTTATTAAGTCGGGGACGGGGACGGGGATGGGAATGTGATACCCACCAACCCGAACCCAACTCCGCCCTTTCTTTTCTTACCCAAATATAGATTATATAAATAGAAACCCTAGTTGCAGAGTGACTTTTTCACCTCTCCGCTACCCGCTCTCTCTCGCCTCTCCTCTCTCGCCTCACCGCCTCTCCTCTCTCAAACGCGAAACGCAGCAGCCCACCGTCAATCTGCTCCTCCATTCGTGAGCTATCATCCACCATCAAGCACTCTCTCCTACTCTCCTCCTTCACACTAATCACCAGACTTCTTATCTTCTAGGTGAGCTTTTCTTTATGTCTTTTTATGTCTTTGTTTTCTTCGTTTTTTCTTCTTCCAAAGAAAGAAACCCGATTTAGATTGATTTCAGAGCATCGTTTCCTCACTATTGCTTCACAATACGAGCTGTTCCTGAATCCATCCTATCTTGAATTAATGTAATGGGTTTATTAATTATTTATTGCTTTTGATTATCCCGCAACAACTTTGAGTGTTGCATGCTTCTATTCTTCAGTGTTTTTACTTAATTTTGTTTCTTTTGTTTCTCATTTTCTTTGTCGTTTTGTTTAGTTTAGGAAATTTGATATTAGTTGGAAACATGCCTAATGCCTGCATTCTCTCACTTCACTTATCACAGATTATGGGAAAGGATTTAATTGTTGATATAATAAGCTTGAATTTGTGTATGTCAGTATTTGTATTCACATGCAATTTGCTTTTTAGGTTATGTGATAAAATGTTAATATTGAAATATCTTCAGGTTATACAATGAATTAGTTGCTACAATTTAATTAAAACGAGCCCCGCCCATTTGGCAAAAGATTAATTTCATAATTTCCTTTTAATTGTGTTTGTGTTTGTGGGACTATTAGTGATCAAAGACACTTGTAAAGTTCTTCATTATTGTCATTCTCTAAGTATTTCATCATTCTATTCATTTTTCTATCACAGACATAAAAAGGATGGATGCTATTGGCAAAATTTGATAAATATTGGAATGTTATTCATGATATAATGGGAGTTGCTAGTGTCTTGGATCCTAGATTCAAAATGGATTTGGTGGAGTATTATTATGAACAAATGTATGGATATGATTCTTGTGCTACTAAATCCAAATGTATGGTTATGGAGTGCTGAGAAGACGAGTATGTATTAAATTATTCATTCTAATATCCCCATAATTGCCAAACATTTTTATATAATTTAATTAGGAATTGATTATAATTTAGTATATTTTATATTAACAGGTGGTTCTAATTCTAAATTATGCAACACATATGCTACTTTACTCGATGAAATGGAGTCTGATGATGAAAGTATTCTCTACTTTATTTGCTTCAAATTTTGTAAGGTTTAATGTTTATATTTTAACACTTGTTTTGTCTTAATATTAATACAGGTGAACTTGCAAGCTCTATTACAACTTATTTTGAAGAATGAAGATGATCAACTATTTACTCGCCATGTCTATCAATAGATGTCTTGCTATGAGACAATTTTCTTTTGAATATGCTAATTTGTAACACTTGTTTTTACTTGTTGGGTTGTATTTTGAATTGTTGGTTATTTTGATAATTCGTAACTTGGTTTGGTTGTGTGGTGATAGATTGCTTAATGAACTCAAATCAAGTCGCTATTTTGTGTAGAATAATCGAATTTTCTATGATCCGATTAAACTAGTTTTCATGACATGTTAAGTTTCATGTTTTGGATTGTGATTCCTTAAGGAAATTTAATTCATGTTTTGGATTGTGATTCCTTAAAGAAAATTAACACAGTTAGGAATTATTGGGCTCGCAACAAAGCAACATGCCATCAAGTACTAATTATTATTATTATTATTATTATTATTATTATTATTATTATTATTATTATTATTATACAAAATGATATTTAAAGATGAATGAGATAGGTTGGGATCGAATAAGAAGTTGGCATCAAGTAGTTAATGTAATTAAACACAAAGTTTGAATGATTTTTTTGGTCAACATAGGGCCGCGGATCGGGATCGGCGGGAAACCCGATCCCCATCCGGGCGGGACGGGGATACGATCTGATTCATGCCCGGGGTTTTGGTCGGGTCTGGGATCGGTATCAGTCGGCCTCGGGGACTCGGGGTAAAACCGCCCCGCCCCGCCTCTGCCATGTCTACCCTCCCACCTTCGCTCTCCTCCGACCTTCTCCTCCGCCCACCTCTCCGACCTTCTCCTCCGCTCTCCTTCGATCGCTCACGCCACTCTCACTCTCCACCTTCACTCTCCTCAACCTCCACTGCACTTTCTCTCACTTCACTTCTCTCTCTCTCTCGTCTTTCACCTCCATCCGCCTCCGTCATTGCTCACCCGGTCCTCCGTCGCTCACCACCACCATTTCGTCCTCCCTCTTTCAAGCTGCTCATCTCCACCACATCGAGAAGAAGAATCGCTCCACTCTCCGCCAATCTGAACAATCATTATAGACAACGACTTCTTCTTCCTCAAGGGTATGTTTTATTCTTCTATTACACTTCTATTAAACTTCTATTGAACATAAAGCCCTAATTTTTGATTAACTCAAACCCTAACCCCCTTTTCCTAATTTGTTAGCTTATATCCAAACTCCTAAGTTTCCTTTGTCCCTATATCAAGGTCAAAGAAGCATTCTAAGTGATTGTTCCTCTATTTCAAGCTTCTAGGTAAGCATATTTGTACATGTATTCATCCTCATGTTTAGAGATTTACTTTATATATTTTCATTATTATTAATCGATACCAATACGCTCAAGGTTTTGATTCTGCTCATTTTATCTTTTGGTAGTTAGCTAGTACTTTGTTTTGTTTTGTATTGATTTACATGGTTATCAAGTAGCATCCGCACATTATTTTATTATAAACACTATTATTTTGCTAGTTAATTGAATTCAAAGCTTTCAATGGATCCGTTGTTTTGGTTTGATTGTTATTGTTAATTGATAATTTAGGTCCGATGGGGTGAAAGGACAGCTTAAGAAGCTTTGATTGACTAAATCCTCACTATATCCGAGGGACAACAGCTTCAAGTCTACGACGAATG